>JAWNNP010003460.1:357500-594344 GCA_035044805.1 Leucophenga maculata
GAGCAACCCTAATGCAACTCAAGCTTACCGGACTTGCTTAGCGAATCAGGAAAAAATGCTTTCCACTCCTCAATGCACTATACTTAAGCTAAAGCATGATACACTACTTTCTGGTAGCAATCTTGAGAGAAGACTGAATGCTGAAAAGCCAGATAAGTGAAAGTGAAAATTTTGCAATAAGATGTATGATGGACAGCATTCCTTTGAAAATCCAAAATTCGAAACTGCATTGGGATAAGCGAGCAGCAGATCTGGTTCTAAAGCCGCTATAGTACGGTCTTAAACGGTCTTGTCATCGCCCAAACGATATTTTGGCCATCTACTGACAATTTATCGTAAATGCTTTTCCTTTTTTTTCCAGTGATGTTTCTTGTACAGTGTTAATTCTTCACTAAACTGTACTAGGTCAGGTTTGCTTTTTCGCATCTTCGCATATTTTTATATTATTCGAAAGAACATTTTTTTTTTATATCCTTGCTAGATATTAAGCTTTAGCTGATTGGAAAATTGTTCAAATATGCAAAAATTATTCAATTGAGTTTATGAATGAAGAGAAGACGCAATAACCAGGCAGACTAGTCAGCACATTCTTGTTAGAGCTCAAATATAAAGCAACTTCGACACATTGACGCTCCACTGAATTTGATCAACAACGATTTCATGCAAATTATGCAAAAGACTGTTCATACTATTCGGACTTTTTCAGTTGATTTTACAGACTATCATCATGGATGATAGTACGTGGTTTCTTCTTCAGGCTTTGATATCATCTCACAATCTCAGCAAGCTTGTTGGTAGTTGCAAATCAAGTTGCTCAAAATCATTGGCTACTCTGCCGTCAATTCCATAGAAGCCAGGCCATTTGGTTGACTTAAAGATTTTCATTTGCCTTAAAACCTCTTGAGGAGTAACATGTGGTATAGGCACGTCTAATCTACACCAACTATTGTTAGCAGCTTTGATTGAAACTTATCTTCGTGTCGGTCGTCTTATGCGCTTTTTTAGCTTTTGTAGCTTGGAGATGCCAATAACTACTTTTACAATAGAAGATCAGGAATTCTAAGTGTAGCTCGGGTTCGTCAATACGTAGGTGTATGTAGGTGTATCTATTTTCTCAAAAAGTTTGATTTTTATTGCATTGCTGAACACGTACATATTATTAATATTAATAGCCAAGTGCATGCAATTTGCAATCGATTTTAATGGAAAATATATATTTGCAGCTGTAAACAATTCAGTTTTTATACTTCATTACAAAAATCTGGTCACACATTATATAACAAATAGCAAATACATTTATCGATTGCGAATAACTCTCAAGTTTAATTCTGCGCCTGCAGGTATGCAATGCTTTTTTCTTTAATTCACGTCTCAGACACCATTAATGCATTCGACGACGACGTGCACACATTTAAAATCCGCTTAAATACAATATGCCGTGCGTCCAGAGACTGTTTATAAGTATTTAAATAAAACAAAAAAAAAAAAACAATAAAAATAGATACAGAACATATAGTGAGAATGCTATAAGGTGAGCCGTATAGAGGATTATCGCATTTACAGGTTGCCATGCAATAAAAACAAATGCGGGTTAAGTGGCATACATATAGGTTGACTTTCAGCGGTAAGATAAACAAATTTGATGCGCATACACTTGTTTGTTTGTTTGTTTGTTTGTTTGTTTGTTTGTGTATCTGTGCATGTGTGTGTGTGTGTGTGTGTGTGTTGTTCTTGCAGACCACATATGCATACTTACTACGACCTAAGCTAAAAGCTACAAATAAATATATACATATGTATGTATGCGTTTATGTGTTAAGGTCGTGCCGTGCCGCCATGCGATACAATATCGTTTAGTTTTATGCCTGTTTGTTTATCGTTGCGTTCATTAGCATAATTTCATTACAACAAGGTGCCGCGACAATAGCAACACCAACAACACCAGCAGGTAGACAAACAAAGCAAAAAAAAAAAAATGCTGCGAAAAATACAAAAAAATCTCAGTACAGAATCTTCGGCAGCAGTGAATTTTGTATGCACTTTACAACTGTTACAGATGTTGAAAATAAGAGCATTGATGTGATTACTTTTATGAAATCATTTTAAAGTCACTTTGGCCAAATTGAACAACGCAAAATTTGCTTTTTACCAACAGTTTTTAACGTAAGCGCCTATGTGTGTCCGTCTGTCCGTCTGATTTTATTTCATACGCTTTTTGAGTCACTTTTGTTAAACGGCTTAAACGACCGAAATGCAGTTTCATTTGCTTTTTTATTCTAGAATATTTTTTGGCGATTTTTGTTTGAAGAAGTATTAAACCAATGTGCCAAATGGACTTATGCAGCTTCGGAACGTGACAGCTCGTCAGTTCGATATCTTAACAAGAAATAACGTGAGTTCGTCTTCGAAAAAGCATGTACGTCTTTGTAATTCAAATGTTTATAGAGTGTATGTGTAGGGTACACCAAAAAAAAAAAAAGAAGAAAAAAATTACGCCAAAAATCATCAACACATCAGCGAATATTTGTGGCTATTATCAGCAGCGGCGGCCGTAATAAATGGCTACAAACTTTTGATGTCAATGGCAAACTCTGTAAATGCAATGACTATTTCCGTGCCACTGTTGCTGGTATCCTTGTAAATATCTTCAAGGTACTGCTCTTTGTGCTGTGCTGCTCTATTGCTCTTTGTGTAACTTTAGAACTGATGCTGATGCTACTGCTACGACCACAAAATGTCTTACAATTGTCACAATTAATTTCCCCAGAGGCGTCGTCAGCAAATTTAGTCGCTAGTCCTTTATGCGTATGTCTGTCCGTCTGTCTGTCTGTCTGTCTGTCAATGCGGGAGGCGTGTTTTCGCTTTACATTGAAACGGAAGTGTCGTATACATCCGCAACGGATGTTGCACGCGATTCTGTAAAAGCGTGTGCTTGTGCATTCCGGCCACTTAATGAAGTCACAGCACAGCACAGCACAACAGCACAGAACAACACGGAACGGAACGCGCGTGTCAGCTAAAGCGTATTAGAACGCAGTTGGCATTGACAATGGCAATTATATTTAAATTTCATAAGCAAATAATCAAATGATTGGCTATTAAATTTTGCTAAAACTTTCAAGTGGCTAAAATGCTTTCTAAAATTGTTCGAGCTGTTATATTTAGTTTGCTTATATTCTTCTCGCCGCCTGTCAATAGCTTGCTAATTTGAAGTACAGTATGTACTGTATATCTCTTACAAATCCATCTGTCCAACTGCCTGTATGTCTGTCTGTGTGTCTATTTGTGTATTTACGTATGCGTATGACACGTGTGTGACATGTGCACAAGCACGTTCGAGCATCATCAATGTTGCACGGGGTGTATACGCGACGCCGTTACTCATACGTCGTGTGTGTGCATTTGCATTAACTAAACCTAAACTCAACTAAACTAAATTCAACTCAACTAAAATATATAACTTCAAGCATATTCAAATGCAAAGCATGTTTGTACATAGATACGTGCCAACGCCATGCTAGTACGAGTTTACAAGTAGGTACTCAATTCCATGTTGAGTGGGCGTGGATTGGCGTGAGCGGTCATAAAGCACCGGATGCTCAAAGTGCAACTAAAATGCAACCTAACAGCAACACCAACTACAACAACAACAACAACAACACCAAATACAACAGTCAAAACAACGATAACAATCACACCAAAAGCAACAGCAACAACAATAGCAACAACATTTTGTTGCTGTCAGCAACACACTCGAAAATTTTACTGCAACTATGTAGGAACAGATGTACACATGTATTACCTAATAACTATATACCATGTCTGCCACAATCCACAATCAAACACGATGTTTCTGTACATTCAGAAAAAAAAAATAGAGAATGCTAAATAATATGAAACTGGTCGAAATTTTTCGGTCGAAATTTTTTGTTTTTACCTTCAAGCCAGCCGAATTTATTAATCCTGGCGTATATGGATTTTACGACCGCATTAATATGTGTTCCAAAAGTGAGTCGTTTGTCTAGGTACACTTCTAGATATATGTAACCGGCATAGTGGCCAATCGGCTGACCCAGGAGTGTGCACATTTACTGAGGTTTATACCAACATTCCACCTTTTAGCCCATTAGCCCAAATTTGTAAAGGTACAGCTGTAGCATGTCACTCGTCTTTGTCCAGAATGGCGGTGTCGTCAGCAAATGTAGCTGTAAGGAAGTCCTTGGGACTTAGCATCGGTATGGTACGTCCAGTGGGCTTGTCCCATTTGAAGAGAATATACAAGATTGTGCTTAGTATACATCCCTGTTTTTGCTGGACTTCACACTATTCAGAATCACCGAAAAGATCCTGTCAGTCAGGAAACTGAATAATAACATAAACATCTGAGTTTGATGGATGCCTTTCAATTTGCATAGCAGACCGTCGTGACATACCCTGTCAAAAGCCTGACGCATGTTCAGGTAAATAGCCCCTGTATATATTTTTGCCTGGAAGCCATCTAGGATAAAGTTTGCTCAGGGGTTCTGTGTGCCTACCTGAAGCCAAACTGAAAGGGTGGCATCCTTTGGTTAACCTCGTTGATCGCAAGTATTATCGTTTACAGGCCTAGCTCAATTAGATCCACAATGGAGTCAACGACCGACAGGCTCTTCCGGAACTTCCAACGTTTTTTTCTAACGTTTTGGGAAGAGCCCAAGTCACAATGCAGCATTGAAACGAAGCACCAAAAAGACTGAATTTCTTCGATAGAGATGGAATTGGCTGGGAGCGCCAGCTGCTCAGGGCTATTCAATACCCTTTGAACTCGTCTACGACGACTACCGGTTGTGGAGTCGAAAAGTTGGAATCTAGCCTCAAAGTGTTCGGGGGATCTTGTCCAGCGGCCATCTGTTTCGCGTATAAAGAATTTTGGTGGTATTTGTCTACTAAATTGCTACTGCAGAGACCATAGGGAATAGTTCGTACTCGCATTCGGAGTGATCTTTTCTAGGAATAGGTCAGTATCCTGCTGTTTATTGCCTTAGAAGCAGCTTTTCGATCCTGTTGGATACTTTTCGGTATGCTCTATCCACAATAGGGTTGCGCGTGCTAACACAGTCTGTTCTGAGTCTCCTTTTAATTAGTAGACGCACTTAATTGGGGTAGGTTTTCTTGTGATGCATTGTGGGCAGCAGAGTGCACATTATTGAGGAAAAGAGCATACGCGTTCTTTAAGTCTTCAAGTCCAGCGTAATTTCACTTCCTTGCGGAAAGCAATTAGGTTCGTTCCAGCCAACATCAATCTTCTTTTTGCCACCCTGTACTGCGGCGAGCTTGCTAGTTCGACCACGAGGGGGAGGCTTATGCTCTTTAGCGGGTTTAGTGGGTTTTGCTTCTCCTTCGCTCCTTCATATTTGGCAGCGTACTTGTAGTGCTCTCTTCTTGCCTCTCAATTACCGCTTGAGAGGTTCGCCAGAGTCTCTAGGCTCTTCATGAGCAAGCCGGAGTTGCGGAGCACGGTTGCAAGTGTGTTCTCCGACTTTGAACGCTTACAAGTCAACGGGCTCTTGCCGCTAGGTTTCATTTGAAATGTTCTTTCTAGAAGACAACATTTCGAGTGTCTTTTCACTAAAGCTTATTCAAAAGTTAACGCCCTTCAGAACTTAACTCGAAATCTGCAGCCAAACATTCAGATTATTACGAGCTTTGAAAAAGTTAACTAAATCGGTTCAGCCGTTGCCAAGTTATCTGCTCTTAGCACCGAGCAGCATTTCATTTTTTTTTTTTATGTAGATTTATAAATTCAAAAAATTCAAAATAAAATATTTGTTCAACAACAATGACGAATCTATGCGGATTTATCAATTTTCTCAATTTGAAATATTTTTTAGTTTAATAACTGCAACAAGGCACATGCCTCCATAATATGAATGAATCCGACAACTCTATGCAGAAATATGCCGAATTAGAGCTTCTGCATCATTGGACCGCAAATAAGAAATATTTTTAAGTGTATTACACGCTCTTCATGCCTCGCATTGTGCCTGATTGGGCGCTAGGCAAACGCTGCTCCTATGTACATGCACACTTATGTACTTGTATGTGTACTGTAATGGCGTCTGTGTTGGCGGATACGGCCGCCATTTGCCGCTGTCGCTGGCACGGCTTCTGCACCGTTGCTGCTCCTGCTGATGCTGCTGCTGCTGCTGTGCATACTGCTGTGCATACTGCTGTAAAGAGTTGCGTGCAAAATTTATTACCATAATGTGGCTGCTGTTCCTGTCAGTGCCAATATTCGACAAGTGGGCTTAACGCTCGCCTCGAATCGAATCGAGTCGAGTCGGCGCGGTTAAGTATGCATGTCTGTTGTGCTGTATGCGCAGCTGTATCTCAGCAGCTGAATCAGTTTATCTGCGTCTGGTTGACTGTGTATATATGTATGTGTTGAATGACAGCATTGCTGTTGTTCGTCCTGCTTTTCCTGTTCCTGCTGCCGCAGCGACTGTTCATCCTGCCGTTGCTGTTGTCCTTGCTGCTAACGCCGCTACCGCTACCGCTGCTGCTGTTGCTGTTGCTGTCACAACCGATAATGATTATGATATGCGCGACCGCGCCACTTCTGTCACCACTTCAGCACGCATAAATACGCAGGATAATGGGCAACGCTGTCAAATACCAAAAGCTGTCGCTTCTCTCTTTCCATACACCCGTTCGCTGTATGTATCTCACTCACTTACTCTATCCTTATTTCGATTGCTTCGTGCGCGCATGTTTATTTAAATTGTGTGCGGTCTGAAGTGCGAAAAGCGGATTCCACTTGATGACATACGCCTCTCCAATCTCTTACTTTGTCTTTCAACTGATGCAGCATGTTAATGCAAAGCCATGCAAAAATATGCCACATGCAATTAAAGGATTTCTCAATGGGACACTTGCTATTGTTGTTGTTGTTGTTGTTGTTGTTGTTGTTGTGTTGTTGTTGTTGTACTTGTTGTTATTGTTGTCGTCTGCTAAGGACATTATGTATTATAGGCGCTCGCACACACATGAACACAGCCACAAACACTTAAATTACTTCAGCAAGACAATATAAATGACAAATGCAGTATTTTCAACTGTACTCACGCATGATTGATTTCATACGCGCTGTTCGGCACAGTTAAAATCTGAAAATAACAATCGTAATAAATTACGTACCTACATTACTTCCTAATGTTCCAGCAGTTCTCAAGAAATATTATTGTAAAATATAAATAGTTACAAAATATATTTTATGCATGCGAAGCAGAAAACAAGGCACAGATTAAGCACATATTAAAATATTCAATATCTCCCTTATCAAATGTTGTTGCAACATTCGTAAATTTATTGAACAACCAAAAATTAAATTTTCTTCAAATTCCACAATAGTTGTGCTACATATTTGTGACCTAGTGCGCTCGAAATGTTTAAGCTTTTCATGCAAATCTTTTCGGTCATTTATTCTACTTTAAGCGGAGATATCACACTAAAAGGGCAAGTGTGTCTGTTGCATCGGTGGTAAAATAAAATTCGAACTTTGGCTCGGTTGCATGCTACCATTCTGCAATTTGAATGTCAAGTACCAAAAGGTCTATCCATACCTGGTCATTCCAATACGTGCCCGATCGTCCTCTATTGCGTCGTCCTCCAATAAAGTTTGCGTGTTGGAGCTCCATCTTCCATTCGAATGAGCTGACCACTGGGCTGGAATTTTATGCGCTGAACTATGTCAATCGTGTTTCGTGTTTGGGATTGCGCTCGTATAGACGTTCTAAGCGCTCATTGAACTCATCTTTTGCATCGTCGTCTTTCTCTTCCGTCGGGGCGTGCGCACAAATCAGGCCTATATTAAAATATTTCGCCTTGTTGCGTATCGCGACTAGACGCTCATCAACAGGCGTGAAACTAGAGACGAGGTCACGTAGTTTTCTACACACCACGAAACCACTTCCAAATTCTTGCTTACTCGCATGACAGCTTTATTAGATGTCACAGGATGCTTTTTAGAGCAACCCTGTCCTATCCATCGGATTTCTTGGATTACAGTGACGTCAACCTTGCATCTTTCGAGGACATCAACCAGCTGGAATTATGGGTGCAGACATTCCAGACATTCCAGGTGCATATCCGTAAATTGTATTCCCTATATCGTTTGCGGGGGTCCTCATCATAGCGATTCTTTCGAGGTTTCCTGCTAGTTTTCATTGGAGATAATATTTTTACAATGGCGGGTCCCAAGCCCAACGCTCTAACCCATAATCAAGTGGGATATTTGTTGCCTTCTTATTGTTAGCTCACCTCCGAACGGCTGCCAGAGGCTACCCAAGAGATACCTGTCCTAGCGGACGTTGTGAGCTGCTTATGAGAATCATTGCGCAAATGAAAGAATGCTGAAACTTTCTTATGTAGACATACCAAACACGATATACGGTGGTACTCTTTTTCAGTCTATAAAACACTTCTTGAACCAAGCTTTTCCTTACCGATAATGCTGGTTCGCTATAATGCAGGCAGCGCTGCGTTAAGATAGGCAAAGCAGCAAATTTACCAAAATTTTTAGCATATGTCTGACTTTATGAACTATTTTCTTCTCTCTCGCTACAATTTGACAACCGCAGAAGCTTCAGACTCAATAAAATTATTATTTTGCAATTATGTGTTATTGCTTTGAAGTGTTGGTAAAAATGCATAAAAGACAACCAAGAGTCGCGGTGAAACAAAAGCCAATGTCGGCAGAGTGTGTGTGTATGTGTGTGTGTGTGTGCTGACAACAACACCAGCAAAAATTGCAGTCTGAAAATTGCATTTGCGTTAAAACTTCAAATTGAGTAAATTGCCTGCGTGCATGCATTATGGCAGCAAAATGTGAAATGGCAATAACAAAGGACAACGAGTGCGTGCAACAACGCACTTTTACATTGGTGGCAACGCCATTACAACAACAGCAGCAGCAACTAACTTCAACACTTCCGGCAAATGGCGCAAACTCATTTCTCATACAACGCTCGTCGTCGCCTAACGTGCACTACTCAATGGAGCGATTGAAATGTTTTTATACACTTCAAAAAAAAAAATATTCAATATTGTTGATGATTTTTGTTTTTTTTTTTTATGTTTGCGCACACAGCTTACATGGAATTGTATTAAACTTGTGACGCATGGAGATTCATAACAGCTGTATCTCCATTTTTAATTCTGAGCTCAAAAGCACACAGCAGTGGCCTCTTTGAAGCACCTAAAGTCATTTGCACTCGAAATACTACGAACTACGCTAACAAACTATTCGAATGCGGTAATCACGACTACAAAATACTCTCCGCCATTACTAGCAAAATAATCAAAGCGCTCGGAGTGCTTCTTGATTATGAAATTATGTAGTCAAGCCTTCTGTATGTCAAGATCTTGAAATCTGTTGCTAATAATATATATATAGAATCTATCACGCCTCATGTTCTCAGTTACAAACATTTGCAAGCGCATATTATACCTTTGCTCCTATTCGATATAGGGTATATAAGCCAAACATATCACAATGGAGACTTTTGTATCACAACTTGTAGTCAATCTGTAGCCACTGCAACGTGCAAGTATGTAACTAAAATAGCTTTCTACTACAGCTGGCAGGCAAGGCAGTTCGAAAAGCATGCAACCTGCAGGATACAAAGAGCATTGGGTGGAAATGTTGCGCCTTGCAGGCATAATTGCATTAACGTTGCTTGCTACTACTTTTGCGGTTGTTGTTGGTGTTGTTTTTGATGCTACCAACATTTTGTGCTATTAATTTTGCATCCTTGTTAGGGCAAATGTGTCACAACAACAGCAAGAGCAACAACAACATCAACAACAACAACAATGACAACAGTGATAACGACTTTTACATTTGCCAGTATTGTAAATTTCATACATAAGTGCTGTAAAATGGCGGGTGAGAATGTTTAACGCATTTTTGTGGCATTATTTCTGCCTACTTTGCATGCCAATGTTGCCAACTAATTGTAAGTGAATTGATGCAGTATAACAATAGCAACAACAACAACAACAACAACGAAAACGAAAACGAAAACAAGGGCAATAACAATCAAAATAGCTAACAATATGCAAACTTTATGTGGGACAATACTCGCAAGAACATCATTGACTCGACATCTGAAACAAGAGAAACATTACATTGCCAAGTTGTACATATTCAGAAGTAAAAATGTTTAATAACTAAAAATGCAGCAACACGTTCTCCCACATTAATCTCTATAATCCATTAGGCTGGCAGAGTGGAAAACAATCTGAATCTTAACGAGCAATTAGTCGAAGGCTTGTAAAAGACTCGAATTGCAGGTATTGTGGCAGCTCAGAGCTTTATACTGGACTAATGCAGTACAGCACTACCGTATACTCAACTAAGTCGTTTATGCTTTTGATGTAAAGCAGTTTCGCAATAGAATTTTTATCGACATGCCAAAATCTTCTTATTTTGTTCTTACTTTTGATTCACTCTGCTTAAAGGAATGCTTCCCGTAATCTACTTGACGGTACAGAGATGCCTAAAGTTGAAGCACCTTGTTTATAGTAGGTTGTTTATTTTCAGCTAGTATAATCGTCAGCCTATTCTTCAATGTTGTACTTAAAAGTAGAATTAAGCATCTAAGCCTCTAGTCTGAAACATCGCCGGCGAGTACCAAATGGCCCAAGCACTTCACAATGTCCGATAGGCTGTATACGAGTATCTCTTGGGTAGCTACTGAATAGGCGTTCAGTGTTCAACTAACTGTAAGAAGGCGTGAGTTTGCAACTTTAGATTTCAACACCTCAACACACACAAGGCTAAGTGGCTATGTTCAAAATCGATGTGATATTCTGGCCAACTCAATTATTATTTTGTGGGAATCAAGTCTTGGTAGATAAAACTTTAATTAAGGTCTTAGAATTGTAAAAATTGCTGTCATCTAGCACTATTTCGCCTTACTTGAAAGAACATACGCATTTGTATGTGGATCACACCTTCTTGTGGAGCGATCTGAATCTAAATGAAAATATTTATACAGATTGACATAAAGTGAACTAAACTTGGCATTTCTAGCAAATGTAACTGAATGAAATTATTTTAACTATTCACTGTTTGTTATGAGATACAATTGTATCTAAAAACAAAAACAAAGTTGCACATGCTTTAGGCTTAATTTGTCAAATGATATAAACTTCAGAAATTCGAACTATTGTGAAGATCTACTACACTTTTACAAAATTACAAAAAAAAAAAAAAAATTGTTTTTTCGCTCGCGGTTTAAATTTTAATAACATCGATGGAGTCGCTGAAAGCAATGTGCCATCGTCCAAACTGGATTTTTCAATCAATTCTAGGCGTCATTATCCATTGCACAAGTTGCAAATTCCTTTCTCAGGATCAACATGCGGATCTTGCTTCGGTGTTTTTCATGTTGGCTACAATGCTGCAGCTTTACTGGTTGCGTGCAAAACTCGTCCGGCATACAAACTTAGTAATACGGATCGTTGAAATGCTGTGCATCATAATGTGTGCCGTGCTTGTGACACTCGTCGCTTGGCAGTTGTCAACGGCGATGCTTGAACAGTGGATGGAATCTCAAGCAAAAATTCGCAAATACAAATTAATCTGGCGCGATATTTTTTATGTGGTTAAGTTGGTAATTGCTTTCGCATTGCTTTCTTTGTCGTGCCTTCTAATTTCCTGGAAAAGAATGGATCCGGATTTGCGAGTAAATCAGAGAGCGGTACGCAACTATTATATTGATCATCATGTTAACAGAGTACGCCGACGTGGTAGAAACACTATCTGAGACATGTTTGATTCGCGTTGATACACGAAGCCTGATTTATTTCCATGTTTGCAAAATCGCGAACCAATTTTGGAAATTTGAAATTCAAAGCATGAAAGGAAACGCAAATTTCCCAAACTATCGAACAATTTAGTTGAAAAAAGTACGAAATATTGAGAAGATCAAATTTTTTAATAGCTGAGAGTAATGTTTCAAATATGTTTTATTTCATTTAAACCGATATTGTTTAAGGTATGCAGAAATGATGTTTATTAAATTTTAACAAGTAAAATGTTCAAATTTTGTTAAAACTGTTAAATATTGTATTTAATGGATTACTCTTTTGTCAATAATATACTTCCACTCGATATTCCGTCATTGATCGCTAATGAGAATACCCGCCACAAACGATTGAGGCAAGCCACTATAGCTAGCTCCCACATGTGCAGTAATGTCGCCTAAGTGAAAGAATTTCCTTCTGTTCGCATGGCCGACCCAACTCATTAGCTGTGGTGAGTTAATAAAATTTATTGATTTCCGTAAGGAAACATTTCTCTGGAACGACTGTGCGATAATGCAACACAAACAGAGTAAGAGCTCTGTAAAGACGAAAATGGAAATCTGATTACAGATGCACAATAATCGCTGAGATTTTGGAGGAGTAATTTCTCTGACCCACTAGGAGGCCTTTAACCGCACAATACTCATTACGAGGTCGATTCGAATATTAACAAGTAAGGAAATTTCAGTCGGGCGTAACCGACTGTAAGAGGCCCTGTACCAGTTCAGGTCGCCTAACAAACACATTAAATGTTTCCCGAGCATATGACCAAACACATGACCACTTCTCACTGCGCGAATATGAATGAAAAGAAAAGGGGGGTCGTTCAAATTCAATTGCTTATAAAATCGTCATTTATTATCCGATTTTGATGAACTTTTTTGATTTGGGCTACGAAGAACGTTAACTTTATACTGGTGTACTCTTTTTACCCTAAGGGGTGATTTTATGGGGAAGGGGGGGCAGGGGCAAAATTTTAAAATAAACTTGTGAAATTCCGGAGCAGTCCTAGTCGAATGCAAAAAACACGAAGTCTCTATCTATTACCGTTTCCGAGATCCTTTCGTTCACACAGACGGACGGACGGACAGACGGACATGGCTATATCGACTCCTCTATCACTCCTGACCATAATGGGGGTAACTTTGGGGGGTCTCCGACAATTAGTTCTTCCTGTTACATACATTTGCACAAAACCAATAGGCTCTTGTACCTTCGGTACAGGGCCTAAAAAGCTGAAAAATAATAAAGACCGGCGACTAAGAGTTGGCTAGGAGTATACAACAACTTTTATGCAAGATATTGTCGGATGAATGCATACCCAATGGTTTTGTCCTATCTTCAAGAATGGAGAATGGAATGGTTCGCTTCAATGGGTCTAGCGGTGAATGAGTGCAAGACGAAGTACTTGGTGTCTTCTCGCACACTGTCATCGCGTCTTGGACGTCTTCGAGTTCAATGTTGTAGAAAACTTCGCCTATCTTGGATCAGAAGAATTATTTTGAGCTAAGCAAGCGGTGCTACTGTAAAGCGCAGAGGCATGGACCGCGATAGAGTCAGACGAAATGACGTTGACGATCTTTAAATTGATTGTAAATGTTTTATACAGCAGTTACCAGCGCTATAGAATGTAAGCATTGATGCTAAAAATGCTTTCACTTTTTCGTGACGCTTAAAAATTAAAAAAAAAAAACTTGTACTTAAATCGTAGCAAAATATTTATATTTATTTTCCTTATGAATTGTTTGTATTTAAACCATTTTGCTTTATATTTTGTGTATTTTATATTTGTTGAATATTTTCTTTTATTTATGATAAATTTTAAAATGATTTCTCATTAATTTTTAATGATGTAATTTAAGAGCTCAAAATTTGGCATAAATAAAATGAAATTGAAATCTATCCATTGACTGCTGGTAGTCAGAATTTTTATTAGTAATTAGCAAAATTTGAAATTTGTTAAATTTCGAAATATTATTGACAGCATTTAATTCGAATATGTATTAATCATTCAATTGCACTTAGACCATTAAAACCAGAGACTAAAATCAATAATCAAGCTCAGACATACACAAAAGAACATCACAGTCGCAGCTAGGCAAACAGCTCTAATTAAAACAATTTTAATGCACTGCTGCTATTAACCTTTGCAATTAGAATTTGTCAGAATATCGAAACGCAAAATTATGCAAATATGCAATTAAACATACTTCGACGTAGTATATGTATATGTGAAACCTATCAAAAATACTTATTCGTTGCAGCAGATACATATTTAAATGCTGTTGCACACGTATAAAGATACATAAATGCTATCAACTGATGCAGCGTGAATAAATGATATCAACCGCTGGCTGCACACTAAACGATATAAGATACAAATTGCTTACCACATATAGATTCGTATATACGGACGGAAGGACGGACGGACGGACGACGTCAGTTACCTGTATCTGTATCTGTATATGTATCTATATCTGCAGCTATGTCACTTATACATTTGTATATTTCATGTATCGTTAGAGTAACATGTGTTAACGTTTAATTAGACCTAAATATATAGTTGACACTTATATGCAATCTAATTGACATTGCCACAAATATGCAAAGCAAAGCCAACGGCACAGATTTTAGGCACACAAATTGCTACAGATACAGATACATATTGTGCCGCATGAACTCGAACAAGATAAATATCTAAATATCTGAAAGTAAATCTGTCACTTCAAGTTCAAATGGCATAATCGTCGGGCGCACAAAGTATTGCCACATCATCATCATCGCCATCATCATTATTCAAGGGAGCAGCACCCGCTGACGCCATGCCGCCATGCCGCCATGCCGCCATTTGCGATACTAATACGAATTTTATGTGAACTACCACAAATCTCATTCGGAATAGCAACGGTGACGACGTTTGAATAAATTTCCGTTAAAGCGTTTGTGAATAGCATTTGCTTTGATGTAAAATTTATGCGAGCAAACAGACTATAGATATAGATGGATGGATGGATGGATGGTCGGATGGATAGATGAGAAACGTTAACGAATGAGGGAAGCAGCTGAGCGAGTGTCGAGTCGTTTTTATTTCTGGTTAAAGCACTATGAGAAACCTTAAATCAACAAAGCCATCAACGATTGCCTAGCAGCGACAACAGACACAACAGCGGCGATTTCATTGTCAGTCAAGCGTCGTCAGGAGCGGATTAAGCTAAGAACGTAGCTGTTATGCTATGGGGATAATAAGAGTATATAAAATTTGATTTGAGAGTCAAGCAGTAAAGTGTTCAGTGTTGCCTTGGATATTAAACTGGTTAAAGCCAATTGCGGCGACTTCTATAAATTGACTGTAAGCGCAGTATGGTAGCTTTGTACGAGTGTTGGTAGAGAAGTACCCAACTTGATGCTGTACCAAATCCAATCACAACTATTATTAGACTACAATCAAGTTTGACGCAATTTGCAGCATCACTTTTTCGTCATGGTTGCAGTTCTTCACTCGGCTTGGAGTCTTCTTCAGCTCAGCTGCTTAGCTCATTTTTGTATGCTCCTGTTATGTCTAGGAGTGCTCCTCACACATATTCTTTGTAGTGCATTGCTTCCTCGATGGCTGTAGCAACTTGGAAATGTATCACTGTTTCTACCAATTTGCCTTGTTTGAAGTCTGTACGAAAAGGAATATAAAATACGGCAACATTTGCTTTGCACTGCGAAGTCAAATCTTTTTCGGAAGAGTAAATCTCCACTGAGTAGCAAAAAACTCTTTTACCACACTCAAAAAAAAAAAAAAATTTTCCTAAAATTTAGGAATCATTACCTAAAAAAATTTTTTTTGCCTAAAACAGGAATTTAAGTTAAAATTTTGCCTAAAAATGAATTTTAAGGAAAAAGTTTCCTAATATTTTAGGTAAAAAAATTTTTAATTTAGGTCATAAAATTCATTTTTAGGCAAAATTGCGGCTAGTCATTGCTTGAGATTGCTCAATGATCTCAAATTGGCTACCGCGGATAAACATTTTTTTCTCTCCAGCAAGTTTTTAATTCGTACAAGGATGTTAACGCGTCGTCAGTTTGGACATTACAGGGACCAATGTTCATCGTTGAACGTTTTAGACATAATATTTGCGTAGGGGAATTCTATGCAAATGTCAGAATTTAAAGTACTTCTCCTTCTCAGATCACAAATGCATCCAATTCAGGACTTAATTCGAAAACAGACTGGGTTAAGTTCAAAAAGATTATCGAGAAAAAGTTACCAGCACCAACTAATATCCCCTCGATAATATAGGGAATTCTTGGAAACCACAGTCTACCGCACCTTATACCAGCCCACAGCAAAAAGAGAGAGAGAGAGAGAGAGAGCGATACAACGAATACAGCTGTCTTTTCAATACCATTTTTAGGCCCTGTAGCGAAGGTACAAGATCCTATTGGTAGAAATAATGGTCGGAGACCCCCCAAAGTTACTCTCATTATGGTCAGGAGTGATAGAGAAATCGATATGGCCATGTCCGTCAGTCCGTCTGTCTGTCCGTCTGTATGAACGAAAGGATCTCGTAAACGGTAATAGATAAAGACTTCGTGTTTTTGGCATTCGTCTAGGACTTCTCCGGAATTTTACAAGTCTATTTTAAAATTTTGCCCTTCTCCCCAACCCCATAAAATCACCACAAAGCCTAAAAATTTCTTCGGCACAAAAAAAATAAGTATGCCAGTATAGAGATAACGTCCCTCTAAGCCAAAATCCAAAAAGTTCAACAAAATCGGATAATAAATGTCGATTTTATAAGCAATTTTCTTTTCATCTCTTCTTCTTCTTCTTTTCTTTTAATACATAAAAAAAATGTTTTATAAGGCACTTGTTCGTGCAGTGAGAAGTGATCATAAGCTTGGTCATAAGCTCGGGACATATTTAATGTGTTTGTTAGGCGACCTGTACTGGTACAGGGCCTCTTACAGTCGATTACGCACGACTGTCTTTAGCCTCAAAATAGGCTTCAGTTTCACTAGCGACTACCTCTTCATCGGTGCTAAATTTCTTTACAGCGAACATTCTCTTGAGGTCTGAGAACAGGAAAATGTCCATGGGGCCCAGATCTGGAGAATACGGTGAATGTGGAAGCAATTCGAAGCCCAATTTATGCAATTTTGCCATATATTTAATTGATTTGACGATAAAACAGCACTTTCTTCTTCTTCTTCTTCAACTGGGCCCTTGAACACTTATTCAAATTGTGCTTGCACTTATGGGACTGGTTGGGTACTTTTGTCGGAAAAGCAGTCAAACGCTTCGTTTTGTTAAAAACTGCAAAAGACTGAAAAGAAACAATCTTCGAAGAGCTACGAAGATTTAAGACCGTTTCTAAAGTTTGGAATCTGCTTGTCTAATAGACATCTAAGTGACGACTAAGTTGTAATGCTTAGCAAAGCATCAAGTAAAGTATGGACCACTGTTATAGGGTCTTACAAATGCTGATTTTTACTGCATTTCATGGTTCGCGTTCAATAGCTGTAACGAGAGTCAAAACAAAATTGAAAATCTTTGGTTTCCTCTCATTGTTTCATATTTAACGTTTCAGTTTTTTAGACTTAAATATCATTAAAGTATTTTTATTTCAATCAATTGCTTTTTAAATAGTTTTATTAACGGGACTTCTCAGATTAAAGTTCATTTGTACTGGCTTAAATTTTAAGATGCCTGAAACAGCAAGGATTCCAGAATAGCAACCACTCCGACGATTTAAATATTTAACGTAGACCTACTTTCCCGATGTGCGCTGCAATGCCTTATTTGGTTTTTCTCTCACATTGGAACTTGGTCCATTTTTCTTATGATTGCGTCAAACAGTTTTAGAGAAACCATTTTCACAGAAAATAAAAAAAAAATAATCTAGAAACTGATCGCAGCGTCATTTACAGGATGCAGTTGTGAATGTTAAGCATACAGGAACACAATTAAACGCACACAAAAAAAAAA
Source organism: Leucophenga maculata (assembly GCA_035044805.1). Taxonomy (NCBI): domain Eukaryota; kingdom Metazoa; phylum Arthropoda; class Insecta; order Diptera; family Drosophilidae; genus Leucophenga; species Leucophenga maculata. Next base: position 375,328 of record JAWNNP010003460.1, read on the forward strand.
TTCAAAAAATCGGTCCAGCCGTTCAGTGACATAAACACGTACAAATGAAGTATATATATATGTATAGAGATATGCGATCAGTTAGGATTGGTTAGGATTGGTTTCAATGTATGAGTTTTTCCGAAGATTCCGGAAACCAAGACACTTCGAAGTTTAAGAAAAATACTTAGTCTGCTCCTGTTCCGGAGTCAAAAGCAAATACAACAAACTGTAAAATATAAATACTCCAGGACGAGTGAAAATGAGATATAGCAAGAGAAAGAGAAATAGAGTACCATATAGTGTATGCTTGTATGTAGTTACGTTCCCGTAAAAATATATATATATATATATATATATATGTGTGTGTGTGTGTGTGTCTGTGTAGGCGGATGAGAGACCGTTCATTCGTTCGTTCGTCGCATTTCCGCTGAGTTAGTTCAATAATAATAATGCGGCTGTGGCCGTTCAAACAAACGCAGAAATGAGCACACGAAGCGCCTGAATGAATGGTAAACAAATAAAATCCTATCCCAAGGATATAAAATTAATTCAGCAGGCAGCAAAACAAAAAAGCAGCTCAGCTGCTCGTCACTCTTCTATCCTCTAACCGCTACTCATACCAGTGTTGCGTACATTTTACGAGCAGAGCAGCATAAATACGCGCTAAAAAAAATTAAAAAAAAAAATCCTTACTTCTACGGAACTGAAGTCTTAATGCCCTTCATGCAAAATTAAATATCGTACAGCAGCTGTTCTAAAAGGATAAAAAATTAAATAGAGATTTCAAATGAAAAGTAGTTACATAACAGCTGTGTGAATTGCATGAAAAAAAATTAAACTTAAAACTCGCAGAAGACAATATTGTACTGAAAGATTTATGTTTTACATTTGTATTCTTGGAATTGATCTTTATTCGTTAATAATGTTGCATTTTGCTGAAGCTGCTTTCAGTATTTAGTAGAGAAATAATTCCTTAAAACACAATTCTCATTGCATGTGCAAGACAAATCGCAAAAATGCTATAAACTGATTTTTAGGCGGCCATATCTCTGCTTGCAGAACTTTTACAGAAACGTTTAATATATCAAAATTTTAAAAAATTTCCCAAGTTATTATCACACAATAATATGAGTTATACATTTTGGGCTCAATTTTTGGCAAATTGCCAAAATGTATTTTTGATATATTTTTTATTTTTTTACTTTAAAAGTTGTGATTCAGCTTTTCAATGAAACTTAACAACAAAAGCTATTCAGCCATTTGATCAGCGTAGCCATTTATTGCTTTTCTTGTCAAGTTCCTGCAAATTCCAAAATTTTTAGACTTGACCTGTTCGACCTATATTAAATTTACAATAATAAAATGTCCGGTCAGACCCACATAGTATATAAAGAAATTTTGTGCTAGCTCTCTTATATAAATATAAAAAAAAATCACTACACAACAGAACGCATAGATGTGACACATTAGTTTTGTTGCTTGCCTCCTTCAATGCGTTACAAACCTTTCGACAAGCTGTTAATACCTTTTGCACACTAGACGTGAAGCACATAAAAAGTTGCAAATAAAAACGTTTTGCATTGTGACCAAGGAAGAAAAGAGAAAGTATTTTCTGGCACGCTCAGGAGTTGTAGCAGTACCAGCAGCTCAGCCCAACAGCGTTGAAAGCAGCTCCCATAGCGAAACGTGTTCGGATTAGATTTTTTTTTTTTTTTTGTGGTTTTTTTTTTTTTTTTTTCTTGTTTTGAGGTTACGCTTTTCTTGTGGTTACGTCTTGCTTTCTGTGGCAAGTGGAACTTGGGATTAGGCTATGTGCCAAGATTTATGACCAGGCACGAATCGAAGACGTACGCGCGAGGCTTTTAATGTCAAATTGTGTAAAGTGAGCAAGAAGTTCTGACTGCTGGTACAAGTATGTGCATATGGTCTGGCATGCTTACCTACGCGACAGACTCTTTATACTTATGTGCAATAGTAGGAGTATTTGCGGCACGCGTTGATTATGTATCATATTGACAATGTGCGACAGCGTATGTATGATCCCTTTGTGCTAGTATTATGCGTTTATTTTATCAATGCCAAGTTTTTTCTTTTCTTTTCATTTTTTTTTTTGCTGGAAATGTCACTTTTTATTTAAGTTATACTAGGTATATAGTAATAGTAATGGTATTATATTGAACGCGTTAATATTTTCTGCTATAACAACAACAGCAAAATTATTTTTTTGTGGAAAATAAAGAAGCTTCGATTGAGGTCTTAGAATTGTAAAAATTGCTGTCATCTAGCACTATTTCGCCTTACTTGAACGAACATACGCATTTGTATGTGGATCACACCTTCTTGTGGAGCGATCTGAATCTAAATGAAAATATTTATACAGATTGACATAAAGTGAACTAAACTTGGCATTTCTAGCAAATGTAACTGAATGAAATTATTTTAACTATTCACTGTTTGTTACGAGATACAATTGTATCTAAAAACAAAAACAATGTTGCACATGCTTTAGGCTTAATTTGTCAAATGATATAAACTTCAGAAATTCGAACTATTGTGAAGATCTACTAAACTTTTACAAAATTACAAAAAAAAAAAAAAAAATTGTTTTTTCGCTCGCGGTTTAAATTTTAATAACATCGATGGAGTCGCTGAAAGCAATGTGCCACCGTCCAAACTGGATTTTTCAATCAATTCTAGGCGTCATTATCCATTGCACAAGTTGCAAATTCCTTTCTCAGGATCAACATGCGGATCTTGCTTCGGTGTTTTTCATGTTGGCTACAATGCTGCAGCTTTACTGGTTGCGTGCAAAACTCGTCCGGCATACAAACTTAGTAATACGGATCGTTGAAATGCTGTGCATCATAATGTGTGCCGTGCTTGTGACACTCGTCGCTTGGCAGTTGTCAACGGCGATGCTTGAACAGTGGATGGAATCTCAAGCAAAAATTCGCAAATACAAATTAATCTGGCGCGATATTTTTTATGTGGTTAAGTTGGTAATTGCTTTCGCATTGCTTTCTTTGTCGTGCCTTCTAATTTCCTGGAAAAGAATGGATCCGGATTTGCGAGTAAATCAGAGAGCGGTACGCAACTATTATATTGATCATCATGTTAACAGAGTACGCCGACGTGGTAGAAACACTATCTGAGACATGTTTGATTCGCGTTGATACACGAAGCCTGATTTATTTTCATGTTTGTAAAATCGCGAACCAATTTTGGAAATTTGAAATTCAAAGCATGAAAGGAAACGCAAATTTCCCAAACTATCGAACAATTTAGTTGAAAAAAGTACGAAATATTGAGAAGATCAAATTTTTTAATAGCTGAGAGTAATGTTTCAAATATGTTTTATTTCATTTAAACCGATATTGTTTAAGGTATGCAGAAATGATGTTTATTAAATTTTAACAAGTAAAATGTTCAAATTTTGTTAAAACTGTTAAATATTGTATTTAATGGATTACTCTTTTGTCAATAATATACTTCCACTCGATATTCCGTCATTGATCGCTAATGAGAATACCCGCCACAAACGATTGAGGCAAGCCACTATAGCTAGCTCCCACATGTGCAGTAATGTCGGCTAAGTAAAAGAATTTCCTTCTGTTCGCATGGCCGACCCAACTCATTAGCTGTGGTGAGTTAATAAAATTTATTGATTTCCGTAAGGAAACATTTCTCTGGAACGACTGTGCGATAATGCGACACAAACAGAGTAAGAGCTCTGTAAAGACGAAAATGGAAATCTGATTATAGATGACAGTAATCCCTGAGATTTTGTAGGAGTCATTTCTCTGATCAACTAGAAGGTCGTTAACTGCGCAATACTGCCAACGAATGATGGCACTATTATCGATCCACCGGACTATAACGAAGTCGATTCGGTTATAAATAAGCTAAAAAATTACCAGTTGGCTAGGAGTATGCACCAACTTTTATTTAAGACTAGCTGCACCAATAAAAACTTTTCTCAAAATAAATGTTGCAAAGCAAAACCATTCCCAGTTTTCTAATGGATCTTACTTTTCCTTATCCCATCAACATATATCCAGACAATGATCTCATTCCAGTACCTCAAATAGATGCAAAATGAATGTAGCCTATGTTACTCCTTATTACATCAGCTATTTGCCAATGAAATTGCGTTCAAAATCGGTCCAGCAGTTGCAGATATTAGCCGAAACAAACAGACAGACAGACAAAAATTGTAAAAAAATGTATTGCGTTGACAGGGTGGGGAAAAACCTCTCCAACTCCTTTGATAGCAAGAGAGGTTTCAGGCAGGGTGATGCGCTGTCGTGCGATTTTTTCTATCTTCTGAAGGAATACATTTTACATACATAACATGGCGGGCACGATCTTCCTAAAGGAAGTGATGCTGCTCGCTTACGCCGATGACATCGATATCATCGGCACGCAGAAACGGCAAGTCAGTAAGGCGTTCTCAGAGATTGAATGAATGAGGACAAGACGAAGTACTTGGTGTCTTCTCGCACACCGTCATTGCGTCTTGGACGATCAGTGACGATGCAGAATTTCAACTTTAGTGTTGTAACCAGAAATAACCAGCGTCAGCCTCGAGATCAGGCAAATCAGATGCTATTTTGAGCTGAACAAGCGTATAAGAAGTAGAGCCCTCTCTCGGAAGGCAAAAATCAAGATTTATGAGTCGCTGATACTGTATGGCGCAGAAGCATGAAGCGTGATTAAATCAAATGAAACGACTTTGGAAGTCTTTGAGAGAAAGATTCTCCACAGGATACTTGATTCTCTTAGAATCAGCGCAAAGTTTAGGTCTCTTACGAGCGAGCTGTTCTCAGCATGCGTTGGAATGACCAGGAAATATATGGATAGATCTCAGCATACTTGGTATTACAAACATATGGCGCCAGTGCACACAAGACTACAATAGCTGTTGCGTCTTTCTAAATGCGGCGGTTGAAGGCCAGTGAAGGGTAGTGACGCTATGACACTGTTCTCAGCGTTCTAAATGGTACAATGTGCAACATATAAGAAATTTTATCTAATTACATAAAACCTCAAGTTTATTTCTTGGAAAACCAAGTTGAAGGGTATAAAAATATCAAAATGTTTACAAATATAATATATAGTAGTAAGTAGTATCTATCGCTGGCCACAACTTTTTCCAATCTTTCTGACCATTTTCAGATAGTAGCTCGGCAGAACGACTCGTTTTTTGAGCCTATCCAATCATCGAGCTATTTTTTGCTTTGTTCATATAAAGTGGTTTGTCTCAGCAGAAGAGACAAACCATGTGTCATAAATCGGAACAAGTAGCAGTGGGAAAAATCATTGTCTGGAGAATATGGTAAATGGGTTAAATTTAAAGCTTTAAATTTCAGCGTTTCCAAGTAGGTTTTGACCGGTTTAGCAATTTGTAGACGAGCGATTTCATGCTGCAAAATCACTTTGTGGTGCCTTTCTTTGTATTTCAACATTTCATTCGGTTTGAGCAACTCGTAGTGGATCATTTTGCGCTGATTCGGCTTTTGCTCTTACGGATAATGGATTCACTTTTCATCGTCAGTCACAAGGCGCTGCAGAAAACCCTTTATATTTTGGCATTCGATTGCTAAATTGCTTAAAAACTACAACAAGCAACTTTCAACTGCAATTCGAGAACTGCTGTGGCTACCCACCTACTTATATAAACATTTATATATGTAGTTGCTTCAAGAGAAAGTAATAAACAGAGTCTGAAAAAAAAAAAAAATAATAATAATAATTTACAACGTCTGTCCTGAGGCATTGTAACATTTTAAACGCTTACATTGAAATATTTTCCGATTTTCAGTTTGCCAAAAACTGTTTCGCAATGCACTTCAGTCAAAGTCTGGCCGTTGGCACTGAATTTGATAGAACAATAAATATAAATTTCTTTAAAGCGCATCAGTTTCAATTACGTAGCCTAGGTATAGACTCGTTTACATATTTAATGAGCTTGAAAGCGAATGCTGAAAAGTTTAAATACGTATTTATTTAATGGAGTTTTTTTCCTTTCCTTTTATTTATTTTATTTTCTTTTATTTTATTTTATTTGTTTGCGTAAATCGAAATCATTTGCATGTCAGAAATAAAGCAATGCAATTAATTCAAATAACAATCTCAAATGCAGCTGGCAGCCGGCAAAGCAAAACAAAGCCACACAAGCCAGCCAGCCAGCAAGCAATCAGTGCCACGTGAACGTGTATCTAGATAAATGTGTACGTGGATTGTATCTGCTGCACAACACGATCGACAACAGCATTAAGCACTCGCTGCGCAAAAAGAACCTATTAAACTTTGATTTAAGATTGTGCAGAACAAGGATATTAAAAAGCGTACAACGCATACAAAAATACATAAAAGGTTAAAAGTGCGCACAAAGTTACAGCTTTGATGTGAAAGCAGTTACAGTGAAATATATAAAGTGGGAACTATTGTGGGACTTAAAAATTTAATAGAAAATGCGTTTAATCAAAATTGTGCAAAATTGTTGAAAGTTGTCCTGCAGAGTCCAAAGTTATTTTAATATTAAAATATAAATTAAGTTTCTAAACTTAAAATTTGTTAAACACTAACGCTATTCAAACTGTTTGCTAGCGCTTTTCTAACGTTTGACATATGCCATGGACTACTCAAACTGTAAGCAATTCAATTACCACAAACGACATGTCTTAAGAATGCAAAGTCATTGAGTACACTTCCGTGTCTATATCTGACATAACACATCTATCACACATCTATACAGTTATTTTTTTTTGAAATTTGTATACCAATTATAATTCGCAGATAGTTTTAACATATTTTATATGTGTAACAAAACAATCTCCTGTTTAATATTCATACATTAGGTTTTTGTGTGTGATATAAAAAAAAGACAAAGAGGGGTGTAAACCGTAACGTAAACCGGGAAGGCTAATATCTAATATGAACAAATCTTCTTGTGAATCAATAGTCAAAGTTTGCAATTAGTTAAAATTTTAGTGCTTGATATAATAAATATCATAATTAAGTTTATAAAACCGCTTATATTAAATTAACTAAGTTAAATAAGCATGGCATAGCGTCCTCCAAAAAAACAATGAGACTATTAACATTAATGTCATCAAAAGCATTATTTCTGCACGTTTATGATCTCTTATTATCGATGATTTTGTTAGCAAGCTCAGCGAATAAGATTTGCAGATGTATTACTTATCTCAGTATCACAGGAAAATTTGTACCAAACGATGTCCGCGAAAGCCTCAGCATTAATACGCAGAAGACTATACTAGTTTCCTTTCCAAAATATACAAACCAGACTTCACTTTTAATATTCTTCGATGAAGTACTTATTGCTAGACTTACTTAAACTTAACTGGAACCTTCAATTACAAATAGTGTTAATTAAGACTCCTAGACCTGCAAATCTATTTTTCGTCATACTTGGAGTAACTCTCCAAAGAAGTTCTTTTAGCTCTATAAAGTTAAAGATATAGCTCAGAGGTAAGGATATATCAGCTGGCAAGCTCGGTGTCTGATACCTTCTTGGTAAGCCCACAATCCTTCTGCGTTCTTAGTTAGGCTTCGATGAAAACAATCAATTAAAACCATTTCAGAACAGCTTCCTTTCAGTAGTGATCGCAATATTCTAAAGATTTGCAAGCTAAGCAAGCTAAGGATCACGATTTAAGAATATGCACCTGGAATGTCCGCACCCTTAATTGGGATGGTGCAAATATTCAAATATCGAAAGATGCAAGGCTGACATCACTGCAATCCAAGAAATCCAATGAATGAGACAGGGTTGCTCTAAAAAAGCATCCTGTGACATCTTCTACAGTTGCCATGCGAGTAAGCAACAATTTGAATGTGGTTTCGTGGTGAGTAGGAAACTACGTGGCCTCGTCTCTAGATTCACGCCTGTTGACGAGCGTCTAGCCGCAATATGCATCAAGGCTAAATATTTTTATATTAGCCTGATTTGTGTGCACGCCCCGACGGAAGAGAAAGACGACAATACTAAAGATAAGTTCTATGAGCGCTTGGAGCGTCTGTACGAGCGCTGTCCCAAACATGATGTCAAAATCGTGCTTGGCGATTTCAACGCCAAGATTCGGAAGGAAGGAATCTTTGGCCCAACCGTCCGAAAATTTAACCTTCATGACACTACCTCTAACAATGGAGAGATGCTAATCGATTTCGCCGCAGCTCGGAACTTGGTGGTTAGTTTTACCAGATTTCAACACCTTAACATTCACAAGGCTACATGGCTGAGTACAGATCAAATTACACGCAACCAAATTGATCATGTTCTGATTGACGGAAGGCACGCAACGGTCGTGCGAACGTTACGTGGTCCCAACATTGACTCGGACCACTATCTTGTCGCAGCCAAGGTACGCACTAGAATCAGCGTAGTGCACGCCGCACGTACCAACATGCTACGAAAGCTAGACGTCGGCAAGCTGCAATCAGAAGAGACCACCGCAGCCTTTTTAAGCACAATCTCCCGACTGCTTCGGAAAACCTCTCCGTTTTCTCAAGATATATGTGAGCAGTGGAAACATATCACCCGCTTCATGGATAGGGGCTGCCAAGGATGTCATTGGTTATACAAAACCTGTAACTAATACTTGGTACGACGAGGAGTGTCACAATGCTACTGCAGAGAAGAACGATTCCTGCAGTCGGGAGCAACGCGAGCTGTTGGAGAGCGATATCGAGAGAAACGGAGAGAGGAGAAACGCTTTTTCAGACGCAAGAAAAAGAAGCAAGAAAGGTGGAAGTTTGAGAATATGGAAATGTTACGTGACAGAAATGAAGCTCGAAAATTCTATCAAAACCCGGCGTAACTTTCTATAAGGATGACAATGGAAATCTGGTAACGGATGAATAGGAATCACTGGAATTATGGAGGAGTCATTTCTGCAACCTACTCGAAGGCGATGAAGCGCACAATTCCGCCGATAGGCACTATTGAAGAGCCACCGGACTATGATGAGGTCAATTTTGTATTAAAAAGCTAATAAATAACAAAGCGGCAGGCTCTGATGAGCTACCAGCTGAGTTATTTAAGACCGGCGGCGAAGAGTTGGTTAGGAATATGCACCAACTTTTATGCATGGTATGACGTTCCTTTCTTTGGACCTACTCATAAAGTAATCGGAAGAGTATGTATATAATTCCAGGAATCACTTCTTGGCAACAAATATCCATTTGGAACATGCTCAAAAAAAAGTCGAAAGATATGCTGCCAACATTGATTTTTTTTTTTAAATTTTGACCCTCATACAATACTGATATGATTTGTTTTTGTTGAACTTATGTTGCATATTTAATGGGGAATAAATTGAAATTTGTGTAAGTTATGCTTGTTTTTGAGCCTCTCACTAAATATTGCACACTTTGTGTGTGTTTTTTTTTTTTTTTGTTGTATTTATGCGCTTTTACAAACAATTTTTTGTATGATACTTCGACTATAATAGACTCACTTAACACATGCAGCATAGTCTATATGAATCGCTTATGAACTGCTGTTCATCTTATATGGTTTCCATTGTACTTTCTATATATGTATGTATGTATACACCAAGAATGAACGCACGAGCAAGTAAGCGAAAGATAGAACTCCTTCGCATGCTTGTCTCAATACAGCAGCAGTAGCAGCTAGAAGCTTCACACTGATTTACCGCCTCCAAGTACGGAACTACAATGCCGTAAAACCATGGTAAATAAACTCATCTCATTTCTCATATAGCCGTTTACTAGACATACAAGTTTACAAATAGATGCATACATAAATATACAATAAGGATGTCTAATGTTTTTCTTTGCATTTTTTTTTTTTTTTTTTTTTTTTGTTTATCAACTTTTTCTCGGTTAGGGCAAAGTATCTCAACAATGTTGCGCGTGCGAACTGCATCTGCCAGCGCATAAGTTTTCCGCGAGTACGTTCAGCAACTGCTAATATTGTTGTTGCTGTGAAGTGCTTTAGTTACGCGAAAAACAAATTTACGCAAGAAGCTGACAACACCATCGCCAATGCCACTATTTGCACTGAACTTCAGTTGAACTTAACTTCCCGTTTTATCCTTTGCTCAACCTGGGGTGTTTAGTTTTTCTTGAACAAAAAAAAAAACGAAACAAACCACAAACATAAACAACATCAACAATGCGAACACAGTGGCAAGAGTCACAGGAAGTTCTGCTATAGGTGATGTATGTATGTATTATTAAGTAAATACAGCAATGTCCTTGATATTATGAACGTAGCAAAATACTCTTGATGCATTTTGATTTTTAATTTTTATTAAAAGAATTCCCTATCTGAAGTCAAATCACACACTCCGAGCAAGTGGCCACAGCGAGCATAAACTCGGTTCCAATAGCCTATTCTACGGTGACTTGTAAAGACTGTCGATGAAGTGTCGAGCAGCTGTAACCAACCATACGGAGTGTAAGGACTTTTGTATTCGTGTTCTACTGTTATACTATTGTTTTATTACTGTTATGCTTCTGCCTTATTACAGTTATACTACTGCTTTAATACTGTTATATTACCATTCTACGGTTGCTTTTCTACTGTTATACTACCGTTATACCACTGCTTTACTACTGTTATACTAGTCTTTGTACGTACGCAAAGTAATGTCAATGAGTCGCTTAAAATGATTTATCAATTTATCAAAAGTTTTCATAATAGGCTCCACCTGCGCCACTAGCCGGCAGCATAGGTTTTTACCGTATTTACATCTTATTAGTCCGATTTCTCGAAATTATTTTATGTACCTAATTCAAGCAACGCAGCTGTATCATGTCTACAGCTGCAAGGCAGGCGTCTTAAGAAGTTTAAAAAAAAAAAAAAGAAGTAGGAAAATTCTTAGATTTTCCTTGTGTTTGTTTTTGTCTTTTTGCTTTTGAGCGCTGTGACTGAGCCATGTCATCATTTACACCAAAATTATTTGTTTTCTCCTCATTCATGTTGCTGTTCATTTTGCTGTTGCTCGTATTTGCTTAAACTTTTTTGTGTTGCTCAGCTGTTGCGTTGCGTTGCGTTGCGTTGCGTCGCATCGCGCTACGTGAGCACCGCCAACCTTTGACATCACCCAATAACAGTACCACAGACAAACTTCCTTAAACGAGTACAAAATGAATGCTTCTTTCTTTCGACAAAAGTCAGGCAGACCATAATTGTGTGTTTGTTGCCACAGCTTTGAAATGTAAGTGAGTATCTGTGTCTGTATCTTTGTTATATATATGTGAAGTGTATAGGTTGGCAAAATGCTCCTTCTGTAGGATGTGTTGTTGCTCGAATTTACATTCTAATTTCATGTTAAATATATATATATATATATATATATATATCAGCATTAGTTTTTCTCTACTTATTTGGCAGTACTGTGACAAAATAGCTTCAAACAGTAAGGATACAAGCATATATAAATACGTTGTATCTAGAACCATTACGAAATTTTAACATTTCTGCTCTTAGAGTTGTACAAACATATGTAAATCTGTTTGTTTTACTGAAATGCTTAATGAGCAGCTCTATTTGTTTTTGGCATGTTTTCGAGTTCAAGAAATGACATTACATACTTACAAATATTTAAACTTAAATAAAGAAGTCTATGCTTCGCGTAAGTAAACTCTATAACTGAAAATAATGCAAAGCGTTTGTTCCATCATTCTAATTATGGCACCCAAAGAGTACAGAGTTGTGATCGATTGCAGAAGTCTATATTAGTGTGGAAAGATATTGACTGTCATTCAATTGAAAATGCTAAACTCGTTTTTTATGACTTCATTCTGGCTAAGCTCTGAACCGCCGTTCGAATTGAAGGAATTTAGCAAAGAGATTGTTACGCCAAAAATCGGGAGCATGAAAGTGCATGTTTTTGCTAACATTGTAGGCATCTGTATTGAACGGATACTTACATACTTTCTTACTTACTTAAATGTCCGTCAACCGTCTGTCGGTTATGGAGTACGGAGAGATCTCTAAACCTGGTCATTGCAACACGCACCCAGTCGTCCTCTATTTCGGCGTACTCTAATAAAGTTTGGGCCCCTTATGTAAACCATGCATGCTGGAGCTCTTTCATTCATTTGAATGAGGATCCCAGCCCAGTGCAGCCACTTGAATTTTATGCGCTGGACTATGTCAAACTCATCGACCTAAACTCGTCGCCGAATCTAATAGAACAGAAAATCCTGCGAAGAATCTTACTCTCGAAGACTTTCAACGCTGTCTCATCCGACACAATCACGGTTCATGCCTCTGCGCTATACAATAGGAACAAGAGTATCGGCGTCTTATAGATCTTGATTTTTGTCTTTCGAGTGAGGGCTTTACTTCTCATATGCTTGCTCAGCCCAAAAAAGCATCTGTTTGCAAGCGTGATTCTTCGCCTGATCTCCAGGCTTACGTTGTTGTTGCTGGTTATATCGGATCCAAGATAGAAATTCTCAAAAGTCACTGACCGTCCAAGACTCGATGACAGAGTGCGAGAAGACACCAAGTATTTCGTCTTGTCCTCATTCACCGCTAGACCAATGAGTCAAGACGGTTTTTCAAACTCTGAGAACGCCTTGCTGACTCGCCGCTCGTGCGTACCGATGATATCGTTGTAATCGGGCGAGCGAGCAGCATCAATTCCTTTTGGAAGTTCGTGTCCGCCATATTCTGTATGTACGGACACTGGCGTAGAATGTATTCCAGCTGCAGATTGAAAGAATCACATCACAGCGCATCACCCTGGCTGAAACCTCTCTTGGTATCAAAGGGGTCGGAGAGGTTTTTTTCCACCAAAACGGTCGATTGTATCGGCGTGTCGAAAGAGGCTTTACAAATAGGTGGTGTGTGTCTTTGTTAAACTAATGGATCTTCCCAAGATTTAGCGTAATATGAATATTTGGTCGCTGGTCAACCTTTTTGGTCTGAAGTCACACTGATATAGTCCTATCAGTGATTCCGAATACGGCTTCAGCCATATACGCGCGACAGAATCTTATATCCGATGGAAAGAAGACTTATTCCCCGGTAGTAGGCGCAAACAGCGGGGTCTCGTTTCTTTAAGATAGGACAGAAAATACTGAGATTCCAGTCATTGGGTATACGTTCATCGGACCATATCTTGCATAAAAGTTGGTGCATACTCGTAACAAACTCTTCGTCGCTGGTCTAAAATAACTCAGCTGGCGGCCCATCAGAGTCTGCCGATTTGTTATTTTCTAGCTTTTTAATAACTGAATCGACCTCGTCATAGTCCGGTGGTTAGACAAATTACTCCTATATAACAGCTCTTGTTGCTCCCGACTGCAGAGTTCGTTGATAGGAAGCGTTCTTCTCCGCACTAGCATTGCGACACTCCTCGTCGTACCAAGAATTAGTTACAGGTTTTGTATAACCAATGACATCATTGGCAGCCCTATACATGGCGCTCTTTTCTTTATCTTTACGATTCTGCTTATTATAATTGCATTTTTTTCTTTCAGATGTTAAATGCAGATGTTTATGCGTCACATTAAAGTATGCAACTTAACTGTTTACTTCATATAACAACTAGCGACATCTACAGTGTTTCGGCATACAGATGCCGCAAACTAAAAGGCGCCCTCTATGAATCAAACTAAAAAAGAGAGTAGAAAATTCATATATTCTGTGCAACTGAAATAAATTTAAGAAAAGTCTTTGCCGTTTTTCAAAAATCCAAAAAAAAAATAATAAAAAATTAAATTAACAAATAATATTTTTATTTTAAAAAAATCGTTGTTTTTTTAATCATATTTTTGTAGAATTTTTTTTAAGCTGAGATGTTTAGGAATATAACAAGAACTGCTAGATTATAGGGAAGTGACAAGTACTTACAAAAACCATTTACCTTTAATTACATAAAAAAACGTTTCAAATTCTAATTTCATGTACGAACGCATGACCTGTAACACACAAACTGTTATTTCAGCTAGTAGTGATCCTAAAACTGTATACAAGCAATTTGTAGTGGAAAGAGTAAGTACTTTAAGTTTAATAAGAATATTGTAACACCCAGAAGTAGGCTTCAAAGAAGTTTACATGTAACATATTTTATTTATGTAACAGCATTATTTATTTTTTTATGCCTTGAAAATGACTTGACATCTTTTAAAACAGTGTAGTAAAGTCCCAGCTAAGATTTTCATTCCAAAACGGAAATTGATTATAGAACGGTACAAATCCATAAAATTTTGATTCTTTTCGAAAATGTGTTGGGTTTATAGCTTTTCTATGCTCTAAATTCTAAGCTCTAAGATCTATGGTTCGTGTTCTTCGATGCAATCATCACTTTTTTATATAAACGGCAGCAGATACCAACAACTAATATACCTCATGGAATATACTCGTATACAGATACAGAGACGTAGATAAGGAGTTTAATTTAAGCGCCCGAATGGAAAACCCATTATTATATTTCTAATAATAAATTAAAAAATATTATACAACAACAAAAGAATCAGTAAATTTCCCCTTAAAACAAAAATCTATCTACGCCGCTGCTGTGTCCAAAATTCTCTGCTCCAACATTGTACATAGGGGCGGCGGTAGTGCGAATGTCAGAGGGTTGCTTGTACTTGCCACACAAAAATCAGCTTCATATGCGCGTGTGTGTGAGCATATGGCGCACCCGTATGCAAGAGTGGTGAGATATGGTTATATTTTCGGCTGTTGTTTTTGTAAAAGTTGTGATAAGCAATAGGTTGCGCGCCAGAAAGAGAGAGCGGCTGCTTCAAATGTCTATGCAAGTGTGTGTGTCGGAGAGGAAATTAAGCATTTGCATTAAAGAACCGTTGTACGCTCATATGACTCGCGTTGTTCATTCCTATTCATTGGAAATAAATATTTTCTTTTATTTTTAAATAATTTTGTCGCCGGCATTTCGTTGTATTGAGCAGCAGCTGTGTGCGTTCTGAATATTAAAAACGAATACACACACACACACAGACACATATAGACAAAAACGAGCGGATAAGCAAAGTGCAGATAGTTCACTTTGAATTTTCAATCGGGAAACTATTGAGCAAATACAGAATTACGAGCAATTTTCTATGTAGACAGATAAATACGTATGTATATATATGTGTACATATTTTATGTTTTATTTCAACGCCGACGTTGAAAAAAAACATACCAATCAACACGAACAGCCGGCAGTGACGGCACACACCAAACCGCAGCTATCAGTAATATTTCAGCCGGCAAGCATTACGGAATAGTGTGGCAGCTCCGTGTAGACAACAAAAAAGACAGAGAAATGACTGACTCGATTACACCATTTTTGCAATTTATTGGCGGAATTGCAATAAGTATTGTCGGCTTGCAGATTTTCCGTAAGGTGCTGCCATGGATTTATACAAATATTATCGCACCGCGTCTACTAGGACCCAGAATTGATGTGCGTCGCCTAGGCGAATGGGCTGGTGAGTGTGCAAGCGTCAACGGAGCGCACGACTGCGGTTGAACTTTGTCTTTCGATTGCGATAAGCGCGCGTGTTTTTATCAAAATTAATACTGAAATTAATGTGTTTTTTTTTTGTTGTCTTTTTATTGCAGTTGTTACCGGCGCTACAGATGGCATTGGCAAGGCATACGCCAAGGAGGTATGTTTCGCTAAACGCTTTATTGATTTTACAAAATATTTGGCTTCAGAGAAAAATGGTGACGGCTCCTTTGCGGCGGTTAGCGCTAAGTTAGCTGTGGCGTGCAGATTGGTGCCAGTCGCTTGTGGTTGCAGTAGTAATCTTATGGTTTAGTTGCAAAGAATGCAAAAATATGCATACGTGGTCTGCAAATATAAAATTTTTGGTTCCCTTCAACGTAGAATAGTTTTTCTAAAAATGTCCTTCTATCTGTCTATAGTGAAAATGTTACGAAAATGTTTTAAAATTCGGTATTAATAACTATAGGTGCGTACATATGTATGTCTAGTAGCTATTAATTTATGGAATTATATGTGACATATTAGACTTTTACCACGGACGGTGAATATTCGAACTAGCTGCATTATTTTTGTGCATTTATTTAATATGTATTTTTATATAACCTGTATCCATGCAGTTAACACGTATATCGAGCTTATGCATCTAAACGGAGGCCTAGCAGACCACAGAAAGTGTATATATTATTCATAAACACTATTACCTTGATATTGACTTATCATTCTGGTCCTTTGTTTGAACATTGAGATCCTGAATGTTTTAAGAGATAGAACCTTCTTTCTATAAACTATATATGTATCCCATTTTTTGGGCTTTTGTTTGAAACTCTTTTTTAGTTTGAATTAAACTAGTAATGAGCAATTGGCAGTTTCTACCATCAATCCCAATAAGAAATCGAACACACGCATGTCCTCTTCCAATAAACGCCCAATATAAATAATTGCTAGATGTACAGCCTTAGAGGAAATACAAACTATCCAGAGTTCAAAGACAATCGACTTATTGTATACTCTTTGTGTAAAACAATTTACTAGGCTTGTAAAAATGTATGTAAGAGGCACATGGAGATGTATCAGTTCTCATAATGCATACATACTCTGATCAGCATCAAAAATCTTGTCTATATAGACATGTCCTTTTTTTTTTGGCTATACATATGAACAACAAGCACTTGGAGACTATAATATATAGAACAAGTTTGAATATTTAGACTCTTCTAAATTCTCTTCAAATTAGTATGCCAAACTCGTTCTAAAAGGTTGATTCAATACAAAACCGTCCATCCTTGCTGGGTATTTTGTATGAAAAGAATTTGTGCATTTGGTTAACTTAACAAAGTGCCTTATTTTGCACCTATTTACTCCTTGCTAATAAAATATTCATTATAGACTGACTTCAGCCCATTAGAAAAAGTAGCTCCCATACGAATTGGTGCTCATTTCTAGGTTTTTGATGCAAAGAAATTGTTAAATTTTGCTAATTTAGCTAGAAACGTCAAATTATGATGTGTCTCATATTGATCCTAATAAAATATGCTAAGATAGGAATATGCCCACTCATACGCATATCGAATTCGACCACATTAGACTGCAGTATTTGTTCTTCTTTATATATATTATATCCATCAGACTGAAGGACAATTTAATTTTTTTTCTATATACTTTACTTTAGTTCTGCATCAAAACCGCAGCCGATAAATCTCTGTCCGTCTGTATGAATGCGGATATCTCGAGGAATTGAAACGCGAACTCAACAGCATAATATGAGCCACCTCTTTTCCATCACATTCGACGTAATTTAATCCTGTAGAGCTACGAACTCATCTATACAACTTAATCTCGATTATAGAACTTGGCACCTAAGGTTACTTTTTCGGTTTACCATTCATTAAAGAACTGAAATCAATATCTATGTATATGTCTCCATATTATACATGTTACAGACTGCATCTAACATAGACAGCTATAAGTCAGCGAACTCATTAAGTGTAGGTACACATTTGATTTTAAGAAACAATGCTTTAGCCATGTGTACCTTGCACTTATGCAGTCTAAATTTCTTTATTTGAATCATAGATTTCTATAAGGCTATATACTAAAACTGCCTGATTTAAAGCTATATGACATATCTTTTTATGACTGACAAAAGATCCACCGCACAAATACTATGTACTGGTATTATTTCCATATATATATTCAAGCATATATTCTGAAAATTCTCAATTCTAATCAAAATTTTTTTCGTTTATTTTAACGAAACGCAACACCCAATCGTATCCAAACAAAACCCTACTCGATTTACGCACCACACACTTTCAATGCATTGACGTGCATAGAATTTCAAATTGAGCGATTCGATTTAATGTTAATTTCGCAGTTTCTTTATTTTCCTATTCACCGGAACGCGCTTTGAATATGTTTCGGTGTTAATTTCTCGATACATCGGACTACGTGCCAATAGTTCGATACAACTTAAAATACAAACGTAAATGTAAACAAAAATGGAACAGTCTGGAAAGCAAATATGCCCTGTCTGATCGATGCATTTTTAAATATATATTTTGCTTACATATTATAGTATGTATATTCAATAGTTTTTGCTCCTATATATGTAGTGTATGGCGAGGGCTGTTTGTGTAGAAAGTCATAGAAATTAAAAAGTGTTATCTTTAAACTCTGTAACTATAAGATATAATAGTACATAGATAGGTTTATGGAACTTTTTATTATAGATGAAGCGTTGCAGTTCCTAGAAAATATATATATATATGATTGCTCAATATCGAGTCTCTATAGATTTGTTCGTCTAACAACGATGTCTTAAAAACTGTTGGAGATTGAAAAACAATTAGGTAGAGACTAGCACTTTCATTGAATACTTATTATTTGAAGAGCGAATATTATAGTCTAAATATCTAAATATATATTGAATACTGTATCGCTTAAGTTCTAAGTGTGTGTCAGAGCAGCCAGACAGACGGAAATATATGTAGGCTGATCAAAAATATATATGCTGTAGTCTGATTCGACTCCTTCTGCCTGTTACATAAATTTGCACAAACTTAATTTACCTTTTACCCTACTAATACAGTAATATAAGGTTTTTATTTGAAGGTTTCATCTCTTGTAGTTTTCTAGAGCATTGCGTTCAGACAGACGGGCATTGCTCTTAAACGGCCGAACCGATTTTGATGAAATTTTTTGAGTGTGTTTCTAGATAGCTTAGATTCAAAATTTAGCCTGTTAGTTGGCGCTGCAATTGGATTCTAAGAAAATAAAACACGAGTTTTGCGGTTTTGGTTAGTGTCCTCTCTAATGAGTGAAAAGCTTAGTGAAAAATCCGATTTGATTGTTTTAAAAATATTTAATTCTACTCACTAAATAATTAAAAAAATTTTCAAACAGTTTTGGGAATATTCACACTCAATCTTCGAACCGGCTGATGCGAAATTGATGGAACTATTATTGGCAATTAGAGAACTTTTCATAGAGTTATTATTTCGTAGCCACATGGCCATAAAATCAAAAAACCAAATTCGTTATATCTCAGCAATAATTTAATGTAGTGTTATGGGGTATGTGATTAAAAGATGCCCGGAAATATTAGGAATTGTACCCAAAATGGGACCTTGTCCGTGTAGCAGATTTAGCTCGTTCTAACTGAGAAGCAACAACGTCAGTCTGGAGATCAGGCGAAGAACCACGCTTGCAAACAGATGCTTTTTTGGGCTGAGCAAACAAATGAGAAGTAAAGCCCTCTTTCGACAGACGAAAATAAAGATCTATAAGACGCTGATACTCCTGATACTTAAGTCGGACGAAACAGCGTTGATAGTTTTCGAGAGGAAGATTCTTCACAGGATTTTTGGTCCAATTAGAGTCGGCGACGAGTTTAGGTCCCGTATGAACCGCGAGCTGTACGAGCTATTCAATGAGGTTGACATAGTCCAGCGGATAAAATTCCAGCGGCTGCAATGGGCACCTCATTCGAATGGATGAAAGAGCTCCAGCATGCATGGTTTACATGGGGACCCAAACATGATTGGTGGACGCCGACATAGAGGACGACCGGGCACTCGATGGAATGGCCAGGTATGGGGAGATCTCTCCGTACTTGGCATTCAAAACGACTGGCGCCAGCGCGCACAAGATTATGGAGGCTGTCGCGCCTTCCTAGACCCGGCAGACAGTTGACGGCCATATAACTAACTAACTGAGGAGCGTTTTAGAGAGCGTAAATATTATATTTGATTAATATATTTTTGGTATATGGCGTAGTTTTGGTGTTCATACAATGAACCTGAAGCAGATAGAAATTGCTGTCACGCCTACTTTTAGTTACTGCACGTATATTCTGACAAACTTAATACATTCTACAGGTTCAGAGTATAAAACCAAACAAAATTTTCGACTGACTTTTGAAACCATCTTCGTTTATACATATTCCGAAAATACTTAGTACTTTGGTGTGCGTTTTTTTTTTTTTTCTCTCGTTGCCAAGTTCATTTGCAATTCTCCCGAACTGCAAATGCAATTTTTTTGTTTATTATTTATTAATTTTTTTTCGCCCAGTGTTAAGCAAATAAATAAAAATTGGCTAATCTGTGCAAAGAATTAAGTGCTGACGAAGTACGTTGCTAGTATAGTGCTTGCATATATTGTGCGCAGTCATCAATTAGTACTCCGCCACTCCCCTTAGCTAGTAGTAGTGTAGTAGTTTTTTTTTTTTTAACATTAATATTTGTACTTTTTTGCGCGCGCAAATATTTGCATATTTTTCACCTGCTATTTGTTCAATGTAAGCACACAACTGCACACATGGATGAATGGTCAGGGAAGCAAACGGCGGCGTAGCGCTTTTACGAATTTACTTAAGGGCGTCATCTAACTGAATTGCCATTAGACCTATTGAACTTGTACTTGTCATTTATAGCCTGTTTAAAAATATATTAACACTTTGTTTAATTTTTTATTTACAGTTGGCTAAAAAAGGTCTTAACCTGGTATTGATCAGTCGTTCGCTGGATAAACTTAAAACTGTGTCCAAGGAAATCGGTAGTAAAAATTGTGCTAAATATATAAAACTAACTCTAAAACGCTATACTACATACTTTTAGGCGAAACATACAAAGTCGAAGTGCGTATTATCGATGTGGACTTTACCCAGGGCGCTGAGATCTATGAAAAAATACAGAAGGGCCTTGCAGGTATCGATGTTGGTGTGCTGGTCAACAATGTCGGCATCAGCTATGCACATCCGGAATATTTCCTCGAGTGCTACAATACCGATCCGAAATTTTTGCGCGACATAGTCGCTGCCAATATACACTCCGTGACACACATGACTGCGCTGATTTTGCCCATCATGGTACTCAAGAACAAGGGCATCATCATAAATATTTCGTCAACTGCTGGCGTTATACCGAATCCGCTGTTGAGCGTTTACAGCGCCACCAAGGTAAGTTTTTGTAATGTTTGCACATTGAACTTTTTGTTAACTCATCTTCACCTTCGATAGGCCTTCGTGAATAAGTTCAGCGATGATTTGCAAACTGAGTACAAGGACCACGGCATTGCCATACAGAGCGTGCAGCCGGGTTTCGTTGCCACCAATATGACCAAGATACGCAAGCCGAGTCTTTTTGCGCCCTCTGCCGATACGTACGTAAAATCGGCACTCTCAACACTTGGCCACACTACACATACCGCTGGCTATCTACCACATGCCTTGCTGCAAGTCGGCATACATTTTATAGAAGGAGCTTTTGGTGAACAGTTCGCACGCAAAATCGTTCTCAATAACCTATTACAGACGCGTAAACGTGCTCTACGTAATCTAGCCAAGAAGCAATAGACACAATACTCATTCATTATATTCCCAAACAAGAACAAGACGCTATAATACGCATAAAATTAGTTTCATCATATTCCTAAACACGAACAAAAAAAGAACAAATGTTAAAGTCAAGTCATTGAATTTAACAATTGATAACAAATTAGCAAAAAAATTTTCAACGGCAAAAGCAATGACAATTAGAATCAAAATAGTTTTCTTGGTAAATGAAACAACTCAAATATGAATTAATTCAACAATAATTATGAAACGAAGCAATATACTGGCATTTAATATTGTCTAGCCTTATTTTGTTTCGATATTTTGTGTCATATTTTTAGATTGTATAACATAATTATGGAACTTTTGCTTTGCATAAAAAAATGTTTCCAAAAAATTGTTTAGCATAATTTTTGTTATTTTTCTTTATTAAAATTTAAATACTTTAATATTTCGTAAACATTAATTTTATTAATTTGCTGACATTCACAAATAGTTAGGATATCAGTTAAACAAATGGCCCGCTAAAGTTGACGTTAGCCAACCTACTATGCAGCGCAGGGTAGCAATTATTAGTGTAGCGCGGAGCATTTTTGTCTCTCTCGCACGCACCAGTTCTAAGAGCGCATTGTCTATCTCTTTTTACTTGTGAGTTATGGCCGTGTCCCTTTAAAGAAAGTGGTACAATTTCTAGCTGCTGTCCACCAAGTTCTGCGCTTCAGCTGAAACCGGACAATATTAAATATTACGCAATATTTTGGTGTGCCTCTCTAGCAACTAGTGTCGCGTCAGACGCGCTCTATGCCTCCCATTAAAATTTTAGTTTTTTCTATGTAGTAGTTGGAAAACTGCGAGCTGGTATTTTGTTCACTGATTGCGGAGACGACGCAGGACAACGTACACAAAATACAGTATAGACATACCTCACCGAACGCTATAGATATGGACATATCTCGTTGATGACTTTGTCCTACTCTACTCTTCAAAGTGTAAGTTCGTGGCAGTGGATAAAGACAGTATTTGCAAACCTTCGAGACATGGGCCAAAAGATGGAACATTACAATTAACAACCAAAAATGCACAAATATCTGCTTCTAATAATAGCGAGTAGTTGCTCTGCTGTCTTCAAGCGGAGACGGCGAAATAACTGGAAATCCTCGTTGATATTAAGGAACATATCTTAGGAATTCATTCTACATTCTTACATTCTAGAACTTGCGGAGTACGAACCAACACCAACTTGTAGATACGGCATAAAAGTTAGGCAAATCTTTATAAAATCGAACCGAAATTGATACAAGATGTTCCAGAACAAAACCTTATGACTCATTACTGAGTGTGACTGGTACATACTTTTTTCCGGTAGCTACAATGCTCAGCTTCGGACTTCGGAAACTTTATTCACAAGTAGATGAACCGGAGAGCATGGTCGAGTATAACAATTTGACGTTGCTATTTGTGATGTCTTGACTTTACCACTTAGAAACGAATTAATCGAAATTCATAGATTCAGGTATAATGAATTGTAGCTACAGCTGCACATATATCCTTACTTTTTGACCCTGTTCACACAGAGTATACTGAGTTTGTGCAAATGTATGTAAAAGGCAGAAGTAGAGGAGCCAGACCACATAAAGTATATATATTTTTGATCAGCATTAAAAGTCAAGTCCATATCGAGATAGCCGTATAAAAATCGAGATTTTGGAAATAGAAAGAGCATTCAAATTTGCATATGTATTTAGATTCCTTTATTCATTCTTCAGATTTAGGCTACCTTTCGTTAATTCTTATTAAATATTCAATTTACGTCCAGATCGGACCACTAAAAGAGGTAGTCCCTATGCAAACCTGTCCAACCTCTTTGAGTTTTTGTATAATTTGTTATTGTTGTTGTCTATTTAGCTAGAAACGCTAAATTTAGTGCATCTTGCATGATTACTAAGAAAATATTCCGTACAGACAAAGATCGCAGCACTACAAGGGATAGCCCTATTCTTCTTTCTTGTTCTAATATGTCATGTACCGGTAGATCTTGAGTTGGAGATTTTGGTTGATAATTTTTTTTTTTGAATTTTTATACTCATCATTCTTTATGGTGTTATATTCCTTCATTGGTTCTCATACTTACCGGCAGTCTGACGAAAGTAGTATACTAGCATTTGCCACCATTCACAAAAGTACTCTGACTCAATACTTCTGCAGTTACGCTTGCACAGATTTAGATTCATATCTGGAGAAATGCATATTCATTGTTGAACAGACAAGAATGATAGCCCGTTTCTATATAAATGAATCCAAAACGATTTAATCAAATCTGCTAGACTTTTCGGTTTAAAATTTTCTAATGAAATATTGGACAAACAAAACTCGAAACTCTTACTGGATCTCATTCCAAATTCGTAGAATCTAATGAAGCGAAATCGACATTATTTCTCTATATTCGTGAAACAGCCATATCATTTAATTCCAGTTTTTATATTAAAAAACGAGTAATAGTCCTTTCTAATATAGACATGCACTCCACATACGCCAATAAAATCTTTAAAATTAAAAAATTTTTTAAAAACAATTTTACGTTTGCATTTAAACAAATTTCGAAACCATATTTAAAATATTTTATTCAAAATGTAACGCATAAACACAAACCGATTCAGTTTAATCAATTGAGAAAAGAAATACTCAGTATTTGAAAATAAAAACATATTTGTTTTTTCAAGCTTCTATAGCAAAGTATAATATATATTTTTCAACGCCATAGATATATATACTTTGCGGGTTAAAGAATTTTTATGTATTTTCAAATTGCAACTATTTAACCGTTTAATTTTATTATGAATCGGTTAATATTCTGCAAAACCGGGTGGTCGGTTATCGGGCACAAAATTGTATTCATTCAAACAGTCTATTCACAATGAACAAACACATTTTTTCGATAAATTCTTCAGTTGGTGTGCCGCCGTGGTCTGGCAAAGTCGATTCGTATGGTGGTTGATTAGGTTAAATGCATTTTTTTTTTGGATTCAGATTAACGAATCGAAAAGCAACTAAAAGTCTGTTGATTTTAAACATGATACACGCGCAAGCTTAAAGTTACGTACAACTAATAAATTCGCCAGCGTGTGCATGTATATTTTTGTGTGTGTGCGTGCGTGCAGTTAACAGAAGTAAACAAAAACGAAAAGCGCGTAAAACTCCACCGTTGTCAACAAAAACAATATGCAAAAACACGGTACTTTTAATTCAAAATCAGCGCGGTTAGTAGACGTCTCCAAACGTTGTTGTTAGTACATAAATGTTTGCGTCGCAAAGAACTTAAAACAGCAAATGCGGTGCCTGATGTACATAGCTGCCACAAGAACGGACAGACAGCAGAAATAAGAAAGAATATGTAGCCACTTAAACATTAACAAACGCGACAAGATTGTCGTGCAATTGTTTGTAAACTCGATTTTAAAGCAAAGCAGCAAAGACGGCCGTGTTGTACCGTTGTTGTTTTATTGTTATATATAGTATGTACATATGTATTTATGTTCTTGCGTGAAAAGCTGCAAGAAGTGTATGTGCTGTAAGGTGGTGTGGTATGGCATGCAGCAGCAGCAGCAACAGAATTTCGTAGTGTATGCTGTGTCCAAAAGTTCGCTTCTTGCTCCCCATTACAACACTATTCAATAGATACAAAAAAGAAGAACATAAAAAAATGGCAACAACAATGCGATATGTATATGTGTGTATGTGTAACAAATATATGTATGTAAAATAAGAGCAGCAGAAAAAAAAACAAAAAATAAGAGCAAATATAACAAAATAAAGCATAAAAAAGAAAGAAAATATAACAAAACAAAAGTGAAATTTTGTTTTTTTTTTTTTCTCAAGAAACTACCTAAAATGTTTTGTTGTTGTTGTAACAGAAGCCGCAACAAATCAAAGCGCTCCAAAAAATATTAACAGCAGTTGTCCGTCCGTGCGTTCGTCCGTCCATACAACAAAACAAAAAAGAACAACAGCACACAACAACAATTACAACGTAAACAATTAATATTAAATGAAACAAACAGCATAAAGCAAAAAATACAATAATAAGCGGCAAAAGAGAGCATAAACAGCCACAACAACAAAAATTGCAATGCAATAATGATAATGAAGTCAATGCAGCAGCAGCAGCAGCGATAATAACAACAATTTTGCATGTGCAGCAATTTATAATAAGCGGCTGCAACAACAACAACAACAGCATAGAAGCTACAACAGCAACAGTTAAACTACGATAGTAACAAAAACAACAACAATAAAAAAAAAAAACGGGAAAAGGTACGGAAATAACAACAAGACACAACATTGGTAACAGAGTACTTAAATCACTGTTGACCGACTGCATGCATGCAATTGTTGTACGATAAATATTTAAATACTCTTCACACAGTATCTGATAAGCACTATAATTTAGTAACAATGTTTGCCACGCCTTACGGGTGTTCTATTTAGGCATACGAGGGGCACTATTTATATTTTGGGAATGGTAAATAGTAACAAACATTTTTAAATGAAGATGGCTTTATTATTGTTTTTCAAAGTATACTCCATAAAAAAGCACTTTTTCCACTTCGATTGAGGCTCATCCAAAACATGGTTGATGTTTGGAAATGAAATGAAATTATTTTGTCATAAATCAGCGCTGGACGGCGGATGACGCATCAATTCAATATTTTGAAAGCGCAAAAAATCTTGTGTGGAGGACTTAGGACTTAGGAGGAGACTTAGGCAAACACAAGGTTGGAAGAAATAGGCGACCATTTGCCTCGCAGTGCTTCGTGAGCGAACAAGTTTTGTTGGATTTGGCTCGCCTTGGAATACCCACACGTTCGATGGTTGTTTTGTTTCCGGCTCATACGCATATATCCATGATTCGTTAACTGTGACGATCTTATAAACGTCTTTTGAAGCACCTCCATTTTTTTTTTTTAGCATTTCTTTGCACCCTTCCACACGAGTCTTTTTTGAGCGATTGCCAAATTAGGCGATATCCAACGCAAACAAACGTTTTTTTTTTTTTAATGCAAAGTATTGACATTAGTGTGTGGCCACTTCCCGAAATATAAATAGTGCCCCTCGTACAATAGTATTATATGTATATGCAAAATTGTTTACCAAATTTGTCTACCGCGTAAGCACTCAACTCTTTTGGTTAAATATCTAAAGTTAGTTTGGAGAATTTAGGCGATTTGGACGATTTTTGTATTATCCTCGTAGATTTTGTACTTCAAAAGAAAGTAACACAACGGTGTTACTTCCCATCATCGAAGCATGACGCCATGAAAAAATATATATTCTTGAATAGCTCAACAAGCTAAATCGAATAATCTTGTCTGATTATCTGTATGCCTCTGAAAAATATTAAAATTAAAGTGTTCTCCTATATTTTAGGGTAGCCTCTATAAAACTAACCGCACACTTATAGGTTTTTGTATGAAAAAAAATTTTTTTTTTATTAAATTAATATCGCTAAAAAGCTGATATAGAGGCTTTTTTTGTGAACTCCAGCTTCACATACATATACTAATAGTAGTATCTCTCCATATTCTGGGGTAGCCTCCATACAAACCCAACGCGCATACAAATTAATCGCTAAAAACTTTTTATGAAGCCTTTTCATGGACTCCAGCTTCACATACACACATATACTCATAGTAGTTTCTCCCCATATTTTGGGGTAGCCTCCAAACAAACCCACCCCACACTAATGGGTGTTTGTATTGAAAACTACTTTATTTAATCAGCTTATAAGTCAATATGGTGGCTTTTTATGGATACACCTTTCTCATACATATACTAATAGGTGTGTCTCCTAACTTTTGCGGGTAGTCTCTATACAAACCCCAGACCACTTATGGGTATGAAAAGTTCTTTATTTTATCAGCTTTAAAGTTTAAGTACAAATAGGCGTATCCCATGATCCCTTCTAGGGTAAAACGCATTGCCTAGATTTATGATTTATGATGATCGTGTAAATTGTATTAGAGTTTGTGTATTAGAGAAGCTGTAGTTTTTCATGCATTTTTTTGTTTTCGAATCTTTATGTTGTACCTTGAACTAAGACTCCTAACTAAAATCCAATAGTATCTCGATAAGAGGTATAATACGGCAAATAATAAGTCGATAATGCAGCTTTCAGTCGATAATAAAGTTTCACACGTTTAAATGGAATATTGTATATTTCAGTAACAGTTTGGCATACAAACTTTAGGTCAGGTCACACCTTATCTCAGTTAGCATCTGAGTTGTTGATGTTTTCAGGAATTGTTTTACATAATTATTTCAGCAATTCACAACATTTACTTGCATGAGAACTGATTTATAGTCGCATTATGTGAATTGATCAATCCTATCAATAGAGGAACTGGAATCGTCGCTGAAATCCGCAATTGAAATCCGTTGGCATAACTGATTGAAAGAAATAACAAGAGATCATCGGAAACAGTCGTTAAAAGAAATCTAGGGAATTGATGTAGAGAGATTGTATACCCGCATCAATTCCCAACATTTTTAAAGGAAGACTTAATAAATGTCTAAATCGCTAAAGCTATTTGTATGAATTTTAGTATAGAAATAGATGGGACGTTGTACATGAATTTAGGCTACTTTTTGTTAAAATCGTAGACAAATCGTAAACAAACTTTGTCATATCTTTGCATCCACTAGAGGTACAGAGATAAAATTTGGTATAAGTGGGAATAGAATAGAAGGGTAATATTACTATGGTCAGAATTGAAGAGCTCGATACCACGGGAGAATTACGGTTCACTAGACAAGTTCAACTCAGACTCTCGTCTATTGTTTCTTATAGAGTTTCATGCTGATACTCTTCAGAAATTGTCTATTAAAATCGACTAAATATGAAAAATTTCCAATTTCAATTTTCCGCTTTAAGAAATAATATTACTACACTCTGAAAAGTTCTTTATTCGTCAATAAAAATGCTATGTAAATTGTTTTGGCTGGTTTGAAAATTGGGTGTTCAATTTTCCAAAATAGGTCCTTAATTTTATGTTGTATAGAGTAAAAAACACGAGTTTAAAAATGATCGAAGAAAAAAAAAAATGTTCAAGCCATAACGATGCCATTTTTCAAATTGTATATAGTTTATATTATTTATTGTATTAAAGACGAATCTAAAACAGATCTAGAACAACCAATTTTTCGTCAAAGATGTGGAATAATTCAAAACCCCGTCTAAGTGTGCCTTTTTAACATTAAAGCATAGAATCTATGGAACCAAAAATAAATAATCGGCTTTTAAGCATTAATCGTCGTAATAAGAATTTTATTTATTTATGCAAAATAAACATATTTGATCCATAGATTTGAGAGATGTTATAGCCTAAAGTGTTCCGAAATGGGTTGTTTTATTTAGTTTAACATAAAAAACATCACAAATGGGCGATGTCACAAAGTAAACACGTCGTAACTCCAAAACTATTTTATGCAAATGTATGAGTTTAGGATTAATATCGACTGAAAATGTGTGCAGTGCCACGCCTTCATATACACTTAATACATATTATACATACACTTAGCCATATTATTGGACGATATGGACTGGCCATGCATGCGCTCTGTTAGAACACTGGAGAAAAGTTTGAAGGTAGAAGTTAGCCATTTTATGTATATTAGCATATATTATCACAAATTTATGACATCAATTGTAACTTTTAGTACTAGGATATATCTTCTTAACAGGCAATCAATGATCCATGAGTGTGTTTGCCTCAAAATTGGAAATATTTTTTTACTTTTTTTTCTGATTTCAAATACAAAACTGTGGCTCAAATATTTGTTCGTTTGTTTCCAATTTCGTAAAGTTTTGATTGCATGTGTGTGTGGGTTTTTTTATTTTCTTTTTTTATATTTACTTATTTATAAATTTATTCTGAAACTGCAACAATTCCAATATGCGCATTCCGACTTATACAAGTATGGCTGTGTGTGTGAAGGGTATATTAAAAACGAAAAAATTTTTTGTATGTCAATGGAGTGATTTTATTTTATCGATCGTCACTATTTACAGGTAGATAGACGAAAGCGGCGCCAACAACGACACAGCTGACCCACTACATGTAATATGGTCAGTGAAGCCAACATAGTCCCTAAACGAACAACGACGACGGCACACTAACCGAATCGAACGAATACCTCCTACCTACATACCTATCAAGCTGTGTGAGAGGAGCACGTAGGATGCAGCGAAGCATTCATCCGCGTGTGATGTAATTAAACTGACGTTGAGCCGCCGCGTCGCAAATCGGAGCACGCAGCAAACAGGAGTAGCAGCAAAGCCGGTCGAAGCGCAACAGCACAGCAAAAAGGAAAAGTGTAATAGCAGCCGGATTAGCAGTTGAACAAAATTGCGAAAATTTTGACATACTAAAACATATTATTTCTATATATACATATGTATATGTTCCATATACATATATTGTATAAAAAGTACTTAGAAGCTAAATTCCTATACATTGAACGTGCGTTTATTCATTCATGCAGCGAGCGATTTGATGCCATCATCCAAGCGTTTCATACGTTTGAGCGTGCTAGCGAAAGTGTGCTAATCAGCAGCAGCAGCAGCGGCAGATACCACAGCAACAACAACTACAACAAGTAGTGCGAAAATATTATGTGTATATATTGAAAATATATAGAATACGAAACCGGATTCAAAACTTGAGCCGATTTGACAAGAAATTTTTTTTTTTTTTTTTTTGTAAGAGTGATTCATACATCTTGTTATGTGTTTAGCGCATTTTTTTTTTGCCTTTATTTCTTGCGCATAATGTGAAAGTGATAAGCGATGCAACAACAGCAACAAAAACTGATTATTAATAATATAATATGAACATTAAGTAATTAGTAACGCGTAGTTCATATAAGCTGCTAGACGGAGCGCCGAGCCAAGTCAAGCAGTTTCATTTTTACAACCGCATTCAAAGCAAATACAACGTACAGGGTTTTTTTTTTCTTTTTTTTTTTGTTTTTGCACAGTTTTTGTGTATTTATTTTTGTGGTCAAGACGCCGCGAAGCAAACCAAGCCATACGATCGCCACACAGCAGCATCCAACCATTCAAGCAATCATTCAATCCATCGAAACGCGCAACAATTTGGCACTTGGACTTGCTTCGTTCGTGGCTGTGTGTGAAAATTCGTGGTCCAGTCACAGCGCAGTGGATGCGCTGAAAACAAATTGCGGTATGTTGTTTGCTTTTATTATATTATGTAGTATATGTACATATAGACTATATACATCTTTATTATACAGTATAAACTAGTGTAAGTATGTGAAGTAGTGATGAACGATATTTCACTGCTGTAACTGCTATCTGCTATTTAGTTTTAATTGAAAAGCACTCATATTTTTATATGAAAAAGAAATGAATAGAAAAAGTGTCCTTTAACATACAAAATCTGGCAGTAGCAGTTTAAAATTAGCATTAATCAATGCAATAGCAATAATAAAATGGCAAAACTAACTTAAAAAGCATTAATTTGTATAAAACAAATCGCAATGGTAGTGTTTAAATTTAACAGAATCGCAAACAATTCGCACAAATAGCAGTGATTAAAACTTAGAGTAGCAGTTTTCTCTGTTATCCAAAATAGCAACTAAGCTCATCACTAATGTACATACAAAGCTATAAAATATATTACGCATATGTATGCCGGGTGTGATCTTATATTTTCACATTTTTTTTTTTTTTTTATTACATTGGCCAACTAATTAGCAGCCATGAAATATGTTTGATAAATATGATTTGAACGCGCCGAATCAATGTTATTCAACTTTTTTTTTTTTTTTTGTAATTGTGACAAACTGTTGCGATATGTTTTTAGGTGTAAAATTTAACGTTTATTGTTTTACTCAAAGTATTGTTTATCGGTTGCAACTACTTTTTCTCATCTTCATGGTAGCATTCGGATTACTTGTCGAAAGTATTATTTACTTAGGTGGCCTTCAACCGTCGTTCGGCAATGGCCTCATTTGAGAAGGCGTACCAGCTGCTGCTGTTGTCTTGTGCACGCTGGCGCTCGGTCGGGCCCCCTTCTTGTTAACCATGCGTGCTGGAGCTCTTTCATCCATTCGAATTATGTGCCCAGTTCAATCTCATCGAATAGCTCATACAGCCCACGGTTTATATGGAAAAACTCGTCATTGACTCTTATAGTACCAAAAATCCTGCTTAAAATCTTTCTCTCAAAAACTTCCAACGCCGTTTCGTCTCACTCAATCACTATCCATGCCTTTGTGTCATACAGTAGGACTTGGAGTATTAGCGTCTTGTAGATCTTAATTTTCGTCTTTCGAGAAAGGGCTTTACTTCTAATTTGCTTACTCATTCCTAAATAGTAATAGTATAGGCTGACATTGTTGTTGCAGGTCATTTAGGATACAAGTTAGACAACATTCTCCATCGTCACAGACTGTCCTCGCGTCTTGGACGGCATGCGAAAAGACACCAAGTACCCATGAGCCGAGACTGTTTTTCTTTCTCCGAGAACGCCTTGTTGACACGTTGCAGGCAGTATCACTTCCTTTTGGAAGATCGGGCACTGGTGAAGGATGTATACCATCAGCAGATTGAAAAAATAGCAAGACAGCGCATCACCCTATCTGAAACCTTTCTTGGTATAAATCAATCCATTTTTTATCTGCATATGATGAGAAGTGCTGTTTAAACCGGTCGATTGATATAAGTGAAAATGACTATAACAATATCTGATGAATACGGCTTTAATGCTAAACTTACCAATTGAGTCTTAACAAACCAGCTCTGGAAGACGTCGCAACATGTGAACGATGTCCGAAGTAGTATAGAATACGCTTTTTCTAAAGATTGAGTGGAACAATCTGATCATTTGGTAGTCAGAGCCAGTAGTATTTTTTTCGGTCATATTGCATGGCCCCAAACTGTTTCTATCAAAAATACAAGTGGTTCTTTTTTCCATAATTGGTGGTCCACATGATTTTTTTTTTTTTTTTTTTTGGCTTTATTGTTTTTCAAAACATTCTCCTTAATGATCTATATACCTGGGTAGTCATCTCTGTCAAGCTGACGCACTTTTCCAGGTTAATGCCTATATTCGACCGTTTTACCCATTGTTCAAACTCGCGAAGAAGAAAGGGTTGTTGTATATCAATGGCAAATGTAGCAATCATGATGTGTTGCGGCTCATCCGTAGGAAGAAAAGAGCTTGTGGGTATATCGCTGGTGAAGAGCGAATAGAGTGTTTAACCCTACGCTTCCTTGATGTACACCAGTATTGATTTCTCTCATCGTTGACTTTACTCCATCAAGAAAAACGAAGAAGATTTTGTCAACAAAATAACTAGAGAAAACAAGTAAGGAATTTACAGTCGGGCGTAACCGACTGTAAGAGGCCCTGTACCAGTTCAGCTCGCCTAACAAACACATTAAATGTTTCCCGAGCTTATGACCAAACGCATGACCACTTCTCACTTCGCAAATATGAATGAAAAGAAAAGGAGGGTTAGTCAAATTCAATTGCTTATAAAATCGTCATTTATTATCCGATTTTGATGAACTTTTTGGATTTTGGCTAAGAGAGGCGTTATCTTTATACTGGTGTACTCATTGTTTTTTTTTGCCGAAGAAATTTTTAGCCTTGGGGGTTATTTTTTGGGAAAGGGGGGAGGGGCAAAATTTTAAAATAAACTTGTGAAATTCCGGAGCAGTCCTAGTCGAATGCAAAAAACACGAAGTCTCTATCTATTACCGTTTCCGAGATCCTTTCGTTCTTACAGACGGACGGACAGACGGACATGGCTATATCGACTCCTCTATCACTCCTGACCATAATGGGGGTAACTTTGGGGGGTCTCCGACTATTATTTCTACCTGTTACATACATTTGCACAAAACCAATAGGCTCTTGTACCTTCGGTACAGGGCCTAACAAATGAGACGGCAGTAGACTCTGAAGTTTGTACAGGAGGTCATCATACCACACTTTATCGATTGCCTAGTAACGAAATACACCGCCACCACGTACTCTTAGGACTGATATCCGTCAAGGATAAAGTTTACCATTTATTTAACTGTTTCTGCATTGCATGGGACTTACGGAATCCAAATTAAAAAAGTGGTATCCTGACTTGCTCGATTGCAAGTGTTCTCGGTAGGATCCAACTCTGGATGAGCTTTGATATAGTTGATAACAGACTGATTGGTCTGCATGACTCCAATGCTAAAGGACTTTTTCCAGCCTTGTGGAACATGAAACAACAACAAGATTTCATTGGGCGTCAAATCATTGTACAGCGAATGAGCAGTCCATTCATTGATTCAACAAAAACGTCTGCCAAAGAAATGGCTGCATGCCATTTTCTATATGTACGGTTGTTTTGAAGAAAAAAAAAAATAGGCGACCATACTGTTTAGTTTCAGGCTCCAGCCAAGAGTTACAATTTTAAACACATCTTTTCTTAAACATCAATTTATACGAATATATTTTTAAGATTTCGTCCGCGGATCTTCCGATAAAAAGTAGCATATCTAATTACTTTTCTTATTTTGCCTCATTTGTGAAACTATACGGGGGTGGTGTACCGCCCCTCTAATTTTGACCAAACTTAACCCATTTACTTCTCATGATCCTCTTAACATGTATACCCAATTTCATCTCTGTACTTAAATGGATGCAAAGATATGAAAAATTTTGAATATCGCTAATAGGGTTGGTGGGGTGACGCACCCTTCGATTTTGTCCAAACTTAACAGGTTGACTTCTCCTCATCCTCTTAACATGTATACCAAATTTCACCTCTGTACCTTAAATGGATGCAAAGATATGTCAAATTTTGATTCTCGCTTATATGGGGGGGTGTGGCAACGCCCCCTCCGATTTTGTCAAAACGCAGCCTATGTTCTTTTCCATCATCCCATCTATCTCTATTCCAAAATTCAGACGAATCGGTTGAGCGGTTTAGCCGTAAGAGAGGAACATCCATACATACATCCATACAAACTTTCGCATTTATAATATTAGTAGGAAGTAGGATTTAAGGAGAACAAATATTTTTCACAGCTGCATGATCATGCTGGTGGAACCAATCCCTAAAGTTTGCTCAGCATCGCGGTATGGTACATAAAGATCTTACGGTTTTTACGAAGGTTCAAATATTTATTCCATTAATATTTAATATGCAGCACTTAAATTCGCCCAGATCGCACAATATAAATAGTTGGCCTCTTATTAATATTCGGCCTAAGTCTAGTATAACTGTTGGCGAGACTCTCCCAAGAAATTACGCTCTTCTTTTGTGTTTTGCTTTATATATACGCTCTTTTTGAGGACTTTTTTTTTGGTAAAAATTAATACTCATAATTGTTTCATGTTTATAAAGCATCGGATTTTTTTTTTTTTAACAACATCTGAAACTTTTGAATATAATCTTGTATATACATAGGTATAGACTATTGTATCTAGCGTTATTTACTTGGCCATCTGTAAATTTGCCAAAAATAACAAATAAGTTGTTACGACGCAAAACGACAACGCGAATGTATGTTCATATATATACATATATACTGTATATTTTTTTATATAGCATGGTGAAGTGCAGAAAAGTGTGTTGGACCTGGAAAACAAAAGCTCAAAATTAAAAGCGACATGCGAAAATTGCTACAAAAGGCAGCCAAAAATAGACGTCGTGAGTCCAGTAGTTGTCGTAGTAATAGCTCAATGGCCAATCAAGTAGAAGAGTGACATCCTTAGACCTTATTGTGGTTTATAACCTTCGCAGCTGGTGCTGCCATTGCCTGGTCGTTCTGTCTATTCAAACATCGCAGAGCACATAAAAATTTATTAGCTTTTTTGCTTGCAAACAAATCCTTCACATGAAGTTCTTTTAATGTCAAAGCTGTATGTAATTTAAAATAAAAAAAAAATTATCAATCTTAATTTTAATAATATATACGAAAATCATAAAAAAAAAAAAGTAATCGTTCCTGTTGCACCAATCGGAAATGTATGCCAAAAGAATGTGCGCCTGGTTACGGAATTGACTAAAATATTTTTCGTGTTGATGTCTTCTTAATGGGTAATTATATATGTATTGTATATAATATATGTACTTACACGTAAAGAAATGAACCTAATTTTAAGAAATCGTTCAATGAAAACCATTTCATTTAGACCTTTTCCAGAAATGTGCTTCATTGCTTTGCTACCGCTTTGTACTGAAGGTGACCATATTTTTGTAATATTTTTTTTTCGAATGAATTTGATTTTTCTTTAAATTGATGGATAAATTCGCATATAGTGCCTTTAATGCTGATGCATTCATTTAAGAGAACTATTCTAAATAGTTTTTCTATATTTTAAAATATATATAAAAGGTCTTAATTCTACGATTGAACCAAATTGGTTAATAAAATTCTCCTATTCTCTCTTCATACAGCAGAGCGTCTTCATGGAGTATATGAGTTGAAGTTAGGGATACTCCTTAAAGGGATTCATTAGAAGTCTCGACAACAAATTTCAAATTGATATTCTTTGTAATGCAAAATTTTTCAAACAAAAACCCAAAATTGGGACTAATACTGACTGCAGGCTCCGTCCATGGGACGCCATCATAAACCAATTTTAAATTGATTTTGTCTGCATTGAAAATATTTTTTGTACTCAAAGACAGAGTGAAATGTCCCGAAAAGAGGGCGTGTCATGTTAATACATTTTACAACAGCTAACACCCTTAAATATTGATGGAGCTATAAAGGTACATACATGCTTTCCCACATCTAGTAAAAAATTTATTGACATTTAGTTCAGTTTTGAATGTCAAGTACGATGAGATCTATCCATACCTGGTCATGCCAATGCATGCCCAGTCGTCCTCTAATTCGTCGTCTACCAATCAAGTTTGGGCCCCCATGTAATCCATGCGTGCTAGAACTTTTTCATCCATTTAAATGAGGTGCTGGTATTTTATGCGAATATGTCAACCTCATGAAATACGTCATACAGCTCGCGGTTTATACATGACCTAAACTCGTCGCCGAATCTAATAGAACCAAAAATCCCGCGGAGAATATTTTTCTCAAAGACTGAGTTAATCACGGTCCATGCCTCTGCGGCATACAGTAGCACCGGGAGTATCAGCGTTTTGTGAATTTTTAGTTTCGTCTTTCGTGAGAGGGCTTTACTTCTTATTTGCTTGCTCAGCACAAAATAGCTTCTATTTGAAAGCGAGATTATTTGCATGATCTTCAGGCTGACATTGTTGTTGCTGGTCATTTTGTATCCAAGTTAGAGAAAGTTTTTACAACATTAAAGTTGAAATTCCCCATCGTCACAGACCGTCCAAGATGCGATGACGGCGTGCGTGAAGACACCAAGCATTCACCGCTAGACCCATGATCCGAGACTGCTTTTCAATTTACGAGAACGCCTTGCTGACTCGCCGTTCTTGCATGCTCCAACATATTCTGTAAGTATGGGCACTGGTGTATTGAAAAAATCATACGACAGCTCATCACCCTGCCTGAAACATCTCTTGGTATTAAAAGCTTCGTACAGATTCTTCTCTACCCTGGCAACGCTTTGTGTGTGTGATAGCGTTATCAAACAAACACGAACGATCTTTGCCGGCATAACTTGTGCAGACAGGAAAAGCTTCGAAAAACTTCGTTCTTATAGGTGTGTCAAAAGCAGCTTTTTAGTCGACAAATAGGTTGTGTGAGTCTTCCAAGATTTGTCGTTATGTGAATATTTGGTCACTGGTCAACCTTTTTGGTTTGACGCCACACTGATGTCGTCCTATCAATGAATCCGATCAGAATCTTATATCCAATGTACATAAGACTTATTCCGTGCTAGTTGGCGAGGTCTTCTTTCTTAAAGATTGATTGGGTCTGCATTCAACGGAACATATCTTGCATAAGAGTTGGTGCATACTCCTTACCAACTTTTCGGTATTGAATAACTCAGCTGGCAGCCCAGCAAAGCCTGCCGTTTTGTTATTTTTCAGCTTTTTGATAACTGAATCAACCTCGTTATAGTTCAGTCTTTGAAACGCGATTTTTATACGGACAGCCAGACATGTCCAAATTTGTTTAATAAGCCTTGTAAAGCATGATAGGTAAAAATTAAAACAATTGATGCACAGATATATACATATATATAAATATATTATGCATGGTCACCTTGTAAATACTTGGAAATAGACGAAGGCTTTCTCAAAAATATGCGTGACAGCCTGTCTATTTGTGTGCATATCGTTAGGTTTTTTCTTTTTTGTTTCCATTTAACCTAGCCTAGAGTGGAGCAGTATCCGTATCTGTAATATTACCACCACTACAGAGAATTGTCTAATTGTTGTTGTTTTTTGCTGTTGCCGTTGTTGTTGTTGTCATTGTTGGTGCAAAGTTTGACATGGGGCAATAATATGCCTGACAGTATTTGACACAATGCGCAACGGTGTTTTTTTTTTTCATGCCACTACAGCCACATTTTCCGACGCCAACATATTTATAAGCAAACAATCATTCATCCCATTTATGCAACCACCCAACCAACCCCATTGCAAACACTATATAGACACAACCCCCACTCAACAACAACAACGACAACAACAACGGCGTTGATGACAGCCGCTGTATTGTCATTTTCTCACTAAAAGCATATTCGAACAACTTCGAAAGTCTTGTGACAAAGCGAAGATAAAACGCTCAGAGAATCTCAACAACATACAGCTAGAATATATATGTAGCTACATAATTCCGGCAATATTCAAACGAGCGGTAACTTGTGGGCGAAAGACTTAGGCAAAAATGTTGAAATTCTTAGAAGACGAAATGAGAGACAGAGCAGCAAAACCGGCATTCCTAGCAAAATTTGTACAGTGACACAAAATCGTGTAAGTGTAAAAAATAAAATAGCAATACATATTGCCATCCGAAATATTATCTAACCGGCAATGAAAGTCCCATCAAAATCGGTACAGCCGCAATCATTCAGTATTGTTAGAAATTTTATTTGATTCATGAACATTTTTAGATGAGTTTAACTTCCTTGTATACTACTCGCTTTGATGAAGTACTTCGCCAGAAGATATTTCAAATTTGGTAGGACCAAGCTATGCAGATTTTTAAGACGCTCGACAGTTATCTACAAGCAACCATGAATGGATTATATTTTCACGAAGCAAGGTGTATATGATACACGTTTAGGTGTCGCTTTCAAACATAGTATACATATATGCATATAGACTCCTTAACAATATACAGAGTTTTTGTTTATATCTGTCTCATTTTGAACATCTCTTTATAGATCCCATGCGAACCCATGGTTAGCATACAAAATTAATGCTTTTGAAGCAATCTGTATCTATTTACTTTTGGATCTAGCAATTTCAGCTTCTTATTTTTATTGAATTATGCTCTTCTGTAGACACGATTTCTAACCCTTATGAAAGGTTCTTCTTTTTTTTTTTTACCACTGTGCAAATTTTTGTGTGGCAGCATTGACGGATTTATGCACTGGAATTGTCTACTTTTGGGATTGTTCTATTTTCTGCTTTGCAAATATACTTTTTTTCTTTAATTTTTTTTAAGGTATTACATTTTTGTTCCATATAAATGTTTGTTTGTATATTATGTATATACCTATACACATTTCGTGTTGTTGTTTTATTTTTAAACGAAAAATTGACAGCGCAAAAATTTGTATTTGCTTTTTTTTTTGTTTTTGTTATTTTTACTTTGCTATTCATTGTCTTTTTCTTTTTTTTTTTTTGAATTTTCGCATACGCACACAGAGAGACAGACAGACGGACAGATAACAGCATGAAGAACTCATTCATTCATCCCCTACATCTTGTTCTGTTGCTCCCACACACACTCCAGCAGCGTACAGTACATTCCTGCCTCGCATACTTCAATAAGAAGCAGAAGAACAACAACAACAAATATGTAATGCTTTCACGCTCTCATCTCCAATTCTCTCACATACTTTCTTTTCGCGAGTGTAGCGCTCTTTGGTTTGTTTTGTTTTTATGCCCTGCACAAAAAATATTTGTAGTAGTTTTTTTTTTTTTTTTTTTGATATGTTAAAATGTCGGTGAGTCCTTATATTCATAAACCGTGGTCAACACGACGAGCCCAGTTTCTTAGACGAGTAGTTTGTAGCGTTGTTCGTTCGTCCGACTTAGACAACAAAAATTCTCTGGGTGATGCACTGTTACAAGTTTTTTTTTCTTACTCGGAACCTTATTAGGCCGTTGTTAATAAAAAAAACTCATTGAATTTTTTTTTTATATATTTTACAGTAAGCCTTGTTTACCTCGAAAATTGCTTGATCATAGTTTGTACCAGACAAAATCGAAGACAATGTCATTATATGTGCAGGGTATAAGTTAGTCGAGCAGCTAGCTTGCTCTCGTTAGTAGCCCGTAGCTCTTTGCTTACTTTAAATAGTTTGTAGAAGTAAT
Source organism: Leucophenga maculata (assembly GCA_035044805.1). Taxonomy (NCBI): domain Eukaryota; kingdom Metazoa; phylum Arthropoda; class Insecta; order Diptera; family Drosophilidae; genus Leucophenga; species Leucophenga maculata. The sequence continues at coordinate 415,102 of JAWNNP010003460.1, forward strand.
ATAATCATCAGCATAACATAGATCAGCTACACGATAATCTCTCAATTTATAAGAAATCGAAAAGATTTTGGGAATGGCAGCTATATGTACGTCATCCTATACGGATCACATATAATAATCAATTTTTCTTGCTGACAACCACCAAACAAACCTTCTGCTCATTTATATTTTTAACTATAATCCTTAAAATCGATACGAAGTCTTCGTAAGACCCACTTTTAGAGGTGTAGCGTTCCATATGCTACATATAAATGAACCATTATTTACTAAAAATTTTCAATTTCTAACTGTTTTATTAGACGTATCCTAGCCTAGCGAATTCCATGTGGTCCACAATAAAACTTCAGCTCGCTCAGTTATACATTAAGCGAAGAAGTATAACCCGCTTACAATTATTTCGGAGTATTTTTTTTATGGAAATACTTTGTCTCTATAACTCTAGGCTGAATTTTTTTCTGCAAATGTATCCTATATTCACATATAAATCTATGCTCAAGATGACTTTTGATCAGCATTAAAATTCGAGCTCATATAGACAAAACTGGCGGTCCATATGAACAACGAGTACTTGAAGACTTGGAGCCAGTTACTTTTTGATTATGCCTTGTATAAACTTTAAATTGTACAATGAATAGAGTACCATTAAATTTGGAAGTAGACCATCTCTTGAATTTTAGCAAAATGGAAAAAAGTGAATTTCGGGAAAGCTAAATAAACATTACGGCGACTCTGCACTATATGTTTCAATGGTTAAGAAGTGGTTTACTAGGTTGTGGTCAAACCAGCAAAAATTACGCTGAACGTACAGATCGTCCAAAAGAGGGCGCCACAAATTGTCGATAAAATCCATGGAATGATATTCGAAGATCGGAGAATAAAAAAACGTGACGTGGCTGCTGATGTAGATAATTCAACTGGATTTATTACTACATCAACACAGTGTGTTTCTCCAGGTGAACAATCTCCAAAGTAGAACAGAGAAGGTTGGTCTTTTGGCAAACATCATCATGGCCACAGTTTTTGGGGATGCACGAGGAATAATTTACATCGTTTGCCTTAAAATGGGTAAAACGAGCACGATCGAATATTATGCAGAGTTTTTGGACATTTTCGATATTGATTTAAAGTAGAAACGAACAACATATCGGCTGAAGAAAAAAGTTATGTTCCATCAAGACAATGCATGTCTAACATGCATAAGTTGTTCTACGAATTGTTACTCCATTCAGCTTATTCTTAAGTTTTTGCTCCCTGTGAGTTTTTTCTATTTTCAAATCTGAAGAAATGAACAGATCATCACTGGCATAAACGACTATTTTGAGGGCCTTGAGAAAACCTTTATGTATGTTCAGAAATACAACTTTTATTTGCCAAAAAAGAATATGTCGTTCAGCTAGAAACGACTGCTGTGGTGACTTTTACATCAATTCTAGTAAATATTCTTTAAAGTTGCAGATCGGACTACTATAAGTGAACAATCTTGTTTAAAGTTTTTAAATATAATCGTTAAATTTGGTAAATCTTATATGAATTTGAATACAATGTATCACACGGATCGAATTAGAAATGTACATATTTCGCAGATGGCACTATTAACAGTTGCAAAATAACAATTCCTGTCTGATTTATTAATAGAAAAAAAAAGTAATAATAAAATAACCCACACGTATCCAAATTGGAATATATCGCCCATATACATTTAAATACAAGGGGGTATAAGGTTTCATAATGTCGTGCACACCCTACTGCATCGTTCTTCTTTTAATTTCATTTTTGCAACGATTGATTTAATCTAAACATATAATAAAATCGTAGAAAAAATGTTGTGTCTGTCTGTTTGGATTCAAAATCAAATTACTGAAAAATAAGCAGCTTTATTTTGTGTAACATTTAGCTTTTATTTCAACAGAATCGAAGTGCAGAGTCAAAAGATATAAATTTACAAGCTTAAAAGTTGCTTAACACTAACGCTATTCAAACTGTTTACAAACCTATGTGCTACTCAAACTGCACGCAATTCAAATGCCTCAAAGTTAATATATATAAAAAACAAAAGGAAGGCAAAGATCTGACGTAAGTGAGTGAGTGAGCCGGATCCGCTAGGCCAGCATATAGCATATAAATACATAATTTATGATTTTTTAATGCCTAGCTTTCTTTTCAACTGTGATAATTCTTTATAATTCAAAGACTTACCCAGTTGAAAATAATTTTGATGTCAAACATTCGATTTATTTCAAGGTTCCATTAAAATTAAAACTTTTTTGACTTAAGTCTTGTAAGTTCCTTGTAAAATTGTAATTTAATATGCGTTCAAATTCGAGCGATGGCGATGGCGTTGGTATGAACGGCTCAACAATTAAGTCGAGAATATACGCTCTACTTGCACACTCGTCGGTCGGCTTATCTTCCTTTTTACACTTATCCTGTGTACTCACTGTTGAAATTTCCGCGCTTCCTTGCTTGCTTTTTCTATAACATATATTTGTAAATAATTACTTGATACTGCTTGGAGTCTTACGCACGAAGCGTGATAAAGCTTCGCTTCTACCGAAATTAATGTATTGTATATGTTTTTCTTTTTCAATTGTGTTTGCTTGCAAACAGAGATGAAAGAGAGCGAAAAATATGGAAAAACGAGATGATGATGATGATGATGATGATAGAAAGCCGCAAAATGCGGTGGTGCGTGTGTAAAGGGATTTCTAGTTAGATTTCATTTTCGTCCTTCGTACTTTTTTGGTAAGCTCTGTCTCTGTTGCTTCTGTCAAACGTTGTTGTTATTTGTTTTGTTTGCTTTTGTTGGTTTTTCAAATTTTGACAAAATATTTTCGCGTGGCAAATGCATATTTTAAGAACTTTATAAGTGCGTAATGCGGTGGTATCTCTCTTTCTATCTTTCCTGTAGATATAATTTTGTAAATTTTTGTCATCTCCAAGTTTGCTTTGCGGCGTATAGTATGTACAGGGTATTCAGTTTTATAAAAGTTAACTCATATCAGATTCTTGTTAAAACAATATAAATATATAATTTAGGTTAGGTAGGAGTGTTGGTAAACATGCAACAAACAAAGCGACACGGTTAGCCAATTATAACGATTAAAAGTTAATGTCTAAATTTGTTCTTTGCTTTCGAATTTAATGATTTAACTTGTTCTTTGCTATAATAAATGGGTACTCATCGTCTATATATGTGCTAGTATAATTGAAATTTCTAATTTATGCCAAAAGTATGAATTGCTAAAAATTGAATCAGTTTGAGAAATATGTTTTCACCCCTTACTTTTAAGAAAATAACAATACTCACAGAATAATGATATCACACACGCTTCTCTGCTTCGTTTCATTTCATTTATCTTGTTGCTATGCTGTCTATTTTGAAACTTTTAATTTTTATTTTGACAGATTTAATGATTTCGATGAAGTTTAGTGGAAGCTTCAATACCTGGTATGTCTCTTGCATATAAACTAAAGAGAAAAGGCCACTTGTTGCACTCCTGCGATTGCTGGGTGAGAAGAAGACTGACTTGCCCTGACTTTGATATGCGATTTTCAATTAAAAGCATTAATCAAGTCCGAGAAGGCCGAAGAAATATTAGTGAGAAAACGTAAAAGCAGTGTTTTTATGTAGAATCGTCAAATCATTATAAGAGAAGTTGCTAGAGACGTCGGCATATCGGTTGGCTCATGTCATGTCATTTTTTCAGATGTTTTGGGAATGAAACATGTAGCAGCGACATTCGTTCTAAACTTGTTAAATTTTGACGAGAAGAATCGTCGCTCTGCAGCTGTTGAATGACAGTAACGATGATCAGTATATATGCTGAAGAGGGTCAGAGGACTATGACATCGTATCCAAAACCCAATCATTCTAAAGCAAAGCACGCCAAGTTCGTGCAACTGTAAAGATTTTTTTCACTTTTTTTCTTTGATTACAATGATGTGGTGCATTGTTGTGAGTTCTTGCCAGAAGATCAAGGAAAATACCTTAAATTAAATTACCACCTGCTTACACAATTTTTCGGGCAAAAACAATACAGTTATCATGTCTCATTCAACTGACTTGACCCACTGCAAATTTCCTGTTCCTAAAACTGAAAAGTTCGGCATTTTGCCACGATTAAAGAAATATAGAGCGCATTGCTAGATAAACCTAAGCCCATATCAAAAGTGTTTCGAGGATTGGAAAGCGCTAGTTTATGTGCATTATATCTGAGGGAGATTACAATAATAGCTATTGATGGATAGTCACATTCGATACTTCGTTTAGATTCTCCTTATTATTTTTGATGTCACATTCAGCACGCCCACAATAGAGTTCATTATCTCTTCTCATTTGTAAAGCAGTGCCAAAATGCATAAGCAGCTACTTTGGCTGTAGTCCTTTTTTTGTTTTTTTTTTTTTAATAATATTTTAAAGACTGAAACATAAAATTTTGGCAGTGTATTTTAAATTGGTTTAGCTATGCAGAAGATGCCAGAAGATTAAGCACCCTGTATGATTTATCTTCGTAGGAGTATGTGCTGCGGCCAGCAAAAGCCTCTGGGTGCAATGCTCAAGATGATGACAGCTGCTGATGAAAATTCCGGCACGCACTTAATAAACATAAACTAAAATATCCACTAACTTGACGACAATTGGACAGACAACAGTTGTCGCGAAAACTGAGCAAATGGGGGCGACCTACCAAAAGATGACAACAACACATAGCAACGCAATGCATACTTTGAAGCTGACGCCGCTTTTGCTGCCGGGAGCGTTCTCATCATGCTTCAATATACAATAACAGTGTACGCTGTTCCCCAAGTATTTATTCTAGATACATTTCTTATTTTTCGTTGTATTTTTTTTATTTTTGCCTTTCACATGCTTGCTGAGAACTAGCAACCAAATCCAAGGATTTTTTTGTAAGCACACATAAAGCCATATGGCAGATGCAGCAATAGCAACAGCAGCAGTCAAACCAACGTCAAAGCCGCACTTAAGCTTTTACCATTGTACTCGCATGCATTTTTGTTGCAGTTGTGTCATGCTGTGCTGCGTAGCGTTGCGCTGTGTTGTGTTGTGTTGTGGTATTATTTGCTTTGAGATGCTTCCCCGTATATATGTATATGTAAACAATCAAACAAGCACACGAGAAGGCTAGTAATAATTCAATTAGTTGGTTTTAAAAAAAGAAATTTAACCGGTTTTCACGATTTGGCGAAAGTGCATTCGTCGTTTAACTGCTCTGGTAATCCCTTTCGAGAGCAAATCACTTGCCATTTTGTCATGTTCAGTCTCGTGGTTTTAAAACGCGTACTGCTAACTAAATTATGTATTCCAGTCTATATTATCCAGTTGAATTTGGCAAGGTTTATATTTTTAATGTTCATGAATAGAAGAGTACCAAGCTTACTCCTGACTTGTAACAACTTCAGCTGATATACCTTTGTTTAGCTTTATGTAAATGTATAGAAAAGGCAGAAGTAGGTGAAGCAAATCCTAGCTAGTATATATATATATTCTTGATGAGCAACATAAGTCCGATTTTGATGAACTTTTTGGATTTTGGCTTAGAAAGGCGTTAACTTTATATTGGTGTACTTAATTTTTTTTGTGCCGAAGAAATTTTTAGCCTTGGGGGTGATTTTATGGGGAAGGGGGGGAGGGGCAAAATTTTAAAATAAACTTGTAAAATTCCGGAGCAGTCCTAGTCGAATGCAAAAAACACGAAGTCTCTATCTATTACCGTTTCCGAGATCCTTTCGTTCATACAAACGGACGAACGGACAGACGGACATGGCTATATCGACTCCTCTATCACTCCTGACCATAATGGGGGTAACTTTGGGGGGTCTCCGACCATTATTTCTACCTGTTACATACATTTGCACAAACCCAATGGGCTCTTGTACCTTCGGTACAGGGCCTAAAAATCGTTGCTGACTACTAAGAATTATTATTTCTACCAGCTGCACTAAAAATTGGAGCAAAATGTATTGCTTTATTCGGGCATTATTTGCAAAATTCCCCAACTATAATCAAATTATTAACTTCATCAAATTAACTTTACCAGTTGCTTCGTATTTCAAGCTGCCTCACGTGTGTGTTGCCCTTTGCTGCTTTAAACTATAAACCCTAAATTTTTCGAACTTGTGTTAGCCACTTCGTATGACAAATAGCGAAAGCACACTTCATCCATATGCGTGTGGGCATTTGATGGGCGCGTGTGTGTATGTCAGTGCACATTTACTTCCTGTTCTATTCTGTCAGCAGCAAGTGCACTGCACCCACACGCGGAAGCAAATGAAAAAAAAGAACGAAATGCCGGTAAACTCGTGCATAAGCCACTTTACTAAATACCCCGGATAAAAGCAGGTGCTCTACATACTATAATATATGTATGTAGGTAGGTAGATAGGTACTTCCAACGTCGGAATAAGGTTTCCATTTCAATTTTTAAATTCAGTGTGATTTAAAAGCTTAAAAATGTAGAAAAACTTTTGCAGCAATAATTTTCAGTTAGTTAAGCTGTAATATATGTAATATTTCAAACACGTAAGCGTAAGATCTGAATAATCTAACCTAAGCCAATGAAAAGCATTATATTTTGTCAAAAGATTCGTAAAATTATTTCGTACTTCTAAAGTTTTGAGTGACTTGGATTTAATGTTGAAACTATTATAAATTATTATATTTTGTTTTTGCTAAAATATTAGAATTCTTAATCAGTTTAAAAACAAAAGCTTAACTGTTTTCGTATGCTATATACATAGCGTTGTATGAATTAAGTACAGTTATACATACATACATATATCTAAACACAAAATATATACAATTTTATGCAAAATATACAGCATACATGTGTGTGGAAGTATAGATAAATATTCTTTACTCAAGTTTATATTCCGAGTATATAATTTTATTGTTGCTATATTCTACAGTAGTCCAATTAGTTAAGTTGTTTGAATGTAAACATATAAGTACGAGGGCGGATCTGAAAGTAGTCATTAATTTTATGTCTAAGACAGACAGAATGCAGACGACTGCCGCCAACCGACCACAAACACCATCATATAACAGCTTAGTAGGAGTGTTCGTTTGGTGTTGTTTAACCGCAAACAGTGTTCATTTATAACAGGCATGGGCAACGCTTATAATATGACATATTGCAGCAGAAAAGCATTTCGTTTGATTTGTTTTGTCAAAGCAACAGCCGAAGAACCTTTGATATGATTTGCTTTGCCGTTGCAACAGTTGAAGTTCATTCGATTTAATCTGTTAAGAAACATAATAAAGCATTTATATGCTGACGTTCCTTCACAGATTTATGAGCAATGAAGAAATATCGATCCTTCACCAAATTTTAGAGACCAAGCAGCAGTCGAAAGAGTGATTTTATTATGGAGGATCTGGTCTTGTACTTACTTACTTATATGACCGTCTACCGGTCATGGTCGCGTTTAGGAATGCGCGCCAGCCTTCATAATCTTGTGCGCGCTGGCGCCAGTCGTTTTGAATGCCAAGTACGGAGAGCTCTCGTCATACCTGTTCATTCCATCGAGTGCCCGGTCGTACTCTATGTCGGCGTCCACCAATTAAGTTTGGGCCCCCATATAAACCATACATGCTGGAGCTCTTTCATCCAGCCCTGTGCAGCCGCTGGAATTTTATGCGCTGGACTATGTCAACCTCATCGAATAGCTCGTACAGCTCGCGGTTCATACGGGACCGAAACTCGTCACCGACTCTAATAGGACCAAAGATCCTGCGAAGAATCTTCCTCTCGAAGACTTCCAGCGCTGTCTCGTCCGATTCAATCACGGTCCATGCCTCTGCGCCATACAATAGGACCGGTAGTATCAGCGTCTTGTATATCATTATTTTCGTCCGTCGAGAGAGGGCTTTACTTCTCATTTGCTTGCTCAGCCCAAAAAAACATCTGTTTGCAAGCATGATTCTTCGACTGATCTCCAAGATAGACGAAGTTTTCTACAGCACTGAAGTTGAAATTCTCCATCGTCACTAACTGTCCAGAAGACACCAAGTAGTTCGTCTTGTCCTCATTCACCGCTAGACCCAATAGGCCGAGACTGTTTTTCAATCTCCGATAACGCCTTGCTGACTCGCCGTTCCTGCGTACCGATGATATCGATGTCATCGGCGTAAACGAGCAGCATCACTTCCTTTTGGAAGATCGAGCCCGACATACTCTGTATGTACGGGCATTGGCGTAGAATGTATTCCATCAGGAGATTCAAAAAAATCGCACGACAGAGCATCGCCCTGCCTGAAACCTCTCTTGGTATCAGAGGGGTCGAAGAGGTTTTTCCCCACCCTGACAACGCTTTGTGTGTTAGAAAGCGTCGTCATGCAAAGACGGACAATCTTTGCCGGGATACCTAGTGCAGACAGGGCGACGAAGAACTTTGATCGTATCGGCGTGTCGAAAGCGGCTTTTATAGTCGACAAATAGGCGGTGAGTGTCTTTGTTAAACTCATGGGTCTTTTTCAAGATTTGGCGTAATGTGAATATTTGGTCACTGGTCGACCTTTTTGGTCTGAAGCTACACTGTTATCGTTCTATTAGTGAATCGGTATGTGGCTTCAGCCTATTACACAATACGCGCGACAGAGTCTTATATCCAATGGAAAGGAGACTTATTCCGCGGTAGTTGGCGTAAACAGCGGGGTCTCCTTTCTTAAAGATAGGACAGAGAACACTGAGATTCCAGTCATTGAGTATGTGTTCATCGGACCATATCTTGCATAAAAGTTGGTGCATACTCCTAACCAACTCTTTGCCGCCGGTCTTAAATAACTCAGCTGGCAGCCCATCAGAGCCTCCCGCTTTGTAATTAATTAATCTTAAAGGCTTTCAAGTGTTCACTTCATGAAGACAGAATATTTTTCCAGCTGATCTTAGCTTATATCTGTTATATATATACCAAACCTCTTCTTTTTCCGTAAAAATTTAGTTAGGATATGACGAGTTTGTTGTTTTCTCTTATATGGCCTGCTGGCACCACCAATTTTATTAATGTCCTCTAACTACCAATGAAACCCGCGTCAAAATCAGTTCAGCCGTTTCAGAGATAAGCCCACACAAACCCACAGACGGACAGACAGACGCAAAATTATAAAATTGTCTATTTTAGTATTATTATTCGCAAAATAACCTTCTGAGAAATCCTGTTTATTTCGAAATCACAGTCAAACACTTCAACAAAACTTGCACATTCTCAGTTTGAGTAGCATGAAGTTGGTTAATTATAAACTTCCAGTGCCATCTCTCGAATAGTTTTGTAAAAAAGTCATTGTTGAGTGTTTTCTGCGAATTTTGTTTTATAGATTTTAGTTGAGCAAAGAGTGAGAGAGAGAGAGAGAAATTTTATGTTTCGTACAAAACAGCATGTAAGGAAGCGTTAAAGGTTAACGGTAGTCTACGGGATATCAAAAATGTGGGGTATATTTTAATTGATGATTTGCTTCGGAAAGGAGGCCATCCTTTGTGACTAACAAAAACATCAGCAAAGCTACGAAAATTGGACAATGTGTGGAGAGTGCTTAATTTTGTACTCACATATCTCATCTTGTACGCAACTATTTCACCTTTAACAACGTTGTTAACAATCTCCAAGCTCCACGTTCACCTGACATAATTCTATGTAAAATTTTCCTGTTCTTGCGACTGATTCCGCGAAAAGCATTTTGAATTCGCAAAAAGAGCATAAAGCATTTCCACAATCAGCTTTTTTAAATTGTTTGGGGAATGTGGATTGCTTTTGGTGCAAATTATTTTGAAGTGAATAAAATAAATATCGATTAATAGTCGAATAAACACAAATTCAGGTTACTTTATATAAAAAATCAGCATCTAGTTTTGAGAGTTCCATCATTGAATGTAACATATGCCATAATCCTGATATGATAGTTCATAGATAACCCTTAACTGTTTTCTTTATGCGTAAATACTCGAAAGACTTCTAATATGCTCTTTTTGGTATAGACTTGAGCTCTTCTAATGTGGTCCTCAAACGTGGCAAAACACGATTCTTTCATGGGTCGTTTTTAGTTTTGAAAACAAGAAAAAGTCGCAAAAGGCCAAGTTCTGTGAATACGGTGACTGAAGCATTGAGTACGGTTTTTTTTTTTTTTTTGTCTCAATTCTGTGCGTTCTATGCACATTACTTTCAGATAAAATAACTTATTCAACTTACAACCTTTTGACAAGAAGTCACTATGTATCAAGCTATTTGAATCATAGAAAACCATGAGCAAAACCTTCACATTTGACCAAAACTTGCCATACTCTTTGTGGTCTTGGCCCCTTCTATTGGTACTTTTCTTATAGTGACTCGATGATTCGCCATAACAATTTTCTTTCTTGTTGTAGTAACTTCTTGACCTTCTGTGAAGAGCTTGTACCACTTAAAAATATCAATTTTTTCCCCTCAAAGTAGACTCGACAAGATTTTATTTTTCAAAACTTGAAACAAATGCTTTGTCAAATTTTTTTGAAAGCAAAAAATCGCCATAAATAACCCGCGAATTCTTTGAACAATCCTCTTATAGAATGTATTCCTGTGATTTTCTAACGTTTTAAGACATACTTGAATCCATTTTCACAATATATGTTTAAGCTTCGAGTTCAGAATTTATTCATGGTCATGTTCTTGTACCGAAAACTTATTATTTTAATTTGTTTAAATACTTCTTGTTGATATGAAAAGTTTGTTCGTTAAGATAATACTTAAATGTTTAGCGATACAAATTTTAAAATGTGCTTCATTCTACGCCATTAAAAGCATTGCATAAAAATCTTATACTATAAATGGTTGAAATTTTATTGGAACTGCTGCTGGATGTCAGTTCCATTGGCTCGGTGACATGCCATGCACGATAGGTAGCTATGCTAGCTAGCATCATGGCTTGAAATGCGCATATGGCGCCACCGTTGCATCATTTCATTCTGCTCGCAATTAAACCGAGACACATTTATATAGTTGAGTTTATTCCGGCTTTTTCCGTCGCTTCCGTTTTTGCCTAACCAGCCAAGTCGTTATGTGGTTTTTAGCTTTCAACGCTTGCAAAGCGCATAAAAAAAATGAAAAAAAAAAAAAAAAAAAAAAACGCAAAATCAAATTAATCCAGCTTTAAACTTTTATAGCCTGCACTCTCGCTCGTCGTCGTAGCTTGATGGTACTTTAGTTTTTAATGTAGCAAGCTCTATGGTTGCTTCGGCGCCGTCGAACAAATTTCAGAAATGTCAAAAGAACATCTTACTTTATGGGTAGTGAGTGTTGTTTGTAGCGCTGGATCCGTATACATATTTAACTGGCTGTGTGTGTGTGACTATGTGGAAAGTGAAATTAAGATGCAACCCAACGTATTCAAATTACTGATGAAGGAACGAATGAGCATGACGGCAACGACAACGACAACAACAACAACAACGGCAACGTACAAGCAAAAGGAAAATCAACTAAACCAAAAGTTTCTGTTGGAGCTAAGATGATGGAGTTGGTTGTACGTACAGCTAAAGGCAGCGTCCAATCAAAGTAAGCAGCAAGCTTATCCTTGACACTTACAATAAACGCTGGCACGCGTGAAAGCAGCAGCGTATACAGGGTGTCAATCATGCCAAGTAAAACATTTTTCCTTTTCGCTATACAATTGTAGTACATTTCTATGTTTGGTGCCCCCTATATGCTCTATGTACGATTATTACTTTGAGTTGTCACCCAAAGTAAAGCCAAACACAGCGAGCGCCATGATTTATCTAAATACAATATCTACCATGCATATCTACGTACTTGTATCTGTACATATATCTTTACATTATATAAATATGTATACATCTGCACCGACCCACTCACATACACTATTATGCATACTAGTTTGATTATATGCTTAACCCAAAATGTCATCATCAGATTTTCCAGTTTATTCACCCCCTCACCCACTCAACCCCAACCGACACGACTATTCTATCTTCAGTCGGTTGTGTTGAATGTTAAATGTGTTTCCACTTTGTTTTCATTGCTACTGGGTCCGCAGTGGCGAAATGTCATTACATATTTGTTGATTTTCTTAATGGCAAAAGTGCAAAAAGTCAAATGTCCGTCCCTCCGTCTGTCTGTCTGTCTGTCTATCTGCCTGTCTCTAGCTGGCGGCTGGCATTGGCTGTAGCAATGCAAAATAAATTTTCGTTTGTTCTAATTTGTAGAGCATATTTAGTCACTTATCGAACAATAGTTCTAAGTACTTTCCAAACAGTTCAAACTTTAACTGTACATATTTAATATTATCAATGTTCGTGTATAATTTTGTATACCCTGTAGCCAAAGGGTAAAAGGGTGTGCAAATATATGTAACTGACAAAATATTCCCTAAAGAAAAATTTCCCTAAAAGCCTCCGTTGAAAAAGTTAAGTTTATAAAGGCAACTCCGTCTGCCTGGCTGTCCGTATGTTAATCACTAAGAACTCGTCCCGAACTTCTCTGATAGTAGAGAGAAGTTTGGTGTCAAAACCGAAGACTTCTTTTTTCTTGTCACCACTTTCCTTCCTCTAGAATTTCCGTCATTGTTCGCTAATGGGAATGCCTTCCAGAGCAGTTGAGGCAAACACTACTATAGCTGGCTCCCACATGCACCGTATTCCCTTTGGTTCGCATGGCCAGATCTCTTCAGCTGAGGTGAGTGTATACGATACGATGATTCCCGAAATAAATTCTTTCTGTAGGGCAATTATATGCTACGCGAGCGAATTAAGAGTAGAATAACGTACGAATGTGTTGATAACCCTTCCACTTTTCAATTCTGCCCACCCCAAAGCCGTCCGGTCCGCGCTTTAATAAACTGACTTTACCCTATCGGGCCAAAAAAAATTTCCTACAAATTTTAACAAAATGTTTTTTTAAATTTTATTTAGCTAGTCACTGTGGCCGTACTCTACTTTCACGACGGTCTTGAGCAGTCTTGCCAGGGTCATATCGACTATGCACTTGCGCACTCTGGTGGGATGTAAAATAAATCTCTCAGTATGCACATATTCTATTCTTGAGGTCGGATTGTACTGTTGGGCAAAAAATCTTAAACACATCTAGATGAGGCGATAGCTCAAAGGACAACCTCACAAGAGGGTTGAGAACTTGCATGATCCTTTGTCTAGCTGACAAGGTACCCCGAGATTACTTGAGTTTTGAAAGTTTGGGCAGATGACGGTACAAAAGTTGCCGGAAAGACAGACAGGATTCGTCAACGCATTTAAACACTTGCAAGAAATATTACGATTCACGAACGTGAGCGGTATATTACACCAGATTAGGTTTTGCTGGATCCTGCAAGCTATCTTCCAGACCTTAGCAATTGTGTTCCCTGTTTACTGAAATCATCATCAATAGTAACTACTTTGTTTTTGAGATGAGAACCAAAATGTTCATGTTCGGTTGCTAAGGGAAGCCTTGCCTCGCTCAACTCGGCTGTTTGTGCTCCTTAAAGAAGCATAAGTAGCTATGAAGTGTTGAATGGCAAATTTCTCGACTTTCCGATAACACGGGATTCCGTTCGTCCCACTATCTAGCTTTACGGTGTTCGATTCTGTGGTCAATAAGGGTTTGAATGCAAACACTGATAAAAGTGATTCGCAATCATAAGCATGGGTGTTCGGTGTGTAGTATGTAAGTGTCGGCCCGCTGTAACCAAAGACTTCTTCCTTACCGAAATCGCTCTCTGCAAACACCCTGTCATGGTCAGGTAAAAGTACTCTGTATACCATATGCAATAAAAGAGGGCTTGGACTTTTCACTGCCGCTCAAACAAATACCTGCTGCGGTCCCAGAAGCGACATGAGATATTCTATGGAACTGATAGTAGCATCTTAGTTTGTGGTCTTGCTAACTATACGGGTACGTGTCACATTCACAAGTGCCGCTTTGAGAAATGTGGAATCCCATCAGTAACATCCTCTGGCAGGTCGGACAGAGTAAAACAACTCCTCATCATCATCAGCAGCGCTGCCTTGAGTAGCAGGAGAGCAGGTTGCAAATCACAGTTGCGCTAGCCAGTCTTTATGAGAGTCTTTATAGACCAAGAGCAGCTGATGATTTGAATGATGTTGTTCTCCAGTTGATCAATTGTTTGTTAGGCCCTGTACCGAAGGTACAAGAGCCTATTGGTTTTGTGCAAATGTATGTAACAGATAGAAATAATGGTCGGAGACCCCCCAAAGTTACCCCCATTATGGTCAGGAGTGATAAAGGAGTCGATATAGCCATGTCCGTCTGTCCGTTCGTCCGTCTGTATGAACGAAAGGATCTCGGAAACGGTAATAGATAGAGACTTCGTGTTTTTTGCATTCGACTAGGACTACTCCGGGATTTCACAAGTTTATATTTGACCCCCCATTTCCTTACTTGTTTTTGGTTTGTTGCACATCACTCTTCGGAAAATAAGACTATCTGGAAACGTCTTTTTTGCAACAAATCCTATATAATGCACGAACTGTCATGTGGGGCCATCTGTTTGGAACCATATTTTCTTCAATTGGGATCACAGTAATAAGAGTTATCATATGCTGAAACCGTTCTTTAATTCGTTGCATTGTTCGCCAAAATTTGAAACAGTTTCCAAGCAGCAAAACTATGATAGCTTTGGTAGTCTGATATTTGAGTTCTTATATCAATTCGATAAGGTAATAACTTTTAGCCAAACTCTTACTTAACTGCAACTGTTTGATCAACAATTGAAACTATGAACTTCGTAATAATTTGTTAAATTGGGTCGGTCGGTCGGTCGGTTAGACGAACATTTTGACTATTAATATTTTATAGTTCCCAGCCAGGCAAGTGTGCAATTGTGCAATCTTTGAGATATGACTGTAACTTGCTTGGCTTATTATAATCAGAAATAACAAACTAGTTAAACTGCAAAGCGCGCTTATTTATTTTTATGTAAGTTTAATTAATAGACAGCGTAACTTGCTCACTGACAGGCTTGCTAAGTATGCCATACTATAGGCCAGCGTTGTCATGTTCAAAAATTCACTTCAATGATACGCTCGATCTGCTTCAATACGATATAAACTTTTTTTTACAACATTTAATGTAAATTAGAAATGTCTAATCTTTAATGGAAAACCCTGTACATATGCGCAAAGTTTTCAATTAAAAATTTACTATTTAAAGAGTGAGATGTAATCCATTAAGAAAACATGCTTATTTCCTAAAGTTTTTGCAACTTTTTGATATATGGGTAGTGCATATGTAGTATCAACGTTGAAACTTCCTCTCTCAATCATTTGCAAATATCTGCATGCAAAAGTGTATATGAAATGTTTTTCGTACTAGTTTCATAGTTTATAGTTTATAGTTTTTTTTTTTTTTTTTTTCAATGTTGCTGCTGATACGTTGTTACACCAGTTAAGTTTACCTTTGGGCGTATATACATTTTTTATATACATATATAATACATATACATTGTATATACGCTTGTGTACACAATATTTAATCGTTTTTGCTCTATTTTAATTGGTTTTAAACACGTGAAGCGTGGCAATATGAAATGAGCAGCAAAATTTAGCAACAAAAATAAGAGCATGTGCTAGCAATTAACCCTTACGTGCTCGAAATCCGCAGAGAAATTTCTTAATTATGTTAAAAATTCAATAAAATCACCAACGAAATTGTGTGTAAATATGTGCAAATGTGAAGTGGAAAATGTATGATTTTTAGTATATGATCGATCTATTTTAATACCCTGCACGATGGAGTGTCAGTTGTATACTAAGTTGTGGAAATGTTTGTAACAGGCAGATAACATATGTCGTCCAATCAAAAGGCACTTCTGTCGGTCAGATTGACGTCAGGTTCGAAGCAGTTGCATTACATGTTGCAACCTAAATTACTGACTGCTGCTCTAATTATACATATATGTCATGAAATGTGTACAAACACTCTCTTAATAGTTTAGCCTATTAACCTGCAGTGGTACGCATCACTCGATATTTTTTTCTTTCATTTTTAATGCCATCTGATGCCCAACTCATTTCAAACATGTCAAGGCTGTGTACTGCATTAAAAGAAAATACAGCAGTTTTAATTTTTGAACTATTTTGTATTGTGCTGTAATAAGAAGTTCTCAATTGGTCAATTGGTCAGCAAATCATTTAACCAAACAAACACACTTCTGCCATTGTTTTAGATTTGGCCTCTTCATTTGTTCTATTTACAAGCATTCATTTTAATTTATACCAATTAGTAGGGCATGCTAACTTCGCCATTACTGAAGTTGTGTATATTTTTAGCTTTATTTGCGCATTTTTGGTATATTCAATGCATTTTTAAACAACATTTTCTCTAGGCAATTTAAATGGAAAATATATGTTGTGGTTTATTTATTTTGATATATAAATTGTTCGAATAAATCGATCGACAAGTGTTGCAAAAAAAGAAGAAAAATAAAAGCAACATAAAATAGATACATAATGAAATGTTCAAAAATTGTACATAAAAAAAATTAAAATATTGTGAAAGTCTTTCAAAAACTGCTTATTTTGTGAACAGGATTTAGAGTTTTTCATAAAATTTAAGCGAAAGGCACCGAATCATCCCGAGCATATCCATCAATATGTATGTGTACATGTGTACACATCCTTTTCTCACAATCTTCGATATATGCGTGTGAAAGTTGGTTTGCAGATTTCTTGTAAGCAGCAGGTAACGCTCTCATATACTAACTAATTAAAGCAATTAAATGTGGACTATTAAATGAAAACAATTATTATTTATTCAATAAAAATAATTGTTTTGAAATTGAAACTACGACATACAAAGATTTAATTGGGCGTTATATTAAGGCAGGTGAGAGCTCAGACAGTGTCAGTTAACAATTAATTCAAACTTTTAGTTTTGGTCGTCAGAATTGGCCTTTAAATTTCAATTCTAATAGTTGATATTGACTAAATTATGCATTTATATCGATATAAAGAGTTAAGAGGTAGATGGCTTTATATAGTCCTTGTTGTCAAGTCAAGGGCCAGTAAAAATTATTTTCAATACACAATATATTCTCCTCCTACTCGACTCCAAGCACTTCTCTACTTCTTCCAGCAATATTCAAAACCGATAAACCAAATATCTTTTAAACTATGAAACTTTATTCTCTTTACTTAACTTGATTACTTCATCCGATCCCATTTACATGTATAACAAATTTCATGCATGTACTTCAAATGGATGCAAAAATATGTTGAATATTTTGTATCGTTCGTAAGGGGGGGTGGGGTATAGCCCCCTCTGATTTTGACCAAACTTAAGACGATTACTTTTCCCGATCCCATTAACATGTGTAATAAATTTCGTCCCAGTACCTCAAATAGATGCAAAGATATGTTGAACTTTGTTTATCGCTTGTATGGGGAGTGAGGCATAGCCCCCTCCGATTTTCACCAAACTTAAGACGATTACTTTTCCCGATCCCATTAACATGTGTAATAAATTTCGTCCCCGTACCTCAAACGGTTGCAAAGATATGTTGAATTTTGTTTATCGCTTGTATGCGGAGTGGGACATAGCCCCCTCCGATTTTGACCAAACTTAGCCTATGTTACTCAGGGTGAATGTAGCTTTCCAATGGTGAACGAATTTTTGAAATCGACACAGTAGTTTTTGAGTTTACTCATTACAAACACACACACAAAAATACAAATCTTTCCTCTTTATAATATTAGTATAGATGATATAACAATTTACTTTAGCTCAGAGTTAAGAATAGATTTTTTATGCAATTTAAAGAAGAGTTCTACGAGAATTGATAGAATATTTATTATAAATATAGCAGAGAGACCGAATTATGAAATTATGAAAAAAGAACCTTAAAGGCACATATACGGTATGATCTTAAAATAACCGAACTTGTTAGTTATGAAATAAAACAAGCATGGTATTATGTTTCAAAGCTTAAATTTATTCAAAATGCAATCCATTCAACTCAATACAACGTTTGGAGCGCTCAACCAATTTAATCATATTTATCTGTAAAGTCGCATTTTGGGATGTTCTTTAGCAGATGTGTCACGGCTGCTAGTATAGCTGGAATGTCATCTTAAAAAGCTGCTTTTATTGCAGACCAATACAAAGGGTGGTCGTTCAAAAATTCATAGTTTTTTTTTGTTTTTGTATTATCATGCAATTAAATCAGCTATTTTCCTTTGTATATTCGGACCTAACACATAGAACCATCAACCACAATAGTTGTAAAACTTGTAATAATATTCTCCATTGACAGTTTGACCTTCTGGAACAAATTCCTTGTGAACAATACCCTTTGAATCATAGAATATTATCAATGTTGTCATAATTCTTTACTTTTTTTAATTTCAAGATCATATATAAAACACCATTTTTTATTGCCAACTATAATCGAATAAAGAAAATGTGGATCATTTTCAACTGTTTCCAATGCTCTACACGAGTGATTTTTTTGATCAACAGCTTTCTTTTACCCAAATCTTCAGTTAATATTTTTTTGCATTGCACAGTAAGATGAATTTAAATCTCCAAGCGTTTAAGATTCTTCGCATCAGAAATTTATTTTATCAAGACCATGATGACCAGAGCGTGACCAAGGCTAAATATTTTCTTGATAGCATAAACACAACACAATTAAATTTCATACTTTTATTTTAACGAGATTACTTAAATAAATCTAACTACTTAATCCTACATATTGAAAAAATGTAGTCAAAATTCTTGTCTGTTTGTTTACACATCACGTAGCAGCCATTTATTGGCTTGAAAATCGAATTACGGAAAAATAAGCAGCTTTATTGTGTGTAACATTTAGCGTTTATTTCAGCATAATCGACTTGCAGAGTCACAAAATATTAATGTTAAAAATAAAATTGAATTTCTAATAATAATAATTTCTTGCCAGAAACACACTTTTATTATATTAAGATCTAGATTTTGTAAAAGTGTGAATTTAATCAGTTAAAATAGTACTACTCCGGAACCGTTTTGTATTTTCAAATTTTGACCAAATAAACATGCTACATATTTTTGAATGCTTCAACAACTCGTCATGATGATTTATAAGTTCACAACACGTTTGAAAAATATTTAAAAAATATAAAAAATAATCCATAATAGTTACAAGCTTGTATTTCACGGCTTTACGTTATTAAAATGTAGTCAGTAAGTGGAACAATTGTGAAGCGTGAAAAATGTTCATAAAATAAATTATATCTGTATACAGTAAATAAAAAAAATAAACAATAATCAAGCAAGGAGAAAATTTTAATTGGAATTTTCGCAAGAAGGCTATCGATAATAGACATGAGAAGATTTTACAAAGAATGCAAAAGCAAACCAAAAGATCGTTGAACCGATATCTTGTTGCAGCACAGCGACAGTAGCAACAGCGGCAGATACAAGATACGCTGCGTTGTTGCGGTCATACAATGTTGTTGATTGATAAGGCATTGATAAATGGATAAATGTGCAGAGGGCGGGACAGCAAAAGAAACACATATGAGTAGGTAGGTTCTTTTGCATTAATTTATTGCTGCCTGCTGCCCATATGTGGTGGGCTATAGCTATCTTATCTGCCTCTTTGGCATTTGATTGAATATTTTTGGTTAAAAGAACATGCATTATTAGTATAATTAAGATACAGCAAAATTATAGCAAAAACTAATGCTAATACACAACTAGCTACATACGTATAGGTAGGTTCTAATATTAGAATAATGATAATAGCAATAATTAAATATATATATATATGTATATATATAGCTAAAATTGGAAAAATAAATGAATGGAATTGAATTGAATGAGCAATCGGGAGCAAAGTGCAAATACAAATCAATTAAATACAATTCATTGAAAAGCCATTCATTTTGTGTGCGGTAAAAGCGAAAGTTTTATATGCTTTCGATTAACTATCATTAATTTATTTAATATATATTATATATATATATATATTTATGAGGATATAGTATGAGGATTTCCAGTTGGGACAACATTAAAAAAAAAAATTCTTCAGCAATGCAGCTCACTTTTTGCTTAGTGAATTTCTGAATAAGTTTTGCATTATTTCGTTATTGGACGGACAGCATAAGAGCCACATGTGCTCCAAAGTTAGCGCATGAAGTGGGTTTCATTCCAAAGGTACCATATTTTTTCAATGGAGTCATATGTTGGAAGACTATTCTAGGCCAGAATTGAATAGATTTCAAATCAGTGATATGTGTTTGCAACAATATGTTGCCACATGCCACACAGTTGGTCATGTAAATGAATTATTGAAGTTATAATTTGTTAACCGTGTAATCTTGAGAAGTGGTTTGCTCAAATTACTACTTCGTTGATGTGGTTTAATGCCATTCGATTTATATTTATGAAGTTACTTTAAGTCAATGGCTTATGCCTATTTCAACCACAGTAGAGGAGCTCAAGGAGAATATCGAACGCGAAATTGCCAAAGTTTCGGATTAGATGTGTGGAAGAGTGATGTCTTCGTATTAGCCATATGAGCAAACTCAATAATATGCTTAAATGCACTAAGTGTACTACTGCACCAGTATTAATTTTCAGCGCAATATCTCAATTCTATGTTTAAGATGGATACAAAATTTTTAAGTGCTTATTGAAAAACCCTTAACTTATGGCTAATTGATTTATGAACATAGTTCACTTGAATCTTTAGTTAAACCTTGTCTTTTAGTTGCGCCTTGATGTTACAAACTTGTTGAGCAATTAATAATATCTTTCTCCAGAACATTTGTCAAGGGTATAAAAATATATAATAGTTATTATTAGTTTTTTATTGAAACTACGCAATGAGCCGCAGCCGCAAATTCGAATTAAATTGATCGTGCACTTTGCAATTCATATAGCGTGTCCAATGATACGAAGCTTCATCCGTATTCAATCTGACCGGCCAGTACGACTTGCATTGCTTATCTTTGCAGACATAGCTTTATTTATTGCGCAATTATTGATAAAACCACATCGATCGAGAATTTATTGCATTATTTGGTTTTAAAAGTGTGACTAATACGTAGATTGCCTTGAAACAAAGAGAAGGTAGGCGCAATATACAAGAAATATACTTTATTCTAAATATTCAGTAATTTCATTCTATAATTAAAATTTGCACAAACCGAATTTGCTTGCTTTATTTTTTTTATACACCAATATGTATCTCCGAATCTTAAAACAACAGTTTAACAATAATAATTTACTTAAAAAATGGGTTTCTAACTTTTATTTGTAAAATTCAAGCCGTTAGTTCGGTTCATTCTTTTGCACAATAACTCCTAATATAGATCAAAATATTTTTTGGCAATTGCAGAATCGTTTTCAATGGAAATTTTGGTTTCTTAAAAACTTTTTTGCATAGTTTCAAAATGTTTCGCTAAATATGAACGAAATTTTTACCAAAAAAAAAAAAAACTCCTCTATTTATAAAACTTCAAAAATAAACATTTTATAAAGCTTAAAAAAATATACCTTAAAAATTTTAATTTCAACAAAATGCTATCAGAGGCAATGAGCTAACAAACTATGGGTGAAAAAACTGATATATACTAATACTATAATTTTTTGTTTATATTCAATATTCTAAAAATAGATTCTCAAAAGGATTTTTAAAATCTCGCATAATTTCGAAATTTTAATGAAACTTCAATGAACTCAAAATTTTCAAAGCTTTTTTTTTCTTTTGAAAATACTTTTCTAATATGTCTGTCAGGATTTCCCAAGCTCTGCTGAAAAGACTGACTTGAAATAATTTGAAAAGTACACAAAATAGTTGTTGCTACCTCAATCATACCGAAAACATTTTTTTCTTTTTGAAGAGTTCGAAAGTCGATTCCCCCTTCTTGAAATTCCTTCAACTACAAAATCCCCCTATCTGAAGATTCTTGGAGGTCAAGTCAATTTAGCAAAATGTTGAAGAAATTAATTAAGTAATTGTTAAAATATGAAAATTACACCGTGGCATCGCACGCACATGTGCTAGTACTAATATATCGAAAAAAATATATTGCAAAAATTTTGCGCATTGGAGACTATTCTACAACTAAACAATTTATCAATATATGCATATATGAGTAGATATATTGATATTTCGCACGCACTTGTTACGCTCTGCATTATAAATATGAGCTATGCATAATTTAGTAGCGCACTAATATTACGTATACGTCAAGGTGTACCGGAAGATTTTATTTCCCAAAGTGTGTATACGTATGTCTGTGTAGGTGGAAAAATATTAAAAATTTTATGCATTTTGTATGCGTGTGTGTCTGTAAATTTGTATAAACGATTGACAGATGGCAAGACAATGGCAGGCAGGCAAGCAGCAGTTTAAATGGTAAGTGAGGCAAAGCGAGCGATATGAAATACGTACAAACTACAATGAACTACACACTACTACTGCTACGAGTTGAGTACAACAAAGTAACACAATAAACCAACTAACTAACTAACTAGTAGTCAACTTAATGTAGGAACTACTCGTAACTATTATGGTGCCTTGGGTGCAAAATACTTTGCCGATGGCAGCAGCTGCGGCTGCCGCTGCGACAGAGTCGACGACGATGTGTTTCGCTCGAAGCAAGTAGTTAAGCCATAGCAGCGTGTTTTGTGTCAAATCACTTCTACGGCTGCCGGCAGCAAGAGCGCACGCGCACTGGTTTTAGCCTAAGCTCCATTGGGATTGCTTTTCATTCGCTTCATTCTTTCAGTGACATACAAAGAACTTTGAACAGTGTACGCAATTTTGCAAATAAAAATTTAAAAAAAACAAAAAGAAAATACTAATTATTTTTCTTAATTTTTACACTTGCAGATGCCTGGACTGGTTGTCTTTCGACGTCGCTGGTCGGTGGGCTCTGATGATCTGGTTGTGCCAGGTGCCGTGCTGTTGTTTATGCATTTTATATGGTGGGTAGTCGTTTGTATTTTATTAAATTTTAAATAAATTTTGCTAATTATATTTTTTAAATTTTTTTGCAGTTTTATCTGGGTCGCCGTTTCGTTGATCATTTTTGACTATAATACAAGTATTTTAAGCATAAAGTTACTATTCTATCATCTCATAGGCTATTTGTTGATATTATTTAGTAAGTATTGGGCATACTACAATGCAAAAGTTTGTGCTTAAGTGTATTTAATTTATTTTTAGTTTCGATATGCGTAGAAATTGGCATTTGTGTGATATCGATGCGCGGTAGCATACTGGATGTACAGGCGCGCACCTCAATCAATATCTGGATCTATTTAAAGAGCTGTAAGATATATGATTTGTTGATAACATTCGATTTTATATAACTATATTTCGGTTTCATTGCAGTGGTGATACTATTCGATATATCTTGGCTTGTCTTGGGTACAGTATGGTTGACCAATTACTATTTAGACGCGCCCGTTGACGAGGCCAAGAAATTCTTCATCGGTAGGTGCAGACTATTTATTTAAAGTAATTACAAAATAAACCTTTAAAATTATGACTTGCAGCAATTATCATCTGTAACTGGGCGCTGGTCTTTATGACGTTGACCACCATCTGGTGCACATTCGATGCTGCCGGTCGTTCATGGGTCAAAATGAAGAAGTATCAGCGTTCGATGCGCGAAACTGAATCGCGTTTTAACTATAAGCGCAGCAACAGCATGAATCGTAATTGGCGGCAACGGTGCGTATGTGTTTGACTGTGAAAAATGGAACCAAAAAAAAAAAAGTTTTATTTATTGTATACTGTGTCCATAGTGTAAAAGGGTATACTAAGTCCGTGCAAGAGGTTTTTTTTTTGTTATAGAAAGTAAAAAAATAATTTATACAAAGTACGCCCCATCTCTCCGACCATTTCTGAATAACATGCCCAGCAATTTACTTAAACAGATTTGGAAAATGCTTGTAAGAATCGAAGTGATGTTCCGCGACTACATGAACCAACGGTGAAAACAGATCGTAGTCGGAAGAGGCTATGTCAGGTTAAAAATCGGGAAATGAAATTAAATATCAGCAGTTGGTACTAAAATAATTGAAAAACTGCTAGCCTGCTGCAATACCATCCTTTCCTTAACAATTTCCAAGATATGTGTTAAGAATTATTGCGGCTATATCATCATTTTAAGCTAATGGCATTTGAAACCTATTTATTATGCATCCAGTTATAACTGTCTCGTAGGAACTAAGAAAGCATTTTAAGTTTACATTTTCCGAAACTGATTTCTATACATATATATTTATAGCTTATTATTTGTTAATAGTAATAATAATAATATAATTAATTAAAAAATTATAAATAATTCTCTATTTCTACTTATTATTACAGCAAAGTAATGCGCGCCTATCAGGACAGCTGGGATCATCGCTGTCAGCTGCTTTTCTGCTGCATGGGCTCATCGGAGCGTAACCGCAACTCATTCACCGATATTGCACGTTTATTAAGCGATTTCTTTCGCGAACTTGATGTCGTACCATCGGATGTTGTCGCTGGCCTTGTGCTGCTGCGTAAATTCCAGAAACTTGAACGTGAGGCAATCGTGCGTCAACGTAAAAATGGCACCTATGAGTTCCTAAGCGGCGTACCCATAACCGAGCGTACACAGTTCCTAGCACTCAACGATGCCAAAAACTATGACTTCTTTCAGACGGTCATACACTATATGTACTTTGCCCAAGGCGCCTACGGTTGGCCGATGTACTTCATAAGTAATCGTTCCAAGATGTGGCACCTCTTGCCCGAACTGAAATGCTTCGGCTGTTGTTGCGGACACAGTGACAACAGTGAGATTATACAGGATAATTGCTGCTATTGCAATTATGCAGCATTAAAGAAAACTCTGCAGGTGGGCGACATCGAAATAGTCTATGTTACGTATCATGTGGATGTCGGCCAGACACCGTTCTTTGTGGCTATCGACTATACGCAGAAGAAAGTTGTCATCAGCATACGTGGTACAATAAGCATGAAGGACATACTAACTGATTTGAATGCTGAGGGCGAGGTGTTGCCTTTGACACCGCCGCGTGATGACTGGCTGGGACACAAGGGCATGGTGCAAGCGGCTATTTATATACGCAATATACTGCAAGAAAAGAATCTCATTGAGAAGGCACTCAATCATAATGTTGAACGGAATACGCATATGTTTGGTTTAGTGCTCGTAGGACACTCTTTGGGAGCAGGCACTGCGACAATACTTGCAATATTGCTAAAACCTGATTATCCATCGCTACAGTGCTTTAGTTACTCGCCGCCTGGTGGTTTACTTAGGTAATATGAATTCCTATGTAATAAACAGAATATTTTAATTCATTTGTCTACTATCGCAGCATGCCAGCCGCTGAATACACAAAATCATTTATAACATCTGTCGTTTTGGGCAAGGATTTAGTGCCACGCATCGGTCTCAATCAAATGGAAACGCTACGCGCTGATTTGATCAATGCAATACAGCGCAGTGTGGATCCTAAGGTAATAATTCGCATAATTCGCTTGTATTTCATTTTGATTGTATGCTCCGTTTATTTCTCGTGTAGTGGAAAACTATATCCTGTTCGATGCTATGTTGCGGTTGTGGACCTGAGCCTACATCGGTAGTGAAAATGTCCGGCAAGGATACACACATTAATCAGTATCAAGAGGTAATTGCCGTTGCTAGTATTGTACTTTATGCTTTTGTTTAATGTGCCTCGCTTTTATCGTTTAATAGGAACGCGACACAGCACGCTCAACGAGTGCGCATCCAACTGATAGTTCCATAGCTTTAACGCTGCATCAGCCCTTATATCCGCCCGGTCGCATAATACACATTGTGCGACATCATCCAAAGCCAGACGAGTGAGTAATTGCTGCAAGCACAGCGCCTAATTTGTTTTGTCGTTTTGTGGTTAGCTGCTAACAAAAAAAGAAGGAAGTGCACAATAGTACTTTGTGCGCTACCTTTTTGTTGAATGTGGCTGTCTTAGTTGCGCAGCACGTTGTTACGTTCATGCACTGATACATCGAAGCTTGCTTTTTGGCTTTTTTGCGCGCTTACCTAAGCCATAAAAGAATTTGTTTAAAAACGCATCGCTTCGATACAAAAGTTTTGAGTCACTTCTATGCAATGCGACAATGTTCTTCATCTAAGAAAAGAATACAGAAAAACAAAACAAACAATTAACAATGAATACGTTAAATAATTCTCTATTGACTTTACTTTTGTGCTATAGAAGCCCCTCTTATATCAATTGATTTTTTTTTTCAATTTTCTATTGTTTTAAACGCGAATTTCTTATACTAGCAACACTTTTTACAATTTCAGGCAAAAATACGACAGTGGTTGGAGGTAGGCTTCAAACGCGTTCGCTCGCTTGCACACACGCACGCACGATTGTGTTTGCCAAGCGTTTTCAGAACATAATACTAATTCCTTATATACAATATATACTCGTACATATAACAGTTTCATTGTATCTCGCTCCCTAGTATACGTTTATTCGGTTTGCATGCGGTATCTAAAGAATGCACGTTTTGCGTCCCAAGAAAATGATTTTAATAAATCGAAACTATCATTTAGTAATACAAAACTAAAAAAAACATCGGTTACACCGAAGCTTTTATACTCTTTACGCGCAATCATATATTTCTACAATATAATTTCTAATATTTCGAACAAAATGCTTACGTTTTGCACTCGTACTACTCTACTCCTTTTCCTACACTTTTTCTTCTTAACTAAATCTTAAGACTTCACTCTGTGATGTAGAGAAACATTTCAAATTTCTTATTTTTGTTGCGGAATGATAATTTGAAAAAAAATTACAAACTTACATTTGCCGTATATACTACAAATATTCTGGCCTCGGCTCAAAATTAATATTTTAATTATATATATGTGCAAAGAGTATGAAACAGCTCTCTAATACAAACTTAACCGTTATCTGCGTGACAAATAAAATACCCTGATATGTGTAACAAGCTAGCCTACAATTTGTATGGAATATTTAGTGTTGTTATTGTAAGCAACGAAGAGGACTTTATTATATCGGAAAACAAAGACAATTTCTCCTTTGGAAGAAATAGAATTTGAAGAAAGCACTAGTGACGCCGAGTGTTCAGGTCACGCTTAAAATCATCGATAAAATCCATGTTGTAGCTGGGGAATTATGCGTCTCAACTGAACGGGTAAAACACAATTTACATGAATATTTGAACATGAAAAAGCTATTCACAGTATGGGTGCCAACTGCAACCGTGTGACCACTTTAAATATCATTTTGGCGGTTTTCAGCCGCAATTCGTTAGCGTGAACGCAACACACTAGAGACAAAGGAACAATCAAAACAATGGGAATCTTCGGCTGAAAGTGCACCAAAGAAAGTCAAGTTGGATCTGTTGACCAACAAGCAGCTGGCCTAAGTTATTTTAGATGCACTTATTTGTCATTCAGCTCGAGTGCCTTGAAACGGGTAAAGAGACCAACGGCGAATATTATTCAGAGTTTTTGAACAGATTCTATATTGATTTGAAGTAGAAACAACGAATAAAAAGTGCTGTTCCATCAGGACAGTGTACGGTATCACGCGTCTATAGTCTCCAATACATGCAACATCCAACATGTTTTCCAAATTTAGGCACTTGTGTCTTTTTCCAAATCTGAAGAATTAGCTTGGCCGCAAAGAATCGACTTTATACATTGATGAGATCTCAAAAAAATTCGAATGCTAACTCTGAATACAAGTTAAAAAGTTACCGGGTAGCTTGTCACGCACATAACGGTTAAATAAATTTAGCATATAGGTTCGGAAATTAATAGAATTTTCCTAGATTTGTTAAACCGTAACTAACTAAATCCACATCTATAACGAAATATAACATAAAGACTAAATGCATGCACTGCGATTTGCTTTTGATTTGACGAAATTTAATCATACCAAATTGAAACCATTTGACGACTATGTCTAACAATTCGATATAAAAAAAAAACTACTAAAATGTACTATGTTATATAATATAGTCCTTTTCTACCTCCATATACTCTTAATGCATAGTTTTTTTTTTTTTTTTATTATTATTTAATTGTTTTTTATGTGTGTCTGTCTAGTCTCTAAATATTTTGCAATTTTTAATGCCCTTTAATAACTCTTGCACATAATAATTTTACTTTTGTGTATAATTTACAGAAACGTGCTCAAAAGTCGCGAACCGGTCTATCAGGCCATTTGGGCTGATTCAACCGATTTTGATGAGGTGCTCATATCGCCAGTTATGCTACAGGATCATATGCCAGACAAAGTATTGGCCGCACTCAAGAAGGTAATTGCCAACGTCGATGATGAACGTTCATCGGTGAATAGTTATTCCTCAAGTTCATGAATGATACGTATGGTGCTGAAGATGATCATGACAATGGATATAATATGATGTTGTTGCTGTTCACGAACGTGCTCGAGCGCAAGCCTTTGTGTAGTAGTAATAATGCTTCAACCAACCAACCAATCAACCAAACAACAAACCAGCTACCACCCATTACCCCTATTTACTTACCTGCCCCATTACTTATTACATTACGTCTACACTTAATCACACAGACACAGCCACACACACATTATATCGATCAATTAATTAGTTGATCGTTTGCTCTCTAGCTCGTGCCTGTGCCGGAGTTGTTCTTGTTTAAGATTTACATATTCATAACCAGATACGTACTTACATAACCAAACTACATATGCCGTCTATATTCGTATTGTATAATCGCTTACAACTGTATTTGTATAAGAACTTTAGTTGATCAAAGATGCGCTTGATTATTGTAAATTGTTTATTGTTTAAGTAAATGAATATTGTTTTTGCTTGTACACGTTTATTGTTTTACAATATTATTTATATATTTATTTATTATCTTTTTTTTTTTTTTTTTGTAATTTAATTATTTAATTTATGCTTAGCTAAGCTTTATAAATTATTTGCAGTATAAACAATTTAATTTAATGGCAAATATATATTTATTTATTTTTTTTGCAATAAATGGTTTATTTTTATTTACGATTATGCATAATAATTTATAGTATTTTATTTTTTAAGTTATTACCTAAGCTTAAAATACTTGCCTCAGTTAAAATATCTCAGCGTAATTAACGACCACCGTAACAGATCGAAGATTCGCATGCACTATGTCGTGAAGAAAGCAACAATGGCAATGACGACAAGCAAAGCCATGGTTGGGTAGAACTGGGTGTGCATTCCCAAAATACTCAAATGACTCAATTGGCAGCTAACAAGAAATAGGAAAGGCAGTATATGCACTTAATGCAAAGAACCTTCGGCACTTCCTTAAGTCGGCCTAGCAGTTCCTACTAACTAATAAAAATATGCAGGTTATTGTCATATGAACTTTTTTATTTCCTTAACATTTGCACCATGCAGAGTTGAAATATCAAAATATATGTAATATAGCGAAGGGAGCATTAGAGATTCGATAGAGTATATATATAGTCGTGTTCAACACATCAAAACGAGTCGAACAAGCTATGTCCGTCCGTCTATTGAAACTTAAATCTGTATATGATATTTTATTGGGATTAGTAGAAAATGCAAAAAATTTTTCGTTTTAAAAAAAATCTTTTCCTTACGAAAATGCCAGGAAAAGTGACGGATTTGTTTAGAGATAAACCCTTCTAGTGCTCCAATATAGACCTATATGGAATATTTTATTAGAATTGGAGTTAGATACACAATAGGAACAAATGAAAAAAAATTTCATACAAAAACTCAAAAAGCATGCTCAGTTTTTTATTAGTAGTGGGTACTATCTCTTAGAGAGGGGCTCGGCACGTTCATTAAATAAGTTTTAACTTAAGAGGAAATAGGCGAGACTAAATATACTAACTTTAACTAACCCTCTAGCTTTTATTGTCTCCAAGTTCTTAGTGTTCATACGGACAAGTCGATATAGACGTGTCAGACAGACGGACATGTCTATATCGACTTTTTTTCTGATAAAATATTAAATGCCGTGTGCAGTTTATAAACTCCCCGACTATTGTTTTTATCAGACTAATGAAACCGAAACAATAGTGCCATAGCTTTTTATACTTTTTTTCTGAATAAAAAAGTCATTATTTATTTACAATATGTCGTTCAGATGCAATAACAAATTACAAGAGTAGAGATCTTAAGCTATAGCTACTTGGCCTTATGCTTATACTTATGTAACTAATAACAGATGTTGTATGTATAGAAGAAAAAATTAATTAATCTTAAGCATTGTTCAGACGGTAGAATATATTCGACACTCTCATCACAATGCATTGAAAATAATTTAAAATCTATATAAATTTTAACTAAATGTGACAGCAAACTCAACGAAAATAGTTATTACTGCCAGATAACTGGGATAACTGTGTGAACTTAGCTTTAGAATTAATTAATATATAAATGAATGAGATTTTAGTAGTTATGGTGGAAAGATAACTAATAAGAATTATATTAAGTGAGCAGATTGTAAAAATTTTACGATTTTATAAATGTTTTCTGATGTAGGATTAGAGATGGCTTTTATAGGATTACTGTTTGAGAATTAAAGGTTTCTGCTATAGGTTTGATGAAAATGTGAACAGTTTATAATTCAACATGTAAAATATTCGTAAGACAGCTAAAAAATACATATTTAAAATTCTTATACTTTTTTATTAATAATATTTAATATTTTTTTTGCAGAAATTTAAATTTTTTTTTCTTTTTATTAATAATTATATACATTTTATTTTTTGCAGAAATTACTATGTCGACTTTTTAATTTATTATAAAAAAAAAATAAACTAATTATTATTATTTAATTTTTATTGCTGCATGTCTACAGTAAAAATTATTGCTGATACTTTGACACTATGCTATCATACAATCTACACATACACATAGTACAGCGAAATTATAGAGATGATCCTTCGTATACATATATGTACAACCTTGCTGCATATACATAAGCCATTATTGTAATTCTATATGTATGTATGTGTAACAATATAGCCCTATTATTTAGCCCCTAACTATCAGCTCGAATGGAGTATACTACATATATGTATGTATGTATATGTACTAGCCTATATGTATGTATGTACTAACTAGCTAAATATTAAAATACTTGTACCAAAATGAAATTTTAAATTTTATTACACAGGATAACACAGCTACACGTACATATGTATACATATGTTTAACTATATAAATAGAGTTATACACACACTCACGTATATATATATATATATACAAATATATATATATATTTATATACTATAATTTTTATGTTTATTTTTTTGTATTTATTTTATTTTTCTCTCATTGTTTCTTACGTGCGCAATATCTCTGTGTCTGACTGTGAATTGAATGCAGGTCGTGTCTTGTAGAGATCGTACCGTAAAGGCATGTACTCGTACTTGTTTTAGTGAAAACAATTCGACAATAACAACTACAACAACAACTACAACCAACTCTTCTCACAATTATGCAACAACTATAACTACAACAACAACACCACTTAATACCGATACCAGGTACTATCAAAATGCGACTACTAGTACTTTTACCACTACTACTTGTACTTCTTCAACTATCCGTACTAAATAAATTACTCTTTACTCTGTCTGTCTCTCTTTCTCTATGTTACTGTAATAAAAAAAAATCTCTGTTTTTCTATATATAACAAAATGTACATAACTGAAAAAATATATATCTTAGCTGAGTTCCAATTTTTTGTATACATATGTACTATGCTTGCTCAGCTTACCCTGTACTCCTTTTCTCCTTCTACATTTATAATATGTACTTATATATAGTATATATATATATACCTATATGCCTTTAACTTACTAAATTTTTACTATTATAGCATAATAATTTGATTTGAATGATTCCAATAATTGTTGTGTCTAATAATTCTATTTCGCTGTTTAAATAAGCCTCTTTCTCTCACTCTATCTGTACTCCCAAAGAAACAACTTACCAAATGAAAAAAATATATATATACATATATATAGATGCAAAACTTTGTCCATTCCAACTCCAAATTGTTTCCTGAGCTGCACTTCACAGCATTTCGGCAGTTTAGTGCAGACATATGTTCGATCCATGTACGATTCTGTGTATGTTAAATTAACTCCATTTGTTTTTTTTTTTTTTTTTTTTAATACTAATTATATCTCTCTTCCGTTTGCTATTGCGCTCTCTTTTTTCTGTTTTAAATAACAAATAACGTATTTTTATACTCTTTGTACAATGCTAATTTTATGGCTTAAAAGCAGTAACTAGTCGACTTGTTCTTCGTAGCAGGATTGCTGTTAACAAATTTATTTGTGGGGCAGACACATTCTCATCTAAATCAATATTTTATTTTTCATACAAGAACACAGAAAGAGGGGAACTGATTTGTATAGGGGGTTACCCCTTTTTGTATTTCGATGTGAACCCATATATTGTCGTTTATACTATTTATATTTCGGGAATAGCAAATAAAATAACAAAAATTGTTCAATGAATCAATGAAAATGTATGCACTTTTGCATTGACTCAAACCAATTTTCGAAGAACTTCTTCTACTTCGATTGAAGCTCCTCCAAAACATGGGTTGTGAACGCATGAACAACTTATTCGGTCGTAGAAAAACTTTCACCACGCAGTTTATTTTTGATGTTTGTGAATAAATATAAATCATTGGGTGACAAATAAGGGTTGTACAGCGGTTGACCCATCAATTCGATATTTTGAGTGCTCAAAAACTCTTGTGTGATGCGATGTGTGAGAGCTTGCATTATCATGGTGGAGGGTGATTCGTCTTTGACGGTTGGTTTTGCGAATTTCTCCGAAGAACGTTTTACATTGTTCAAGTGGAACAGTGGCCACATGATCCATTTAGCAGTGCTTCGATTTGGCTCGTCTTGGAACTCCCAGACGGTCGATTGCTGTTTTGTTTCCGACTTATACGCATATATCCATGATTCGTCATCTGTGACGACCTTATTAACGTCTTTTAAAGCAATGCGATCGTATTTTATCAGCATTTCTTTGCACCAATCCACACGCACGGTTGTTAAATTGTGCAGAATCCAACGCGAACCAACATTTTTCACAGCAAGGTGTTCATGCAGAATTTCGTCTCGTAGAATATAGTGATCCATTATGGCCATCCAAACGATAATTTTGACTTTGCGGTTTATGTTTATTGCAGTTCAGTGGGGTGCAAATTTATTTATTGAGGCGTCTAATTCAAAATGAATTTATTATTTGGGCACATTTATTATACGGTATCATTCCCACCACCTGCTCATCATTCTCACCGTACCGTACCGTTACTTGGTCGCTCCTGTACTTTATGGCATCTCCAATAGTTCTTCAAAATTAATAAAATGCAACTAGTATATCATGGAGAGTTAAACTTCTTATTACTGATAGATGATGGATGACATTTTAGGAAAACTTGAATTTACAAAATAAATTCAAATAAATTTTAAAGGAGTGAGAATTGTTTCCCCTCACCACTCTATCTACGCCATTTCTTCTTTACTTCAATTCTTTGCAGAGATGCTTTCTTCATATAATGCCTTATTTCAAGACACATCATTTTTGTTTGTTAATTCAAATTGAATCTTCAAAAGCACAAATTAAATATCACCAAATTTTTTCTTCAAATTTATTGCAAACAAAATTTATATTTTTCAAAGTATTTCGCATGTCTGAGTACTATTTTTTTCAAAAGGGCATTGAAGGCATCTATAAATTGATCAAATTTTTAATTTTTACGTAGTAACCGGATCCGTTTTTGGCTCGAAACAAGTGATCAGTTGACGAAGCTGTCTCTGATGATTGGAATGGGACTTCCCATTTGAGTTTACACCTCATTCCTGCTCGAAGTACATTTGATGTTTCTTACCATGTTCGGCACAAATGTTGGATTTGATGGATTGTTGCTTAAAGAGATCGTTCGGTTTAAGCAATTTATCGTGCACCCATGCATGAGCTTAGAACCATGAATGTATGGCTTTGCCATCGATGTTATTGCATGGACAGGCCTAACCCCGATGTGATATGTAATAAGAAATTGCAGTCAGACTAACTCAACCATTTAATGTTCTGACACCAGAGCTACTGCTGGCACTGTCTCTTTAAAAGTTTCGGTGACCCATTTGCCCCGTCATCGAACCAGATGACGACTATAACTCCACATATTGGTATACGAGTAACTAGTTTTTGAATGTTTTTTTTTTTTTTTTTTTAGATTATTCCTGTACTGATTACTACCAGCATAGGAACAATCTGAGCATTTTTTGTTTTAATGAACTTAAGCTTGTGTAAAGAGTATAAAAAATTCGTTAATTTATTCTTTTGTCTAACCATGTGTACAGAATTTGAACTACGACAAGCACACTTTGTGATGACACCACTTCATGGCTTTATGCATAAATATGTTCCACTAATTCTACCACTTAAATCACTGCTATGCAAAAACTTTGGAATATGCTTTGCCAATGTTTCTACCTGCTCTATAGTACTCTTTGCCTCTAACTGTCTCTCTTTCTCTGTATCGATCACTCACTATATATGTTTGACTCTGTTTAACTCCATTTTGTCTACTGTATTTGCTATATAACTATATACTAACGTGTACATAATGTTTACATACTATATATACATAGATATGAATAGATCCGAGCTGATTATATATAAAACGTTATTCTAGGTTGTAACGACGAGTGGTCCACGCAAACCGCAACGACAGACTTCCAATGCCTTCTCCACCAACTCAAATGATTTTAATCATGGCGATGCTGATGACGACAACGACATTGTTATTAATTCCGATGGAGACGGTGACGACCATGCACCACCTTCCCTAGAGTATGTATATGCGCAGACGCTGTTAGCAACAACGGCAACTTCATCGACATGTGATGGTGGCGGCGGCGGTGGTGGTATTAGCGGCAACAGTAAGCGTCCATCACATAGCTCCTATTCGAATCTTAGCAACTCAGCAATGCTGACACCAACTGCAGTGCATAAAGTGTGCCTGGAGACATCATTCACTAATCTACAGAATCCGCATGAATTAGAGCGGCGCACAAATTCCCATTGTGGTGGCGGCAGCAAAGCATCTTCGATTGCGGGCAGCATTTTCGGACGCAGTCAATTGAGTTCGACAACAACGACAACAACAGCATATGACAACATATCAAGCGTGCTGGACGACAGCATATCAACGGTGCAACGTGGCAAAAGTCCATCGTCGCTGGTCAGCGAAACAGCAACAGTAATTGTGAACAACGAGTGCATGGAGCATCAACAGTTGCTGCCACAACGCTTGAAAGCGGTTGCCTTCGATATGAATACCAGCAGATATACATGCGCCGTTATTTCTGCAACAGAGGCGGCGAATCCAGAGACACCGTCACCACCGCCGAGGGCAAGTGTTCGGACCATTAGCTCAGTGTCGCCACAGCTAGCCCAGCGCAACGCTGCCATGCTGCTCTATCGCCAGCATTCCGATAAGAAACCGCCTCGTACACTGCCCAATGCGCTGCGTCGCGCTTCGGATGTACCAAATCCTGTTGATCTACTGCATGACGATTGGTATGGCTTAGCACCGTTGGCTAGTCCCGAAACGCTATCGGAGATTTCAAGCATTTCGTCGCGCAACAGCGTGCCCATTAGTCTCGCCAACAGCATCGAGCGTTATCTGCAGCACATGAGCATGAATGGTGGCCATGAAACACATTTAGCAGCAGCTGCTGCCGCCGCCGCCGTACCACTCGAGGATATCTTCGAATCACAGCTACATACACCAAAAATAATGCGTCGCGCCCCAAAATTCACCGAGAATCTATCCAGCTGCGCTGAAGACACACGCAATTTGGATCAATATAAACGCATGGGTCGCGTCTTCGTTACATTTCCGCGCATTTTCCCGTGCGATCAACCAAATAGTTTGGATTCGAGTGACGACAGTTTTGAGTCAGCTCAAAGTCTGCACAAGTTAACGCAACCTAAAGCCGAATTGACAGTGTCGCTGGAAAAGCAGAGCTCCAAATCCGCCGATCAACTGGATGGTGATGATGTTGAGCAGCGTGAAACGCCCGCCAAGAAGCTCACATTCAGCGATAGCAATATACTGATAGACGACTGTATGCATGTGTGTCCGCATTGTCCTTGCCGCCGACAACAGGATGCAGCAGGCGTTGGCAGTCGCGATTGTTGTACACGCAACGAGCACAGTCAGTGTGCTAGTCCGTTTAGTATCAACACGAATACCGGCTCAGCGGATACAACCTTCTACAGCGCCAGTTCATCGCTTGAGCAATTTGCAACGCCAGCGCGCATGGTTTCCTATGCGTTGAATGGTGCTACCATTGGTAACTGTAGTGAGTACGCTGCATATGCGCTACCCGAAGAGGAAGTCACCATGCGTCCAGGTGTTTTAGAATCTCATTTTCCTGTATACAATGCAAACGAACCGTCCAATGAGCCTGCAGCAATGTCGGCCACGATCACAACGAGTCACAATGATAATCGTCGACCGGATGTGGTGGGAGGACGCGTACGCAAACGCTTATCTTCGGAAGAGTTCATCTTCAAGCGCAGCGATGATCTTCCCATTTTAGTACAAATTGGCGATAAGAGTGGTTCCAGCGTTTTTGGTTCGCCAACAGGCCGTAAGCGTAAAGGTTGCTGTGTCTATCCGGCCGGCAATAGT
Organism: Leucophenga maculata; assembly: GCA_035044805.1. Taxonomy (NCBI): domain Eukaryota; kingdom Metazoa; phylum Arthropoda; class Insecta; order Diptera; family Drosophilidae; genus Leucophenga; species Leucophenga maculata. The sequence continues at coordinate 451,824 of JAWNNP010003460.1, forward strand.
ATACGCGTTGGCACCGTAACTGGCAGATTACTTTGTGAAAAATCTTGCTCCTCATCATCATCCTCCTCTCCAGCAACACTTAGAAAATGTACCACATTCGGAGCAACAGTACCAGTAACAGCAGCAACGCCAGCCACGTCAGCAGCAGCAACGGCAGCCGGAAGTAGAGCAAATAACGAAAGTAGCGTTTAGGAGCAAAGTGTAGATGAAGTACCTAAGGAAACCTAAAGCTAACATTATTAATTAAATACACATAAATTTAATTATACAGATCTAGAGATTTTTTCATACCAACAAAGTATTAATTAAAAGAAATAAAGTTAAAAATAATAAAAAGCTATTAAAATTAAATTAATGAAAGGAAAAAAAAATATATATATATATTAATAAATTAAAGTTTGTAACGCAAAATTATAATTGGTTTTATGTTTAATTGGTTGAGTTTGTATCACTGTGGACAGTTGATTTCATGCAAATGAAAAGCGGAGAGCTGCTGCACATGCACTTATTAGCTTTAATAGATGCCCCATAGCAAAATATTAACTGACAAGTGGCACAGATAGCTTTTTGCAATTCGATTTTTTAAATAAAAAAATTAAATAACCGTGCTATAATCGATTTTAGCAATTTGTTTAAAAATATATTTATTAACGAAAGTGACTGAAATAAATAATAGCAAGCCTTTAAAATAGTAAATTAACTAAAACAAATATTCATTTGAGTAATGCAATATCTCGCATACGTATCCGCGCTCATTTTTACAAAGTAGAATAATTCTTAAGCAATTGATTAAAAGGTTAAAGTAATTTTAGTTTCGTACTTTCAAAAAACTGCTTTGAAAATATTTCGTTACGCGCGCTCTCTTTCACTTGCAGTTGGCAGCGCCGTCCAGTGAAACATATGTTTTTTGACATAAACATTGAACAGCTGCGTTGAACTGGGCGGTTGTGACATCCGATATCAAAGTCCGATTCGCAATTGCTTTACATTTGTTTACATCGGCATAATTAGGTGCACAAATTACATATAGGAAATGTTAACAATCATTCGTTTTACGCCGGCGCGAAATGCGCTACAAAAGTATGCAACAAACGGAACAGTAAATAAAAGTACAAGTGCCACCGCTAGTCGGCTACGGCCAGAGGAGCATCCTCTGCTCTCTGCAGAGAATCGTAAACAATGTATAGAAAAATTGCGCCAGGTGCCGGCGTTTGCACGACCCACCGGCTTCCGTAATACAGTTTCCGATCGAGAACAAGCCTATGCCTCGGTATTGATACCACTGTGCAATGAACGTGGTAGGTGAGTGTACTAAAAGTAAAATACAGAACTAGATATCCACGAACGGATATTAACCAAGTACATGGTACATTTTCATTTTTGCACTCAGCTGTAATCTGTCGCTCTATAAATCTTTCATCACTTTCACAATCTGAGCTAATATAAAAATTGAACATGAAACGATATCTTCGTTATGAGCTCGCAACCAAAGTTATACACTTAAATCAAAGTGTACAAACCGCTCGCTGTAACATTCCGAAGGACGTACAAGGCGCCTATATTGAGCATCTAAAAAGCAAGCCGATGTTTCGATTTTTAATAAGCGTTTTCTGTTATGTGCGTTCGTTACTACTTGGTATTACCAAACAGCTAATGTAGAGCGCGAAGATTCTTTCAATACACAAATGTAATTTGGTGACTACTCATTAAGATTTGCTTTGTTTGTGTTTACTGCAGAGACTAAGCTACGCAGCCAAAATTTTTACACGCCAGGACACTAGCTGTTGCAACAACAACTAAATTGAAAGGCTCATCTCATAATAAATCGGAAGTTAGTGTAGCGTCTTTTAAAGCACACACCGGACAATGTTGCGTTCGACAGCAACGCACCAATCAACGAGCTAAAAAATTTAAGCAAATTAGAATTCACACAGCGCAGCTTACTCCAATGCTATAGGGAGTGTAGCAGAGACAGCTTTATTGCACCTCATTTCATCTGACATGGCTGCTTGCTTTAAAACTTTATTCGGCTGTACTAGCTTTTTAACAACTAATACTCATTTTTAATTTTTTTAACAGCAATGAATTATCCTTGCTGTACACACGTCGCTCCGGCAAGCTGAAACGCCACAGTTATCAAATTTCGTTTCCAGGTACGTAATCACAGATTTTTAAGGCTTTGCTTCTACTAATAAATTGATTAATTCCAGGTGGCTTACGCGACGAAACGGACACAGATTACATTGACTGCGCATTACGCGAAACTGAGGAAGAAATCGGACTAGCGCGCAATCGTATTGACGTTTGGGGTGAATGTTCGCTCATGCGTTTGCCACAAACTGCAGCCATAATGCCGGTTGTTGGATTCGTGCGTGATTTAGAGCTAAGCGAGCTACAATTAAATATGGATGAGGTCGAAGAAGTCTTTACTGTGCCGTTGTCACGTTTAACTACGCCGGCCGCAGCGAAACATACGCAATTCAAGCGCGGTTACAGCGGTCCAGTATTTGTTATAGATTACAATCATATTTGGGGCATTACAGGTTACCTAACGCATCTCTTCTTGCGTGCACTGCTACCACCGAGCGAGCGTCAAGCACTGCAGAATAATATCAAATTTGTGCGACCCTATAAAAGTAAAACACAAACCCCCGCTGGAAAATAAATAAAAGTTCACCAATTGTGTTTTCTTGTTTTTTTTTTTTTTAATCAAATCTAAGATCTTTTAATAAAAACTTATTACTCAGTTGTTGTTGTTCTATCAAGTAGCAAAATGTTCTTGTATATACAAAAAAAAATAATTGGTTTCAATTCTGTTTACTATTTTATATAAAATCTGCAGTAAAAACTTGTATAATGTATATAGTATATATATAGAAAGTTGAAAACTTGGTTTGTTAAAAATAATATTTAAAAAGAAATAAAAAAAAAAACGCGCATATAGAAAAATACATGTTATATACTGATTTTCGTTTCATAGTTTGTTCCTATTTTTTTTTTTTAGTTTCGTATAAAAGTATTCAAAATACACTTAGCTCTTAGAGCGCGTTTTAATTCTCCAATACTACAGAGTTGTATGAATATTTTTTAATTATAATTCTAATTAATTGGATGCATTATATTTTAAAAAAAGTTCAATGCTAAATATATCAAAAAGACAGAGGAAGCGTTTTCAAATTAATAAATTTGTATTTTAGCTTAATACAACACACAAAAAAAAAATACTCTTAAATTGGTTTCAATTTAAATACATATATGTAAAAATATACATTTATAAATGTATATATATAAAAATAAAAGCAAACAAAATGGCAACATACGCCAGGGAGCAGCAGAGCATACACGATAAGAGCTCAATATTAAATTAAAAAAAAATAAAAGAAAAAATTAAATGAATTGATAACATTTTAAACAAAAGTTCTTTTTTTTGCAAAAATCCGTATACGTTAAAGTGGACAAAAAAAAAATTAAGTGAACAAAAAAGTTTAAAAATCGTGTAACTAATAAAAATAATAATAGAAAAAAAAAAACTATATGTATAATAATTATCAATCATAATTTAAAAAAGGCATCCGTGGCTGCATCATCGTATATGTATTTATGTAGTAGATTATATAGTAATTGTTTTTTAGTTAGGCTTGTGTAACTAAGTTTTCTTTGTCATTTTTATTAATTCATTTTGTTGTTGTTGCTGTTGTTGTTGCTGTTACTGTAAGTAGTTGTTTTAGTCCTCAATAATTGGTTTTGTTGTTGTTAAGCACATATTGGGAGGTGTTGCTGCTAGGCATACACACAACATTTTGCCGTCAATTTACTCTGAAATATCAATTGGAATGGAAGTTGTAAACGTTGGAGTCTCCAGTTCTTCATGTTTTTTCATTTTGAGACTCTAAAAAAGACAAAACAGATACGAACAATAATTATTAAAATTTTCACTTTTCATATAAAAAACACTTTCATACCTGTTGCAGCTTATAATGATTTATAATGTCCTGATCGGCCGGACATGATTGTGTAAAGGCATCAAGCTGATACATATGATACATATAGCGCCATAGCGCAGTCAGATGTGTCTGTAAAACAAATGAAATGCATTAATAAAATTTGAAGTTCAATTGTCAAGTTTTATTTAGGGTAAAATATATGCAAACTACAGTAACAGGGGCACAGACTGCGATTAAAGAGCCTTCCGGGTATTTAAAAAAAGGAAAGTCGTATAAATAGAGCATAAATTTGAATCAGCATATTCTATATTGAAAATTTTTGTGCCAGTGAGACAATAATGCACCGTTCGAAGTACCGAATATGTCGCCGCTGTAAGTGCTTCAGTTCAAAATAAACCATATCTGTAGATTTCATGACGTTCACACACTAACTCAAGCACTGACAAATTTGAAGCGTCAAAACTCCTCCGATTGCGCACTGCTAAAGTTTGAAGTAAATTCTAAATTTCATTGAAAAATCATCTTTAGCGACGAAGCTCAATTTTGGATTTGTCAGGACCATAAAATTTAACCGATAAAAATTAACGCCATGTTACGATCAATGGAGTTCACTAAAAAAAAATTAATGGAAATATGGATACAATAAGATGCTGCGCAGTGGAATAGTTAGTTAGTTAGTAACCATGTAACCAGCCCGGTCGAATGACCACTCCGCTCTTGCAATTTAACGCCTTTGGATTTCATTTTATAATACTGCAATATTTCATTGTTTTATGCCAACAACGTTCCGACCGATATGTGTGGAAGAGTGTCGCAAAATTGGCTTCAAAGCATGCATCACTGCAAATGGTATTGATTTTCATACATAAATTGAATAAATTTCAGCGCAATATCTCAACTGCTATAGCATCCATACAAACCGACCTCAAACTATTTGGTTTTTGTAAGAAAAACTTTTTATTATTACATGCACGTTGTTTCCTAAACTTGATATTTGGCTAAATTATTTTCTAAATGATGATCAATTTATTGTTTTATATGATTTTTCATGTCCAAGTGTTACTCTCTCTCTCTCTCTCTCTCCCTCTCTCTTTCTATACTTACCGGAATCTCAAAATCAACAAAATATTTGCCCGCAACGCGAATATGCTGCAAACGCGGCATCAGCTCACAATCGAAACAGCACATTGTATCACCCGTTAAGAAACGCGTATTCCGATTGGCCAAATGATCGTTGATCTTCTTCAGATGCGACAATAGCGCATTGTTCTTTGCGTCATCCTTCTTTACCAGCATCAGCTTTAGTTTGACATACAGATTCTCAATGAGCGTAGCGACCTCTTTGTCTTGCACAAAGAGATTATATCCACCGGGGATGTTCTTCATGATGTGCCTTTCAATTTTCTCATTCTCGAGTATGGCCAAACCGTTATCAATCAGTATGGGCGGATGAGTAGCCTCAAAATTAGTACGGAAATCTGGTGGCGGTTTTTGCATATCAACTGTGGTCACCTTCAGGCTGATAGTCTTCAGCTCGGCCAATAGATATAAATCCATAAAGTACTCCTGGCAGAAGAGGCAGGCACCTTTACGGCGGCCATCGATGGTGGAAGCCTAAAATAATATAAAAACAAAACATTAATTAATTTGTATAAATTAGATGATTGGTAACTAAAATTAAAAACTTATTTAAATATCTGTCATATCGCTGTTAATAGCAAAATTAAACACATCATCAAATCGCTATAGTATATGTTATACAAATATATACAATATATGTACATATATGTATGTAAACAGATATAAACAACATAATTTGTAATCATGTGACATCAGCGGCGTTCGACCGCCAGGCATTGCTTTTGTCGCGTGATGAATGACGACCATGTCACCGGCGTCGAATCACATCGTCGCGCGGTTGCCGGTGCGCATTAATTGCAGACGCTTACTTGTGAAGCAAGTGCATATACATAAATAGATATATATATATATGAATATAGTTTGTCATGAAATTGTTTTGACGACAAATTTAAATTTGTTATATTTTACATGGCAAAAATAGTTGTTAAAATTTTAATTGCAGTTTGTTATTACCAATAAATCTTAATTTAAACCATAATAGCTTGGCGCTTTCTTGACTTTGTAGCGCTTTGTGCTTTGATATGCGACATGCAAAATTTTTTAATATGAATTTTTACTTTGTCAAAATACTTTTCAAGCTAACGTTATATACCGATGTGCATTTAGTATCTTCGCTTTGTAAACTTGAACATGTGAAAAAAAATGTATGCCACAAAGGACTACTCAATCATATTATTCTACACCGCTCCGACTATCTAAATCTATACACTGACCCAGTTTAGCATACATAAATCGTATCTGCTACTGCAGACTGGGCACAGCTGACAACTAACTAAAGTAATTCAACTGAGTCGGCGGCTTTTCCGTTTCTCGTGCAAATCAAGGTGCAACCGGAAATGTGTCTGAGTACGGGCGACACGACATGTGCGAAGAAAAAAGTAGACGAATATATACAAAATTAAAAAGAAAAACAAGCACAAATAAAATAAACTAATTTCAAATATAGCAAAAATCAACAATGTTAATTTGCGGCGGCAAGTGCATAAAGAGAACAACAAATACAATTCTCAATAGCATCGACAGCAAAAACAAGCAGCAACAACAACAATAACAACAAATGCTGCGAGAGCGCAGCAGCGTCAGCGTCTTCCATAGTTGAAAGATGATGTCATGGTATATGTGCGTTGCTGCTATTACTTCTCACTCTCTCTGTTTCATTTTTTTACTTGTATTTTGCCATATGGAGTAGTTAAAGAGTATTTACTTATACATATATAATATCATATAGCACATTTGACTGTCGATTGCGAGCTATGATGTATATACACACATACATATATACATACATATGTATGAATAAACGTTAAGAAATACTACAACAACTCAACGACGACGACAAACGTCCACTTCAATATGCTTGGCCAGAGTAGGCAACTTTATGAAGACTCCCGCATCAACGGCAGAGGGAACTGGGCAGAAAGCCAATGTACTTTGCTTATAGCTAACCGCCATTGATGATGATAAGCGCAAATAGAATTAATTTTTAATTTTTTCTTTTTTTCACTTGAATTCTTTTATTTATTATATAGGGTGTCACACATAAATCAGTTTTGATCAATGAATCATTTTTTAACGTTCCGTAAACTTCTATTTATAAATGTGGTGCTAAATTTTTGCGAGTACTTTTTGAAGGAATGAGGCAACATCTAACTTTTTAACGGGTAATGCACACGTTGCAAGTAATAACGGTAAGCAGCACGCATGGAATATTAAATATGTGCGTACTACAGTGGTCTATATGGTAAATCTAGAATGTGTTCTCTTTTGAGTCTACAAATCTCTTCACGTTGCATGGAATATGGCAACGAAATATTTTAAACGTTCCAAAATATGCTGAAAATTTCTTTGATTCTGCGTATTAAATGGATTTTCCAATTAAAGAAATCACACTTAAAACATCTAAAGATCTCCAAGTCACGCGGATATAACCAAAAAAAAATTAAAGATATTCCAACTAAATTTAAATAACAAATTGTTAAAGCAATAGAAGCTCCTCCATGAGCAATATCAAAAATATACTGAATGGATTTTCCAATAAAAGAAATTACACATGAGAATATAAAATTTATAAAGGTCTACAAACCAAGGGAATATGACAAAAAATAATCAAGAAATTCCAGCTAAATTTAATGAAAAAAAAAAATGCTAAATCAACAGAAGCTTCTTCCTGAGCAATGCCAAAGAAGCTAAGCTCTATTAAATTCAGCATACAAAATGGTTGTCTAATGAGAAAAAAAAAACACACACACACACATAATAAGACTGAAAAGAAACTTCTATATTGAAACAAATATTGAAGAATTTACAGTTGAAATAAATTAACAAAATTTGTAAATCAACAGAAGCTTCGCGAGCAAACGTACTTCACGATTAAAGAAATTACTCACGAGAAAATAAAACTACTAAATATCTTCAAACCACGCGGAAACGATAAAAAATATTGAAGATATTCCAGCTAAATTTAATAAATAAAAAAAAGCTAAATCAACAGAACTTGAGATGATCCTGCTCTGCTTCATTTTACACTTCTTACTAACAATAGTATTAAAGCAAGACATAATAGTCAAAATCGTATATTTTTTATGCATGGGAATGCTATATCTGGGACTACTAACATTAAAGGAACTAAACAATTTCCAAATCATGCAATTAAAATAGGTATTACTATTAAAAAAAAATTATAATAAAACCATGAGCATTTAATATAAATAGACGGAAGACTAGCAATAAGGGAACACTGTTTCTTCTGTTCATATATAAATGGATATTAAGTCTCCACCATTTTCGTTCTCTATGGAATTGTGTAAAAATTATTAAGCTATGCTTCTGAAATCTAACAAACCAGAAAATCCTGGCCAATTAGCTTTCAGTTTTCTTCAAAAAAAAAAAGATCATCCTAGAAGGTTTCAGCTGTTAGAACACCCTAGTCGAAATTTTCACAAATAAATTTAGTTTATGTTAATTATTTAATATTTTATAAGCAACAGGGTAAGTAATATCTTTCAATTAATGCTTCTTATGAAGCAAATTGTAAATAAAATTATGTTATAAAAATTCAATTCTCCGTAGGGTATTAATTACAGTCAAAATTATGCAATCAATTAAAAATTATTAATAATTATACGGCAAATTTGTTATAGATTATATTTCTGACTGAAACTGCATTCATTTAATTTATATTTTCACTGGAAATTCAAACTGAAAAAAGCAATTTAATGTTTTACACTTTTTTTTCAATTGTTTGAATAACCAACTTGAGGTCGTCGTTTTCTCAACTGTTATTCTACCTGTAGAGCTTATGGCGTGGTTTGTTCACCTAATAACTTAACGAGCCAACTTTAAGTACCCATGTATTTTATGTGTGTATAGAATAAAAAGCAAAAAGAATAGAATTCGGACAATCATTACACAGACTATTTGAAACAAAATGAATAGAACTACATACTTTCTTATAGCGATTACAGATGAGACAGAAATATAAAATATGGAACGATTGCTGTGTTCTAGTTTAACACAAGTAACACAAATTATTAAAAAAAAAACGAAGATGAAGAAATTTGTTACTGTTCTCGATTTATTAAATTTTATTAACTACCTAAACCATATTTTAGAAGACGAATGCATACATTTTTTGCATTCACTTATTTGAAGAAACGAATGCATTCATGCAGTGCTCTTTTTGATGCATAGTAGCTACTACATTTCCAAATAAAGTTTTATTAATTTGAATTAAAAATCAATAAATAGAAATCTTAATAGCTAACTGCTAAGAAGTCTTAAATGTTAATAGAGCGAAATACGATTGATTTTTTTAATGCATTTTAAAGCTTTTTTTTTATTATTATAACAACCTGTCAAGTCAAGTGAAGTCAAACCGCACATTCAGCAATAGTGTACTTCATTTTGTAACCATATTCAGCGATAAATAAATTATATTTACAGAAATAAATCTAATTACAAAACGATGACTAATAATTGCACAGTTCGAACGCGACGAACATTGCCAAATCAACAAATTGAATTTCAATTAATAATTTTCAAGACCTACTCGCCATTGCTTACTTCTCTGCTGCTGCTGCTGCTGAGTATCTCCAAATGATTATATATATATATATATATATATATGAGGTGGTACCTACCTACATTTGTTTGTATGTACTTGATTTCTACTTCAGCATGAGCTATTACCTATTTTTTTTTTTTTTCGTATTTTTCTTACTTGATCATTAGTTTACCCTGATATTTTTTTCTATGTGTATTAATGTACGTCGTCGTCGTCTTTTACCCGTTTCGAATTTTCTTCTTCTTTGTATGGTCATAAAGTCTAGCGTTGACCTGGTTTTTTTTTTTTTTTTTTTGTATATACTTTTTTTTGTAAACTATTCGTATTTATTGTTTACTTGCAAGCAAGCTTATTTTGCCGCTTGCACCTTTTTTATTATTATTATTACAATTATTTATTTTTATACTTATAGATTGCTTAGATGTATGCACCTACTTATACATACGTACATATATGTATTATAGATTCTTTATACGCTCGACTTCTTTGCTTACGCCTCGCTGAGGCGATAAATTTGAGGCAATAAGTGAATATTACCAGGTGCTGCCGCTGCTGCTGTTCTAAGCCATAAATGACCTCAACATTTGATTGATTTCAGCCGGTTAAACAAATAGGCAACTTGATATTGCAAAAATATGTTTTTTTTATGTTTAATTTTCTTATATTTTAATTTATAGTTCCATAAAATTAATAAACCGAAACATTTGCGTCAAATCATCCATTTGTTACATTACAAAACCAATCAAAATTTCATGTGTTAATAATTAAAATAAATAATATCGCTGCATATTAAACTACCAATAAGTGTTCCAGCGAAAACAGTTTAGTTCCAGTTAACAGCTACAGACTAACCGCCTAGAACTGCTTTATTTTTCAAATAATTATTATTTGAATAATAATCGGTATCGGTTATCGGATTGTAAATTAAAATATGCTACAATCCGATAACCGATAAAAAAATTTCGTTATGTGAATGGAAATATTATTCCAAATTTGTTGAAAAATGAAGCACGCACAAAGCGTTGTAAGTGTATGAAAGAACCTCACCAATCCCTTGGATAAACAAGAAAGAATTTTTCAATCTTTTGATGGAATTTATCCTACGCTGAAGTACATACAGATATAACCTGTCGGGCACGATATTGAATCCTCATTACACACAGTATGGCGAGTCAACAAGGCGTGCTCGGAGATAAAACAATAATAAAACAGTCTTGAAAATAAGATGTAGTACTTGGTATCGTTTCGCACGCCGTCACCACGTCTTGGAGGTCTGTGACGATTGAAATTTCAACTGCAATGTTGTTCATTTTACCAGCAACAACAACGTCAGTCTGGAAATCAGACGAAGAATCACGCTTGCAAATATGTACATACTATTTTGGGCTGAGCAAACAAATTAGAAGCCCTCTTTAGAAATACTTCCGGTCCTACTATATGGTCCAGAAGCATGGACCGTGTTTGTGTCATATGTTAGTGTATGAGCTATTTAATGACGAAAGAGAACAGCTCCAGCACGTATGGTTAACATGGAGGGCCGAAACATGATTGGTGCATGCATGCACATGAGCACAGCATCTCGTGGGCCTGTACCTTCAACCGAACAACAATAGCTGAAGGCCTTTAATAGTGAGAAAGTAAGAAGGAACGTTGCAATTGAGTGTGCTCGACTTCGAGTTACCTAAACAAAAATCCGATCTATGTATATTTGTAAAGACGTCTCGGACTATTAGAAAGTAGGCGGAGTACAAACCGGAGTAGAAATAGCTCTTTTCTATATTTGTCTTCCTAGGTATAAATAAAATTTTAAAGGTTTCATTTTATACCTGAAGACTAAATCGAGTTATTTCTTACACGAAATAAGTGAAAGGCGCTGTAATATATTACTACATGTAGGTAAAAAAATGTTTTCATGTGTAAACTTCTTCCGAAACTTTAAAAGTCAGTGACAAAGATTTCTAAAAAACGGTTCAACCGAAAAGTTAAAATTTTAACACAATCTTCTCATATATATTTCTCAGCTATTCATCAAAGGTATAAGATTCGGCTAATTATTATTTTTATTGTACATTTGTATGGACTCTGCCTGGATCCGAGATAAATGTTTTTTTTTTTTTTTTTTTAAACTAAATGTTTTGCATATGAAAAGCATAAAAGGCGGATAGATTTGAATGGAACCTATTTTTTGTTAGGATCGGCGCAAAATACTTGTGTGTAATTATGTGTTTCCAGCTGAATTAACAAAAACAAAAAAAAAATTGTTTCATACAAAAAAACCCAGAAAGAAAGAGTAGATTTTTATGGTGGGCAGCACCTCTTGTGGTCCGATTTGAACCTATACGAATAAATATAAAATGTAAAAAATTCAGAAGAAGGTTTAGGTTTGTACGGTTAGTGAAAGTTGATAGATCTTGAACCCAAAAACTTCGTTAGATAATTATGTAATTTTATGTTCTTATTGAAACTGAAACTGAAGAACCACAATTACAGTAAAACGACGCGACTAGATTAATTTGTTAGATTTTATGATGTTAACAGTTATATTGCATGATAGAAAAAAAACTTTATCGATTCGCAAATCATGCTTTTTTTTCGTTGGAAAAACAAGCTAAAAATAAAAGCTAAAAAGTAACTATGGGAACCCCTCATCATTTATGACAACCGTGATATGTTGATTCAAAGAATTTAAACTTATTTGTAACATTTGTTTTTGATGTGGAGCGGCCAGGTTGTTGCTCAACAGACGTAGTTACCCACGAAATACGGCCTGACATATTGATCGCCTTTCGACAAAGTAAAGCACAGAATATTCCAGAGGCCGTAGTTGTGTCTAAGGCAACAGTAATCCATACTTTACAAAATAAATTAGTTAAAAATGAGATTTTTGCACGATGAGTAGTGCGCTTGACAATGTCTAATAAAATTGACCGTGCTGTGAATTGGTTCTCCACACACATTACTCATCCAGTCTTGGAATAAAAATTGTTGTTCAATTCGAGTGGGTTACATTTTTTTTTTAAAAAAGATCAGTTTTTATTTACAAAATAAAATACTTGAATGTTAGTTTTTTTTAGGAACAGTTTTTGTTTAGTTTGAATTTAGATTTCTATATAAATCCGAGGCGGTTTTTTATATTCCGAGAGTAGAACGGCCGCAAATTGTGCAGTAATCTTTATGAAATTCAAGCTTCAACTTAGTTCGCATTGGATACAATAAGAAAAATAATAGCTACAACAAAGAAAAAAAAAAAAAGGAACGATTATGATGATGACGACTTTGAGAAAAGCAAACCGGTTACAATAGAAAAACAAAATGAAAGACAAAAAAACTATAATGTTGTCAAGCCTGTACAGGGGAAAAATGCATTCGAAAATGAAAGCAACAGCAGAAAAACAAAAAAAAAATGGAAAATTATTTTTTCCTCTTTTTTTTTTTTACAATAAGTTTACGCGTCAAAGGTCAAATTGGTTTTGATGTAAAAATAAATGCATCACAGGTGCAACTTGTCCGTCCGTCTGCGTATTAACAATGCAAATCAGATGATCCAACATTATTTTATTTTGAAAAAAAAATTGGAGAGCGCAATTTACTATGGTACAGGAATGTTTGAGTACAGGAAAAATGAGTCAAAAACGTACAATACAATGGAATATAGTTGAATCATTATTAGTGCCGAAATCTTCTATGCAGAAATTAAAGATTCCATAATATTACATATTACTTAATATTATAAAACAAAAGCTCCTTAGTCACCAAACTAAAATTGAGTCTCAATAAGTATTTTTGTACTTATTTTCTTGACCATAGCTGTATGACTTTATTTTGGCTCAGGTAATACCACACAATTCAATAGAAACATTTCGCGGCGCGTCGCCCGCCAACGTCAACTGTGGCGATGACAGCAAGCCAAGAACTAATCAAATAATATTCTATACATTCATATATATTCATGTATATACATAGATAGGAAAGTAGCTACATTTGTCTGTCTCGCAGCCATTAACTCATTCATCCATCAAAAGAAAATAAAAATCCATTAACGTAAATTTTTACTTTAAATAAATTTTAAAATATTTTTTTGATTCCATACACATGTAGTATGAGAAATGGCATAATCAATTTATAAACAAGTTTGTAACACATTAAAGTGCGAATCGGGGTCAACGATCTATACTAATATTATACAGCTGCAGAGTTTATTTAGTTCAATGCGTTAATCTCAGGAACTACTGGTTCGAAGAAGGCTATATACATTATTAATTTAGTTACCCCGTCCAACATATAAGAGATAAAAAAAATTCGACATATCTTTGTAACTACTTGAGGTACAAGGATGATAATTTGTATACATGTTAATGGACTGGTAAAAGATCACATTAAAAGTTTGGTGTAAATCGGAGAAGACGATGCCCCTTTCACTTAATAAGCGATAAACATCGTTATATCTTTGCACCCATTTGAGGTATAGGAATAATATTTGGTATACACGTTAATAAGATCAGAAGTAAAATCCATTAGAAAAATTGAGAAGGTTTGGCTGTTTATAGAGCACAAACAACATATGTAGATACTTAATCAGAGCATTATTTTTGACTGCCGGGTACAGCCAGTAAAATATATACATATTTATTTCGTCTACTAGCTATGGCTCTGTGTGAAAGACAAATAGAAAAATAAAGTCTTGAACAGGGGTAACCAGATGTTTTTTAGAAGGCTTCAAAAAGAATGAAAGACTGGCGCGAGGATTTTCGGAAAACTTGTTGGAAAATTTTGCAAGAATGTTTGAAACAGAAATTTATGCTGTATAAATGTTTGCGCAATTCATCCTAATGAGGAATGAGGATAATACAGGAACTAAAACAATGCAGTCAAGTGGCTAACAGAGCATTAAATTAAAATGTAAACTTAGTAAAACTTAGGAAGACTTATTTGGTCACGCGGGCATACCGTGAAATGAACAAGGTGATAATTTGGCAGGAAGACGAGCAACCACTACCTTCAATGATCTAGAGCACTTTTGTGGACTCGGATACTCAATATTGTAGAAAAGAAAAAAGAGAACGAAGCCAGATAAAGGTTTTCGGAAGAACTGTAAAGGCATTAGACATAGAAAACATATATACAATGGAGTCAATAAGAATTGCAGAATCAGAAGATGATAAAAACTCATCTTGAAGAATTGTCTTGCCATGGCCTTAAGCAAGTACCAACATTTTAGCAGTTGACAAGTGGTCAGAAAGCGTGGTGCATGCACCCAAAGGTGTGAACTACACACAGATTCCAGTCTAAGAGAAACCTATGAAACGAGTTGGTCCTAGACATATCGGTGAATGTTGGTGAAAATGTTTTTGGTGTCAATTTATGGCTCCACTGACTTTTTATTGATTGTGTTCTTAGTTTAGTTCTTAATTATTTCACGTCACGGTACAACTAAAGAATAATTTTCACATAGAAGCATGGCCTATTTTTTGATTCTTTATAAAAATTAATTTGAAATTTGATGTGTATGTAAATACAAGTAAGACAATGATTTGAAATTGGTGCATAGTCTCTGGAGTGTTAGATGAAGACAAATTTCACACATGATATAGTCTTGCTAAATCAGCTAAAGAAAGAAGGAAAGAAAAAAAAACGAATAACAGCTAAACTAAAATTTAAACTTGCTAGAATTCTCGGCTTCCGCTGTTTATTTCTGCAATAATTCTTTAAAAAAAAAAGCTAGATCTAACGGAGAAAAAAGCTGAATCAGCAACATTGCTTACCACCCACGTTTAACTTATAGGTTTAAGGCAGCTTTCTTCCCCTTTCTTTATATGTAGAACACAATTTGAAACTTCGTGTGAAGGGTATTACAGCTTTAGTTGCTCCGACGTGAAGTGTTGTGTTCATATTTTTTTTTGTATTTTTTTTTTTTGTATTTGTCACAAGTGCAAATAGAAAACGAAGCAAAAAAAAAGAGCAAATATTATGCTTCTAGCAACAACAAGAGCAGCTTATTAACGGCGCTTGTAATAAAATAAGCCCCATTGAAAAGCATATGGTTGACGACGAAAAACGCACAGAGAAGACAAAAGAAATAACCGCAAAGTGTACAAGAATGACAATAAGCGAGTAAATAAAGTTAGCACACTGTAAAGATCGTGCGGGAGTTTCTGAATGAGAGAGAGAGAGAAAGAGAGAGAGAGAGCGGCGAGGGACAAAGAAAGCTACAGTGCAGTAACTTGACATTAAAATGATGGCCGATGACGATGACGATGCTAATGATAATTAGGTACGTTATGCGATATAATTTTCATTAATTATAAATTTTATGTTTTCATTGTTCTTATTGTACAAACGACGTCGCGTTCCCTTTTCTTGATTTATGTATATATGCATACATATACATTTATATACATATGTATATCATATATACAAACATAGATAAGATAAATGTGTTCAAAGATGTTTTAACGACACGGAGCACACGAACCGACGAAGGGAGAACTGTATCACGTACATGATATTCTTTATAAATGAAATTAAATAACTATATTCAATATTTTTGGCAACACGTCAATGCCTGTTTCTGGCATTTGGCATTGATAGCGAATAATTTTCTAAACGATTACTTCAGTCTCTTTGGAGCTTTCTTAGATTTTATTTTACATAGTTTAGTCAATTTGTAGTATAGTTTGTAACATCATCATCTAGAGTGTGAAAGGTTCACTGTTACATCCAGAAGTAATGATACGAAGAAGGCTATAATAACCGCCTATGTAAAACAATCTTTTCTTAAATATGCACTGGAAAAATGTATTCTTCATAGCACCAAAAATAAAGATAGAGGAACTTGCTTGCGTGCTGAAGGCTACGAATCAGTATCAATGCAAGCTGTGCTTAGTGTAAGCAACCACAGCAGCACACGACCCACCTTTTTAACTGTACGACCCGTCCTGTGAAGACTTACACAGCCAACTTTTACTGAGGTAATCAAGCAGCAATCACAGCAGACTGCTGAGACCTTCCCAAACACATTCTCCCGACTGCTCCGGGAAATCTCTCCGTCCTCTTAAGATATATGTAAGCAGTGGAAACATATCAACCACTCCATGGTTAGGGCTGCCAAGCTTATTGGTTATACAAAACCTGTGACTAATTCTTGGTACGACGAGAAGTTCCACTGCGATCTCTAAAGTCAGGCGCAACGCGAGCTATTGCAGTATGAAAGGGGTGAGTTAGAGTATGTTATGTGAGGTTATGAGACAGAAATAAAGACTGAAAGTTTTATTAAAAGAACAAGCGTCTAATCGAAGGTTTTAAAGCCGGAATAACTTTCTATAAAAAAAAAGTGGAAATCTATTTACAGTTGCACAGGAATCACTGAGGAGTTATTTGAAACAGGTTAAAAGGGTCGACCAGTGACTCAATATTACCATTACGACAAACTCTATAAAATCCTGTGAGTTTCACAAAGAAACACACCACATATTTGTTGATTAAAAAGCCGCTTTCGACATCTTGATAAGAACGAAGTTTTTCGTCGCCCTGTCTGCACTAGGCATCCTGAAAAAGATCGTTCGTCTTTGCGTAATGGCGCTAACACACACAGCGTTATTAGGGTTGTAAATAACCTCTCCGACCTCTTTGATACCAAGAGGTTTCAGGCAGCGTGATGCACTGTCATGCTATTTCTTTAATCTTCTGTTGGAATACATCTAATCCCAGTGCCCGTACGTACAGAACACAGGAACAGCGAGTCAGCAAGGCGTTCCCCGCGCATGGGTCTAGCGGTGAATGAGGACAAGACGAAGTAGTTGGTGTCTTCTCGCACGCCGATGGAATTTCAACTTGAACTTGAAATGACCAGCAAAAACAACGTCAGCCTGGAGCTCAGGCGAACAATCACGCCATCATGCAAATTTCTGTTATTATAGGCTGAGCAAGCATATTAGAAGTTAAGCCCTCTCGCTAATACTCCGGTCCTACTGTATGACGCAGAAGCATGGCCCGTGATTGAGTCAGATTAAACGGGAAAATTTCTCCGCAGTATAATTCGAATAGACGAAAGAACCGTAGCACGTATGTTTTACATGTGTGACACAAATTTAATTGGAGGACACCGAAGAAATAGAGGACGACCGAAGGGTATGTAAAAACACTTTGGTCTAACCAAAATGGACACTCTCTCGTTTTTCGTGTCTCCAATTATGTTTATCAGCTGCGGAAGTTATCGCCGTCGTCGTCGTCGTCAGAAAAATGCGGTTGAATCGAAAATATTTATTATCGGCGTCGTTGTGGTTGCTTTTGATGAAGTAATACTTAATAAAAATTTAAAGAACGTGCTTCAAAAGGGGGAAAATTGTTCAAAATTGGTATTTATGGCTTGTGTCGCTTTCGCATTTAGATTTTGATTATATTTGTAGCTGCTAAATGACTTCATTTGACTTATTTTCTGCAATACAAAAAAAAAAAAAGATAAGACAAACGACAGACGTTGCTGCGCAAAGAAATTAATGTATCATGTATTAAGTAATTTCTGTTTTTACACTTCAAGGCAACGAAGAAGAAGAAGAAGAAAAAGCAAACAAACCACAAAAAAAAAAAACAATTGAAAATGCAAGTAAAATGAAGAAATATATATGTATGTATGTATACATATGTATAATTAATATATATGTAAATGAAACGAAAATCCAAATGATTTTAAAACTATTTGATGTTTGTTTTCGCACCAACGCCCCCACAACAAAAAACAATAACAACAACAAATAGTTCGAGCGTTTTATATCATTCGAGATACATTTTATTAGGCAGGAGTGGCACACAACGGTGTTCCAGCCAACCAAATGTCATTGAAAGTCTACTTTATGAATTATGAATAAACGACGGTTTTCAATCAAAGAAAACTAAAAATAGATTTTTTTTTTTTTAAGTTTTTACTTATGTACACGCAAAGTCAATTAAGGTATTCAAACTTAGGCGATTAAAGTTGAGTAATTAAAATTAATAATAGAGCACTAAAGCGGAGAATATCATGCTTCAACATGTACAGTGCTAAGCGAAATACATATGCATTAAAAAAAACTTTTACTGTATATTTGGTGGCATGAACTGTGGCAGCAATTATCAAATATTTTTTAAATCTTTAAACCAAGTTGCTGATAAGATTTAAACTACTAGTATTGACAATTACTCTTGGTTATTAGACTTAAATAGGAAGCGGCTTTTATGAAACAATGTAATTCCTCTATATGCTTCGATTTTTTTTTTCTCAATTTTATAGCATTTATAATTGCGGCAGCGCTCCAGCCTAATGATAACCAACCAACAAGTATGTATGAGGGAGTGGGCGAGTGATTGTCGCGTGTAGAACGCATGAAGGAAAGCAAAAGCAACAAAATAAACTACAAAACATGCGCAAATAGTTGTACAAACTTTTACAGCAACACTACATACATAAATAGCAACAACAACAAAAGTCATTGTGTGCAACGGCGTAGCGCGCGCACATTCAAACTCAGAAACAACTATGTATATATATATATATATTCATATACATATATACGTATACCGATCACGACACAAATGAAGATGAAAGAAGAAGCAATTGTATTTATCACCAGCAACAGCAACAACAATGAAATACATTATTCGCATGTCTCTTTGAGAGAGCGCGTGTAAATTGTTTGTCTGTTAGACTTTGTCTTTCATTGCCTTCTTCTTCTTCTTCTTCTTCATTTTTCGTTTTTATGATAAATAATTTGTTTTTTTTTTCTTAATTTTTGTTGCTGTTTTTTTTTTTTTGGTAATGATGTCCATTGTCGTTATTGAAGAAGTTGTTGTAGTGATTGTTGTTGTTATTGCGGTATACGTTGTGGGTGAGATAGAAAGAAGGCAAGGAAAAGGCGGAAAATACTCCAACATACGAAAAGAAAACCTGATCTTAACATTTTTTATACCGTTTGCGCATCGCATGCCTTGTTACAAGAGTGAATGTGGCTTCGTGTGTGTGTTGTTGTTGCTGTTGTTGCCTGTTATGATGTTGGTTTGCTTTCGGCTCATTCAACGTTGTATACAGTGGTCAAAACACATACAGAAATTGACTAAAAAACTGTTCAGTTCTTCTAATCCAACTACATATAACGTTAAAAATCATTTTAAGCAACACAAAGAATTTATATGTTTTAGAAGATTGGTGCGTGCTGCAACATATTCAAATTGTAAAATCAATTATTCCCGAAAAGTCTCAAGTAGTGGAGCACAGAGATTGAGACCCTCCATGAATTCCCATTACCACAATGATGCAAGAAACAAACAAAGAAAACCGGACATAGCAAAGGACACTTATTTCTTTGCTCACCGCTCACTTAATAGAGTCTCCTGTAAAATTTTTTAGCTCAAACCAATTCGGTAAACCTGAGAGTGACCCTGAATTGTATCGGCCCATCAGTCTTCTTCCATCGCTATCAAAAATTTGGAAACGTATTTTTTCTACTAGACTATCCAAAGTCATTAATTTTAAAGGTCTTTTACGGGACTATCAGTTCGAATGGTACAGCAGAAGAACTTCACAAAATTTGTCAACAATATCCCCGAGGCATATGATAACAATAAGTATTGTAAACCTTCTGTATATGCTGAAGTGCCTCAAGGCAGCTTGCTTGGGCCGTGTTTATTCATGCTTCTCGCAGCTGACCTACCAATTCCTAGACTGATGATTGGCAGTTTTGCTGTATTTAGAATTATTTGAATCTCTTTGATAAATGAACAAGAGGATGGAATATCCAAATAAATATCGCCTATTGCAGCAATGTGTGCTTTACTTTAAAAAGGGGTGTTTCACCATATGTACAGCTCAACGGCATAACAATTAAAAAATCATTCAGTACAAAATAACTGTGACTTATTCTATATAAAAGTCTCTTCTTTAGAGCCCATATCATGCAACACTAAAATACGAAAACTTCTATGGCTTTTGATTAGCAAAAACAGTTTACCTTACATGCAATTTGTAGCGCCCACTTGGATGTACGTATTCGCCAAAACTATTCATAGTTAGGTGCATATTGTGCAAAACCAAGCTCTATGCATGATTACATGTTGTCCTTGGTATGTTAAGAAGTACATATGTACTTCACAGAGGCCTCGATGTACCTATTGTAGATCAGATATGCTTCTATTTAAGCTGATATAACTACTAAAACCGCTTTGCTAGACCACGCTGCGCCATTTTGTTCAAGGTTTGTTGCACGGTAATGCTCCATCTCATGAGCGATCTCATGAATTGCTTTTTGAACATCATCCATTCGCATTATTTGGCACCATGTGACTTTTTTCTGTTCGGCAAGCTCAAAGTATTAATGAAAGGACAGCGCGATCCAAAAGGCGTGCCCGACGTCATAAAGGTCATAACGGCCAACGAGTTAAAACAGTCATTTGAAATGTTATTGGGTCGAGCTAATAAGTGTATTCGCAAGATTACCTTGAATAATAAAAAAAAATAAGTACTCAAAAGTTCCGGTAATTTTGTATTATAAAACTATAAAAAAAATACAATTTTTAATAATTTCAAGTCACAGTTTGTCTCAATGTGCATTGTATGCAACAACAGCAGCACGCAGCAGCAGCATCGACAATCGCAAGTATTTGGTGAAATAAATTGAACTTTCACTTTTTACGTATTTTTTTTTTTTTTTGCGCAGTGTTATTGCATTTCTTCTTTAATTGCTGAAACAAACAAATGAATTTGAAAACTTTTCCATGTCAAACTGTTTGTCTGCTCCATTGAGTGTGAAAATTAATCATGAGAGTGCAGCAAAAGTGAGTGCGGGAGAGCACGCGTTACGTAAGTACATACAAATATACCTACATATGTATGTATGTGTTTGTATTTGTGCATTAGTTTACATGCACATACTAAATATGAAATCATGTGGCATAGGTTAAGTGTGGGGTGGTTAAGAACACTGTTAACAATTTAGCTTTTCGTTTGTCTCTATTGCACTGACAAGTCGAACCTGTGTGCGCGAGAGAAACAAGAAATGCTATATGGGCAACAGTGTTTATGATAAGCTTAGGCGCTTTCTTTGACAAGTGCATATTTACATTTCGTTCGTCTTCAAGCAGAAATATAGGCGCAGCACTACAAACATGCAATGTGCTGGCTGCGGATGTAGGCGTGACGGTTTGCTTTGGTGCCATTCTAACCACCATAAACGGTTGGTTGCATACGAGTATTAAGTATTATTACTCAGCACACATGAAATGCGAATTAAAACAAGGTTTGAAACAAAATTTGTGCAGCTAAAAGTAGCGATTTATATCATAGAATAAATAACCCAAATTCACCGTACTTCTGTTAACTAAACATCGAAAATTATTAGCAGATCTAACAATAATTTTATTAAAGACCCACTCAAAGCTAATCTAACAACTATGCCAAAATCCAAATCTAATTTATTTTCTATTCTTTTTCTAAATATTTTATTCAATGCTCGAAGAACACACTAAAATTTTACTTTGGAACTTAATTGATAGTATTTGAACTTTAAAATCAGACCACAGCGACTTTAAAACCATAAATGTATAAACGTATTCGTATTGTTGTGATTTTTACAATACTAGGGGAATATATTTATGATTTTTTTTATTGCAAAATGCACGAAAATAAAAATAATAAATTGTAATAAAACAAATTATTAACACATGCTACATACATACATAAATATGCACGTCGCATAAATTCAAGTCGAATATTTACAAATGTTAGGTTGAAGAATAAATTAATTTTTATGTAGGAATATATAATATAAATAATACTTCTAGCAAGTTAATTCCGGCAATACCCGAATGGCAGATGGTATACAAATCGAGTTTTCTGACATTGGTTTGCAATTTTTCAAAATCAAATTAAGTTTGCAGATGAAATTTACCCAAACCGCGCCTTTAATGAATATTGTCACCATAGAAAGGTTCAGAAACCAGCTCTCTAGATTGAGCAGTTTTGGCCATGCGTTGCTGATGAATGAATGCATGAATCAGTCAGGTTATTCATTCTTATGTACACACATATATATGTAGATGACGTAGTGCTAAAGAAATTTAAAGACCTAACAGAAACTAAGATTAAACAAAAAAAAACAACAAAATAAAGAAAAGTAAAGAACAAAGCCACAAAATGAGAAAAAAAGATGACGAAGATGTTCAAGAACGGCAACAACTATGAATCGTATATGCACAGCAACAACAACATACAATAGTAACACCCATTCGCGCGCACAAACACAAATACATATATATATAAATATGTATGCATGTATATAAATAAATCAATACAATATGTAGATATATGTATGTAGTAACAAACCTAAAACAAAAAGTTTTGTTAAAAAAAGTTTTGTTAAAAATTTAGCAAAAAAAAAAAGAAATTTTTATTTTTGAAGTACAGCAGACAGCAAAAAAATTTTGTGTTCTGGACTTGTATCATAAGCTCAAATAAGATAAACACGACTTCATATGAAATTTAGCGAATTCAGTACCCCTTTTTGAGTGTTGGTTAATTTAAATCAATACTTCGAAAGCGATTCAAATATATTTCAACAAAATTGTAATAGCATATTTTTTTAAATAAAATAATAAATCCAACCAAATCACCAGATTCACTAATTAAAACTTACATATGTACATATATGTATGAATGTCAAAATCAAGCTTAGCGATTTTAACGCCAAAATTGCTGCTTCGGGAAACCACACCATTGTCTCAGGATATATATGAGCACTGGAGACATATCAGCCACTCTATGGATAGGGCTGCCAAGCAGGTCACTAACTATACAAAACCTTCTAGCTTTAAGAAAGAAAACCCCACTATTTGCGCCAACTACCGCAGAATAAGTCTGCTTTCCATATACGGATTTACTGATAGGGCAATATAGGTTGGTTTCAGACCAAAATGTTCGACCATTGACCAAATATTAACATCATGACAAATATTGGAAAAGACTGTGAGTTTAAAAAAGACACACATCACCTTTTTCTCGATTATAATAGCGCATTCGACATGCCGATACGAACAACGTTTTTCAATGGTCTGTCTGCACTGGTTTTCCGGCAAAGATCGTTCGTCTTTGCATGATGACGCTATCAAACACACAAAGCGATATCAGCTTAGAAAAGAACTTCTCCAAACCCTTTGATACCAAGAGAGACTTCAGGCAGAGTAATGCGCTCTCGTGCTTATTTTTCAATGTTCTGATGGAATACATATTACGCCAGTAACCGTACATAAAGACCATGTGGGGCACGATATTCCAAAACAAAGGATGATATTCATATAAACGGTACGCAAAAACGGGGAGTCAGCAAGGTGTTCTTGAAGATTGGAAAATAGTCTCGGCTCATGGATCTAGCTGTGAATGAGGACAAGACGAAATACCCTCTCTCAAAATATGACAGTCATGATCTAAAAAACGCACATACTCTCAGTCCTACTATATGGCGTAGAAGCATGGAACGTGATTGCGTCAAACGAAACGAAGTTGGAGCCTTTGAGAGAAAGGATGACTTTTGGTTCTATCAATGTCAAAAGCACTGTTTGAAAATGTTTTAAATTATTGTATTTTTACTGATAAATCAGCTTCGAAGAAGGCAAAGACGGATTTATCTCCCGGAAAGGCATATGCGCATTAATAGTAGGATAAGAAAGAAATAATTGACATAGATTGTGCAGTAAAAAAAAAATTGCCACGGGAAAATAGTACAGTGAATTATTAGAACAATCCGCTAAAAAATTTAATCAAGAAACAAGCGCAAATCAGGATGTTATCGCCGAGAAAGAACAGTTCGTATCAAAGATTTTGATGAAATATAATAAATTTTAATTATAAAATTACTACCTTTTTCGAAAATGTGTACTTCATGATCGTTCTTCTTCAGAGCTGTTAGATGTCTACAACAACTAATTGCTGAAGAAAAATGTGGAACAAAAGACTTTTTCAATTTGCAAACATGCTTTCTATCAAAATTTAAATGCTTTTTAAACTATGCAAGCTATGAAGAGTATTTTTGAAAAAACGCAAAACAAAATAAAGTCAAGCGCTCAGCTGCAAGGGGAGATGCGTCGACAAAGCTGGGTGCGCACCAGAAATAGTAAATATTTTCATCCAAAACGTTGTGTGTACGGGCGTTTGTTTCAGTGCATGTGCGAGTGTGTTTGTATAAAAAAAAAAAAAAAAGCAGGAAGGAAGAAACCTGTTTCTTACTTAGAGGCAAACCATAGACGACGTTGTGCTCGCATCAGCAGCTAAAAGGCAGCAAAGAACGAACGAACAAGACGTCTTACTGCGCCACCAACCAAGGTAATGCCAACGGTGCCAGCGGAGGCGGCAGCATTTTCAGGCTTTACGTCGTTCGTTCGTTTGATCGGCTGATCGCTCGAGGGTTCGGTGGGGCATATGAAAGCGACTGAAGTCGAAAGCGAGTAGTACGTGCACATATAATCACAAAAAAATAAAAATATGTAAATAAGACTTAGACAATCATAAAAACAAATAGTTTTGTATGATGAATAAATTTTAAAAACTGTGACACCTCAGCATAAAAAAATATAAATAAATTAGAACGCTGCAGTTGAGCTTTATCGACAAAGTGATGGGCCTTTACCCAATTATTTCTATTCTGACCGATCAACCTCCTGTTCACTGTCACTTTACGCAGATTTAGCGAAAGTTAATTCGTTAAAATGGAAATTTTTCGGTTTGGACTGGACACCTGTACATGACAGGAGAGACTCGACTCGATTCCAAAAATTTTTGGTTGTAAAAACATATCAACAATGAAGTTTAGTCTCTTATTAAACAATGGCGCTTAAAGAAGGCTATGTAGAAAAATAATAATGATATTTTAGATAGGTCAGCTACTTCTGTTACCACAATCTGTTGTTTGTACACGGAATAATAAAATAGTCTACAAAATAGCATTGTATGACTCTTCGCCATTTGACAAGCTTCTAGAAGAATGCATAATATACGATTTTATAAAATGTATGAAAGGGATACAAAAAAAAAACAAAGCGTTTAAAGCGGCGTAACTATTTTTTCTTTTGTTTTGTTGCCTGTGACACATTGAGCAAGTACAAGAAACACAAAAAACAACAAAACGTTGTATTTTTCTTTTTCATTTAAGTTGTTTTGTGCATTTTAACTTTGTTGCATTTTAAGTTTTCTTTTTTGCTTCTCTCTTGTGTGCGCTGCTGCTGCTTTGCATATGAAATTTGCGAGTACAAATTTTGCAAGAACACGCACACACACACACACACACACATTCGATAGATAGTAGATGTATACCAAGTGTGTGTTTGTGTGCACGACGAGCACTGCTGCAACTTAATTAAATTTTACCAGATTGTTCAAACTACTGAAGTACTTCTATTTCCAACATCAATCACACCTTTGCACAGTGCATCAGCAATTTAATCAATCGAATAACCTCATCATCCTCAGTATTTACCTTTATGATCAATTCAATCTCTGGCACATCGAATTTGTTGGTGCCGTTGGTGTTGTCTTGTTGCTCCGAATCTGACATGTTGTTGTTCTTGTTGTTAATTGTGTTTTGCTTTATAATCTTCTATTGCTGCTTTGTATTTATTGGTGGTCGCTGACGTCCGCGTGACGGCGTTTACATGCAAGTGTGAGTGTTAAATTGTTTATGTGAAAAATATGTATTTTCACAAATTTTCGCTTAAAGCGTTATTTACACACAAAAAAAATATTTTGTTTGCGATTTGTGGTTTATACGCTTTTCGATTTATATATCACTCACTTTAGACTATCGCGATCTTTACCGTACGTGTGCTTCTGTTGCGCGTTCTCACAAAACAACGTTGTGTATGTTATATTTCCGAATATCAAATTAAGTCACAAGTTCTGGTCTGTACAATTGAATTGGTGCAGTTGGTGCAATTTTTATGGCTGGAAGTAGTCTATCACACATAAAATAATGCAGATGTTATTATGTGTAAGTGCAAGAGAAACAACTAATGGCAACTCTGTACGAAGTGCGTGTGTGGCAACGCCGCTGGAGTTAGCCGAACCGTTTTATATTAAAAAGGTATGATTACTGGGAATTAACAAATAATTTTTTTTCCGTATTTACTTCGAAATAGCAATTTTAATTCAATCAGCCAATTGATGAGATATAGGTCTTGCCGCCTACGCTACTTATTTATTTATTAAGTCTAAGCTACATTGTTTAATTTTTCTTAAATTAGTCTCTGATTGTGAGCACTACGTTCGCAATCTAACGTGCACAGTGACCTTAATTTCTCTACCGTTGAGAAGCAAATATCTCTTCTCCAGCAGGTATAGCCAGATAAAACCTACTGGCCAGACCCTACACTTTGGGCATCTTCTTCCCTTGTTTCACCGAAACTGACAGAGTCTCTTCGGTAAAGTGATGTCTTTATGTCTAAATAATAAGAGTCACAGGTTGACATGCCTTCCGAAATGTATAAAGGATTGGTTCTTTAATTACCAACAATTTGTCGATTGTATTTCTGTTGTTAGTTTTTCAAAGCGTACCATATGTCATGAATTACTAAAATATAAAACATAGGGTCGATTCGAAAGCAGCACAGTTTTACGACACACACAGCATAGTTGTTAAAATGTTTATGCAAATTTAATTTAGATCAGAAAAGTTATATTTTGAAGTGTATTCGTTATCAGTGGTTATGATATTTTCACGGAATTTCCCGAATACTTCATATATCAGCAACTATTTGACGCAGAAGGAAGAAATTTAATATATATATAAAAGGTTCCGGTCGAAAAAAAACTATTGAAGTTATTCGTCATACATGTATCTAAAATTGTTTGAGATTACAAAAAAAAAAATTGGCACTTATATAAGTAAATTATTGGCGTCACGCCTCAAACGTAAAAAAGTTTTATTTCTGAAACTATTAGACGTAAATGAATAAGACTTGGTATATGTACAAATGCCATATGTATAAATGTATAAATGGTATATAAATAAATGGAATATGTATAAATGGCACTATAAAAATGGGTGGTTTCACAACTCCATATATGAAATAATAAATATTACTCTTTCTTTAGATTTATTTAAACAATTCGCTTTTTAAGTGCAGAAGTATGAAGGACAGTGAACAACACTATTTTAGTACATCTGTTGGCACTATCAGCTGTAAACATGCAATGAACATTTTCCAGCACTGTTTAGCGCGTTGAATGAAATAGCTATAGGCATTCAACCGGTGTGCAAATAGCAAGCCGGCGTTTTGCATATTTTTCGCCGCGCTTATTACATTTTACAAAATTTGTTTGGAAATTAAATCTCGTGCACAAGCATGGATTTTAGCTCATTGCTGCAGCAGGCGCAGCGTCTCGCCAACGATTCAACAGGCGGAACAGAATTACCTCGCGTGGATCGTACAATCGGACAAGTATTGCAAGCCACCCAAGAATTGCACTCGCGCGTAACTCAAAGCGGCGGTACTAAGGATATACAGGCGTAAGTAGTAAAATATATATGTCTATATGTGACATACACAGGTATTAAAATCATTTCGAATATGTATCAATTTGCAGACACATTCTACTCGGCTCGAAAGGCATCGATCTGCCAAAGCTAACACAGAAGTTAGATGCATTGAGCACACGCAAAACTTTTGAGCCTCTGACTTCTGTGGGCGATACGGACATACAGACGTTTCTGGAAAACGAAAGGGAAAACGCCATACAATCCGTTATTGATGAAGTGAATAAAAATGTGAGTAATAATAAGAAATGTTTTTATATGTGTTAAAGCGTTTAAAGTAATCGTATAGTAGGTTCACTTAGCTTACTTGATGGAATTGTTAGAAAAAAGGGTTCATATTCTATTGATCGGCTTGGCGAAATTTTATGATTTTCATTATTAACAGTTTATAAAAGACTTCATAATAGCGAGCACACACCAATCACATTTAATAACATTAATTTCTTTACATCGCTCTTACAGCTGAACGAGTCGTCTGACAAAAATAAATGGAGCAACATCAAATCTAATTGGAATCGTGAAAAATCTAGTCTCTTGAATTCACTTGTGGGTCCTTCACAAAATTTCATTGACCTACAACGTATGCCGGAGCATACAGTGCTGAACGAATCCTGCGGTTCGTTATCGAGTCTTAATCGAATAGGACTGAAATATGCCACTGCCGTACACGAGTACAACGACATTGTCCTAAAAGGTGGCTGTCGTCCGAATCTTATGCAGATATTTGGACGCATCGCTGAAGAATTTAAGATGGAACAAATTGACGACATGTGGTCATCGCTCTTACAAATGGTTGACATCAATCCCTTATCACGCAACGTTGATCCGTTTGTAACGCGTCAAGATGCAAGTCATTTTGTTTCGCAGGCAAAGACCTATCTCGAACGACGTTATAAGATCTACATGTCCTCCATAGTCAAAGGAAATTTACGCTTTGCCAATCGTGGTGGGGCACCAAGCTTTTACAATCTGGTCACTGCGTATGTAAGCATTAACTTCAAATCGTCCAATATGATCGGACTGGTTGATATAGTGCATTCGCTACCTCTCTGGCCACTTGTCTACTATGCATTGCGTTGTGGCGAACTAAAGGAAGCCGTACAATTTCTGAACGAAGCCGGCAATACCTTTGAAGATTTTGCACAAGCACTCGAAGACAAACTTAGTCATCCTGATCAGAAAATTTCGGGAAAATTGGAAGGTCAGCTAAAGCTACAGTATTCCAACAAAATCAAAAATTCTACAGATCCGTTTAAGAAAGCAACCTACTGTATCGTACTCGGATGCGACCCACAGGATGCACATCCCGAAGTGGCACGTACCTTAGACGATTTTCTTTGGGTACAACTGTCACATTTGCTCATAGAGCACAATCTTGAGAACCAATCAGCACAAATGACTTTTCCCGGATTGCAGACACTCATACTGGAAAAGTACGGCGAAAGCTATTTTAATGCCCGCCAACAAGCGCATGTCTACTTTCAGGTGCTTGTGCTCACTGGCCAATTCGAGGCTGCTATCGAATTTCTGGCACGAAGCGAAAGTACTCGCGCACATGCAGTTCATATGGCTATTGCGCTGAATGAACTTTGCATGCTGGGTACACCGAGGAGCGTGGACGGGCCATTGCGTAAGTCACTATTTTTTGAATCGCACACAAATAAATCATTTAACTTAATCATTTTGTTTATTATGTACGCTTGCAGTATCCGTTGACATTGCAGATCCACAACCGCTACGTCGTCTTAACATTGCGCGTCTTACAATGCTTTATGTGACAAGCTTTAAGACTACAGACACCGCAGAGGCGCTGCATTACTACTTCTTTTTGCGCAACTACAAAGATGCCAAGGGTAGAAATCTATTCCTTGCTTGCGTCTGTGATTTAGCATGCGAAACGGGCGCCTACGAACTAATATTTGGCAAACTCGACCCAGACGGCAGTGGTCAAATTATTGGAGGCCTATTACAACGTTTCGATTCTGCAGAACTCGATACAGCTATTGCGGCCGCATTGGTTGCTGAAAATCTCGTAAAACTTGGCCTCTTCGAGAAAGCAGTACTATTGTACGACATTGCAGGCGAACATAATCTTGCATTGAAGAATTTATCTGCGCTGCTCTCACAGGTAGTTCACCAACCAGTTAATGACGGATGTTTGCGTGATCGTTTGTCCATTGAAGCAACAAAGTTCTACGCACGTATACAGGCACGTCAAATTGAGGCTGAGACACAAATACAAGCTACATTCTGTTCGCTATATGAGCTACTAAAATTTTTCGATTACTATTACGAGGGAAAATATCGTCCAGCGCTTGAAGTGCTGGCACGCACCAAACTGGTGCCCATGAGCATTGATGAACTGGACGAGTGCATTATAAACTTTAGGCGCCTTGGCGGTGAAGTATGCAAAGTTTTTCCCAATTTATTGCTTACCACCATGAACATTGTTTACAAACAATACTTAGTTGCGAAGAAGGATGCCTATCGCGAGGATGAGTTGCGTATATTACGCGATCAAGCTAAAGCTTTGAATAATATGGCAGCTACCATGCCTTATCGCATGCCGGGCGACACAAACCAACGCCTCGTCCAAATGGAAATACTGATGCATTAAATTTTAAGTGTTATTAATGATAAATTTAAATTTTTGATTAGTTTTTAGATTTTATACGATACAATGAACAAAATGGTTCTCTGCTGGTGTTGTTGTTTGTGAGTATGTTAACCAATATGCATAAGATTTCATTCCATTCATTTTTCTATAAATAATAAATCTGCCCAAATGAGGCTTTAAAAACAAATACTCTCTTCATACTCAATAGAAAGCATTCGCTAATTTTTATTAAATATGCTGGATATGCGGCTTTGCATCGTGCGTTCAGGTGTCAGGGGATGGGCTGGAGGGGATTGCCATAACTTCATAAAAAATCTATGGGGTAAATTCAGTGAAATTCACAATCATTGGAATTCTGTAACTGAACAAATTATATGAAAAGATAAACCTTCTACTTAGTGGTAGTAACATAGCGCGGCGCGACCCATTTTTCCAAACGTCCAGTAAAGCAATACACTGTTGAAACATCAAAAACAGCGCCGGTTTGATTCAGCACACGATATGCAGAACTCGGATTCAAAATTCGTTTTTAAGCTTGTGCTATTAAATTTTTATTTATAAATTGAACACCATTTAATTTTATATTTAATCACAAATATTTAAATGCATATTTCTATTTTATTTTTTTCGCATATTTGTAGGGAATGTTCGCTTCCGTGTCGACTTATTTTTTGCGCATTTTTTAGATTTCATTAGTTTATGTACATTTCATTACTTGTAAAATACTAAAAATTTAAATCCCTTTCTACGACTGTTTAAGTAATTGGTATCCATACTAATATTACATATTCATTTAGGAATTTTACAATAGTGTAGTGAATAGAGTTTTATCTTTTTTATCTAAGAATCTTTTTTATATGCAATTTTACGAAAAAAAACCTGATGACTATTTATATTGTGTGCCTAAAAGTTTATCATGAAAATTGATTTCGTTTTTTTTTTTTTTTTAATTACAATGTTTCCTATGAAAATCCCAGCTATTACTTAGCAAAACTTAGGATTAAAAAAGCTCACAGTCATTCGAATTTGATCCTTAATGGAAATTAATGTTTGCAATAAATATTTTCACGCGAGATACACCAAATACTATATTTTATACATAAACTCAAAAAATAGCGTAAGTTTGTATGGAGGTCACCCCTTAGGGAAGGGTTGTCACTTGCATTGAACACTATCTGAAGAAGGAATAGGAGAGTATAAAAATACAATCTTGAAGGCTCTATCTCGTATAGACTCCAAGTATTCGTTGTTTATACAAACTGCCAGTTAGAAGAACATGTTCATTTCAACTCAACGTTTGATATGGATGAAGGATATATATGTTTTATCGAGTCTTTTTCGGCTCCTTCTGCCTTTTACGTACATTTGCACAGGGTATAAAGTCAGTAGTTCCAATTAAGTAATTTTTCTGTTTTGTTCCTGCGTAAAAGCCGAATACTGTATATGTTTTATCCGATCAATGGATATAGTAATAAACTTAAACAATTCTGAAGTGATTTCAAAAATATTGTCCTTTTTCTAAGTTTGCCGCTTTGCAATTTAACTCAACTAGTTTCAATGCGTGCTGTTTTCCGTATTACATTGACCTAATGCGGGAAAACAGCACTGTTCCCCACTGGGAACGCACAGTGTGGCGTCGAAGCAGTAGTCTTTCGATCGCCATTGCCATTTCGATTCACTAGCTTCGAAAAATAGTTCTTATGGAGCAGTTACTTTTTTATTGTGTTGATGAATTATTTTAGCATCATTGTTGCGTCAAAAGAGGCTCGCCAATTTGTTTGCTTTCAGTGTAAAGCATAACTATTTCGGCGTGTTGTTTCATTTTATATCTTTTTCAAAACTTTGTTCTTAAAAGGAGAATGTTCCAATTAATCCATATAATTCAATATTTCGATCAGTTTGAGTTGATAAACTGTTTAATATGAACAGTACTAGCCAATAATTAGTTCACTCGAACACCAACTTCATTGCATACATACGCATCTATATTCTATATATATGATTTATTATATATGTACGTACCTATCTATCTACCTATCTATCAGATCTGTGCGATACTTTACATATGTATCTACTGTCTTTATATTAAAATATTTATGTATATAATTGTGAGTGCAACGCGTGGACACTCATTTGTGATGCAGTCAGTAGCAAAGCAGGAATACATGAAGTCATCAATTCGTCAAAGCTTACAATTATAATTGTGGGGTATGTACGAATAGTATGTATAAATGTTTGTATAAATTTATGTATATAAAAATATACACATATATATATATATATATAAATGCATATTAAATATCTAGTTATTAATTAGTTAGTTGTTCTACTGCCTTAACCCATATACTGGTAGGAAGCACAAACTGGTTCCTGGTGGCGTACATGGGGCGATGATTGTAACGCTAAACGCTGCAAATGGCAGGCACGACAAAGTAGTCGGCCATCAAGCGGATAACAACGTTTGTCCGGTTCATCGGTTAGCTGCATGCCACACTCTTCGCAAATGTAACAATCAACATGGAAGTCTTTGTCCATCGATACGACACGCACTGTTTCGTCAGTTCCCTCAACTGGCGTAATACCTGGCGAAAAATACACAATTTTAGTAAGTAACATATAGATAATTCTGAAATTAAAGCGCGGATTGCATACCTTTGCCGCAGCATGCACATTTGGGCGCAAACATGCGATGGTAATCATTGACACAATATATTTTATGATCGACATCAACTGTAAAAGGTACACCGTCCAGGCATTCATTGCAAACGCAGCAACGAAAGCAGCCAGGATGATACGATTTACCCATGGCTTGCAGTATCTAAAATTTTATAATGTTATACAAAAGTTATAGTATGCTATTGTTATAAACTCACCATTTCCATGATCAAATGGCCACATATGGCGCATTTCTCGGCAGTCTGTTGAAAGCCTGAATACATATAGTCCTCTTCACAATACACGCGACCATGTACATTATAGAATGCTTTGCCGCGCAATGCGCGACCACAGGAACAGCAAATGAAACAGTTTGTATGATATAGATTACCCATGGCTTGGCAGGCTTGTCCAGCACCCTTTACCTTTTCACCACAAGTGTGACAAATGCCTGCAATAGATGTAATTAATAATTACTCATTATTAACTTGCAGCAGTACAATACGAACCAAAGTATTCGCCATGCTCCTCGCTCTGTTCAATTTCCTCTTCCAACTGGCGTGTAAGCTCCTCAATCTTTCGTTGCGCTTCGGTCGGACCAGCCGGACGCGGTGGTGTAACACTGTACGGTAGTAGATTCTTTGTCAGACCTATAAAACATGAAATGCGAAAAATTTAATTTCAAATGTGAGACAGAGCAGTACTAAATCGACGAATATAGAAAGAGATGGAGTATATTGTGTACTTCAAACCTTTTTTGTGCATAAGCGAACCTTTACGAAAGCATTTCAGGGAAATGTTAACAAATAAGATACAAAATATTACATCAACGCCATAATATATACCAACTGTATATGAAGTACTTACCCGTGCTACCTTGTGATGGCGTTGGTGATGTAGCCGCACCCGACGTCGACATTGGTTGTGATGCGCTGTGCTGCAACAACGCCGGTGATTGCGTGAATTCGCGTTCACTCAATGGTTTCACTCTACTTGCACCGGCCAGATGTTGTTCAGCCTCCGTGTGCGCATATGATGGTAACTTTCTTGTCTCGGCTTGTACCGGAGCGCGTATTGGCAATGGCAATACGCATTGCGTTGGTGTAGTTGGACTTTTGGCTACTTGATTGCGATTGAGATTAGCTGTCATGCAAACATAATCGGAACTGTTTATATCCTCGATATAGTTGGGATTGACGCAGACGTTTATTGAATTGTGATGCTGTTGAGTATATAATTGAATCAGTATAGTTGTTAATGGTTTGGAAACGTTTCGAAGAAATGGTAATTATATGTTTTGACAGAAAACTAGAATAATTGGTTAAATACTATTATAAGGCAGTGAACAATACAACTATTGAAAGTGACCTGTGTCCCTACCAAAGTATAAAATTTACATCTAATTCCGCCCTGTCATCTTATAGAAAACCATAAGGCTGCAGGATATCGAAAACTATGTGGGAAGAACTGAACCACAAAATGTCATAATGTCTGCAACAACTACAAAGGAGATAATGTAAACATTCACGTTAAATCCTAAAAACCTTCATAATCGTCGTCACGTAGTCTCAACTGGTCTATGTGTGTCCTCAGCCACAGTATATCCCACACTGTAAACAGTGGCTTATTAACAGATTGCCTACACAAAAATGCAGACAGTACACTACCTCGGACAGGTCTTTGAAGGGTTGGCCTTTGTTGAATAAGTCATTTACGACCTTCTGTAAATATAAAAGATGAACAAGCCATCTTCGACGGCCGATGGTAACCTCGTATATTTTTTTTTAGATTTCTAAATAAGCTTCAAACCCAATGCAAATTCCATACTCAAAAGTCATAGACATAAACTATTCTCGCATGTTACAAATGATTCATTATTTTTTACTTTTCAACGTTCTAAGTGTGCAGCCGAAATTTTCTATTAGACATCTAATATGCGACTGTCTCGCGCCATAGATAATTCTTTGAATTGGTACAGTAATTAATCACAGCTTTATCTCAACAGTCCTTAACAGTCGTAAGTTAGACGACTTCTCACTTCTAACCCTTTTATTGTTAATATTTCACTTTTGACACTCATTGGGACTCAGTGTTGAGTCAGCTGAACTTTGTCTAAAAATTGCTGGTTTCTATGGGACATATCTTCTTTCAAACGCATATAAATATTGGGCAAAATTTGTGTTCGTTTTCGATCTATTTATAAACAAAGTACCACACGTCTAGTTACAACGCCCCATAATAGATTTAAATATTCTTTTCATAATGCATACTCACTACATTCTTGACGGGCGTATGCTGCTGCAGTTTGTAATCGTTCGATATCTGACTGCTGGCTATGGACTTAGACGGCGAAGCGGGCACATTGCTCAAATGGCTGGGCAGCGACAAGTTGCGATATCGTTGCGTAGGTGAGTTTAGTACCGCCGCTGTAGCCACATTTGTTGCATTCGTTGTGGCGGCATTCTTTAATGATGAATTTGATGTGCTGCGTCGATGCATCGGTGAGGCAAGCAACGTTGATATATCCAGACCGGAATTCTCACGGGAATGTTGTGGCATGGCTGTGGCACTACTATTAGTACTAGCTAATGATAATACCTGTGCTGGCGATGCTGTCATTTCATTGTGCTGATACATTGTCGCCGTAGCTGGTGTAGCTTGTGGTTGTGCACGCTGCCCGGAATGTGGTATTATATTTTCGTAAATAGGCGCCGCTTCTTCGCAGTGTTCTGGCACTGGAGTATGAGCAAAACGTCCACCGCCGATCGGCTGCATAAGCAGATAGTCATTCAGCATAGAGCATTGACGTGTACCCGGACTTTGAGGCTGTGCGCGTTTATTGCTGGAATCAAATTGTGGTGGTGACACAACAGCTGCACCATAAAATTCCAGATTCTCATAGACAGGCGAATGTTTTTGCATTGGTAACGGCACGTTTCGATTCGATATTATAATACCATTCGTTCTATTGATATCACGCGGCATAGGATGCGCAGCACCTGTCATTATGATACCAGCACCACTACTGGCGGCCAGTTGCTCCACAGGTTTCGGTGTTGCATATTTTGAAGCAGCTATAATGTTACTGCGCTCGTATAACTTATACTCCTCTGTCGGTTGCTGCTGCACACTATCGCTTATGAAATTGTCTACAGCACCAGGAGAGCGTTGGTAGCTGTGCATAACCAGACCCCCAGCGTTGATGTTATTCAATGTGTGATGCTGATGATGGAGCACCGGTGGAGGTGGCGTTTGTTCAGCACTGATTTGCAATCGTTGCATTAGTTGCTCGTAGTCCGAGTCGGCAACTACGGAAGCCGCATTCGCATTCCGATGTGTTCGCTGTGTAGTCATTTTTTGTTTAATGATTTTCAAGTAACAACCTGCCAACAATTTTATTTATTTCTAGCCAATTTAGTTTTATTGTGATTGCACCGTTGTTTTCGTTGTAGTTGTCGTCGCCGTTGTTTTTGTTGTTGCTCGTCACTGTTTCGTTTCTGAGATCACTGTATGCGACAGTCGAACAAACGATTCAATTGAAATTGAGGCAGTTTGCTGTCGCCGCCCAACAAAATTTTCAATCAATTTTCTCTTGAGCAGACAACAAAAGATTCGCTTATTCACAAGCAGCATTAAAGAACTTAATACAAATATTTACAATCAAGCCGCCGCATTATATTTTAAACTAACATTTTATCATTAATTCCAAATTTAATCGCAGATATCTTCTGCACTACCTAAGCGATAAACCACCAAAAACAATCGAAACGATTTCAGTGTGACCTTAATGGAAAATAATCGAAACAAAATAAAATATGGCAGTACCTCCAAAAAAATACCAAAAACAATTTAGATTACCGCGCCAATTTTAAATTTTTTAAAAGAGTGATATTTTTAATGATGAAAGAACGCAGCAGTAGAGTGTGCTGGACTTTGAGATACTCTTGAAATTTGCACAAGGGATATGTTGCTAACTGGATTTGCGCAGCATATTATATTGGAAATTATATCAGATACAGATACAGAACAACAAATAATAATAAAATAAACACAACACATTTGTATCATTCAAATACTCATATTAATTTAATACAACCTAGTTGAATAAGGTATGGGTGATACTAATATAGGCTCTATATTGTATTTTAGTTATACAACACATACTATGAAATTCACCATTTCACATATTTTTTTTTTTATTATATTTACTCTTTCATTATATGAACTGCATGAATAATTTATAATTAATTAATTTATGAAATGCTATTTTATAATGCAAAGGAATAAAAACAGGTCCAATTCACCGCATTTTTGTTGTTCCCACTGGTAGAAACTAAAAAAAAAAAAAAAAAAACCTAAAATCAAATTTGTCGCCAATACACTTCTGCCAAAACTTTAGGGTGGCAAAGACAGAAAAAAAAAATACATGAAGTACAGATATATTCAGTTTTTTTTTTCATGATAAACTATATTTCATTTGACAATCCTTAAATATTTAAATGAATAATGCCAGCGTATTAACACACTATTTTATAGTTTCTAAACTCCTTTTGTTCAAAGCCAGACACAGTCTAAATTAAATTGACTTTTTGTAGGAGGTCACCTCTTTTATTGTTCCTATTTGCACACTGTTGATCAATTTCTAGCTAAATTAACTACAACAACATACAAAAACCATTAAAGTTGGGAAAGATTTCTAGTGGACCGATCTGAGCCTAAATGTAATATGTTACAAGGGTTGACGTAAAGTAGACCAGCTTTAAATATAACATCTAGTGCTACCTAAGTTGGCCTCTAATCCGAATCGTTTACTATAATATTACATTAATCCCGATTTACTTTCAATTCAATATTAAAACTTTGCACGGTGCTGCCATTAGAACCAACTAATATATACCTGCGCCAAACGTTCATTTTACACTTTGCCTGCCATTTCTAGTACTTTCGCAACAAGTTGGCAACGCGGCAATTCATATATAGTATCACTCTCACATATAGTCTCAGTCTCCGAAAATTTTCCAGTGTGCGTGCACGTACTTTTATTAAGAGGAATGTAACGCTATTGAAAGTTGCAGCAAGTTTAAAATTAATATAATTATTCGCTGGAAACCCATTATTTAAAGCACGAACACAGTATACGCATCAAATAAAAATGGATTTCGGAACTTTGTTACATATGGCAAAGAAGAACAGTGAGAGCTCGAAGGGTCAGGTACGTACGTCGACATTTAACTTGTCACTCCATAGTGTTTGATTTGATGATTTTGATTAAATGAGTGGTTTGAATATTAAATACATTTATAACACTTATACTTTGCATTGGCAAAAGCAGTCGAAATTAGGTCAGCTCCGGGAGAGAGATCTGATAATAGATGATGCTAATGAGTATGGGGAGCAATGAACTGTGAAAATGAACAACATATGTTTGTGTCTTATTGCCATATGATCTGCTTGCATAGAATGACTTACTCAATGCAACATTTCCTTTGACATTTTAAATAACTCTTACAATATCTTATTTTAGGGCAATTATTATTGCACAAAGTATGCGCCGCCTAAAAAGGAAACCAAGGAAAAGAAGCTGTCGGATAATATACAAAAATTTTTGCAAAAACGTGAACAGGAGGAACGCGATCGTAAACGTGAAGAACGTGCAAAGGTGGCCACCTTGCTGGCCTCGCGGGATGAAAAGGCCAAAAATAAAATACGTAAAATGCTCAAAGTTACAAAGTCGGCCAACAAGTCAGTGCTCGATGATTCCATTGAGACTGGAGGGTCGGTTGCCCCAACTGTTAATGGAAGTGAGCATGTCGGACAAGATGACTACGGCTATGTGTCAACGGAGGCGAACGCCTTCTATCAGAAGTATATTGAAAAGGTAAAAACAATCTATTCCAATATTTCTTAATTGATGCAATCAGGCTCACAGTAAGATGAAAAATAATTAAAATCTACATTGTTTTTTGTGTAGTAATCCAATCTTTCTTTTGTGGCTTTGTGCATTCAGTCAAGAAATTAAAAACTAATTATGCTTTCTTTCTCTATGTATAGGTAAAAGACGTAAAGGATGACAAAGGTTTTGCGCCTAGCCGTCCGCAGTCGCTGCATGATATTTCTGGAACAAAAGAGCGTGTTAAAGCAGCAATAACACGTGAACGCGAAGAAGCCAAGTTACACACAAGGCAACGCATCTCAACGGTCCCGAGGACGGCTTCAACAAAAGATGCTAGCATAAATGTAGCGCGAACGTATGTGAGTAAAAAACCGCTCTACGATCCTGAGGCAGAGAAGCGTGAAGAGGAACGCAA
Organism: Leucophenga maculata; assembly: GCA_035044805.1. Lineage (NCBI taxonomy): Eukaryota > Metazoa > Arthropoda > Insecta > Diptera > Drosophilidae > Leucophenga > Leucophenga maculata. The sequence goes on from JAWNNP010003460.1 coordinate 491,597, forward strand.
AAGACGTGAGGAAGAACAGAAAAAGGCCAAATTACGAAAGCCAGCACAACCACCACCAATGGACTTTCAAGCTTTATTGAAGTTAGCTGCGCAAAAACAAAATGAACCCGTAGAAATAGTAATGCCGATTGAGGTGAAACGAAAACCGGAAACGGAACGTTTAATGTCTGCACGGGAAAAGCGTGAGCAGGAAGAAAGACAGCGTTATAAAGAGGAAAAGGCGCGGCGTGATCGGATGCGTGATAGTGATGGAAAACCAAAGGAGCGCAGGGATAAGGACAGTAATAGTAACAATGCGCCAACTGCACCGAATGTTAATCGTATGGAGCCAAACGGTCGCATACCGAAATTAAATCAATCTACAAAAAGCTCGGTTCCAACAAAACCAAACAATTTAAAAACATTCTCAAGCACAAATAATGCAGTCAACAAGCCTAAGTCAACGGCAATGCCAAATTCTTCAGCAGCAGGAATGTCTGCACCTACTCCTGCAAAAGCTGTCATTTCACACCAAAGAAATACGGCATCAACAACAGCGAAGACAAGCGTTTCAAGTGCTTCTAAATCTACTAGTTCATCCTCGGCGTCGAGTAAATCCTCAACAAGTAAAAATTCAAACAGTGCCAATGTATTACGAACGTCGTCCCACAATGCGCAAAACAACACTACTTCAACCTCGAGCAATACCTCAAAAAATCCCTATAAACAGAGTAAACCTGGTGCTTATAATGGTCCAACGCGCGAATTTCCACCGCGCGATCCGAGTACAATTAAACCACGCCAATTTCCGCCACCGGATGTACAACGTTCTAGACAATTTCCTCCGGCCGATGTACGACGTGGTAGTGGAGGCGGTGGAGGTGGTGGAGGCGGCAATGCCGGTAGTAGCCGCAAACCTACACAAATGCCACAAAAAAGTATGTACTGATGCTAAATTTTATGAATTGATTGATGTTCTTATATATAATCCGTTATTGTTCATACAGGACGTATTTATGATGATGATGATGAATACGACTCTGAGTTGGATGACTTTATCGATGATGGCGATTGTGAAGAAGATATTTCATCACACATACGTGATATTTTTGGCTATGATAAGCGAAAGTAAGTTAATATACACATACGAGTTTAATGCCAGATGTAACCGACCCACACCTTGTGGAGCTACCTATTATTATTATTATTATTATTATTATTATTATTATGTGTAATAGTTGGCACTGCGACCTTACAGGTCTATTGTGCCCTATCAGTTGCTGTCTTACAGCAACACGTCCAGCCCTACTGCCCTGAAGAAGGCCACTAGGTTTTTGGGGTTGAGTGCATGCACCGCCTTTCCTGTCACTTGGTAATTGCCAAGATATATGTGCCTGGTTTGGGCCAGAGCTGGGCAGTCGCCCAGGATATGCTCCGGAGTTTCGTCGTCCTCCAGACAGAATCTGCAGGTGCTATCACCTTCGATTCCGATTTTATACAAGTGTCTCTTAAGTCTACAGTGTCCGGTCAGGAAGCCCGAAACCATTCTTAGATCTTTTCTTTTAAGACCGTTGCAAATTTCCGATCTCCTTTTGTTGTAAGGGCCTAGCAGCTTTTTGCTCTGTTTTAGTCCTTCACATTTTTCCCAGAAAAGGTCCCTTGCTTTCTTTTCTTCTTCTTTTACCAGGATTCTCATTGATCCTGGTCCGAGCCCGCAGAAAGGCTCTGGACCCATGAAAAGGGACGCTGCCCCTCTCCTGGCCAAGTCGTCTGCTTGCTCATTTCCTGGTATGCCCGCATGTCCGGGTACCCAGTATATATTGATCTTATTAGATATTCCTAGTTTATTTAGTTTGCTTATGCATTCCATGACCAGCTTGGATTTGATCATAGGCGAACTAACTGCTTTAATAGCCGCCTGGCTATCAGAGAAGATATCAATTCTTTGATTCTTGTACCCCCTATTTAAATTAAATTGAGCACATCTTTCTATTGCATATATTTCTGCCTGAAAGATACTTGTGAATTTCCCTAGTGGCTCGAAGTATTTAGTGCGTGGTCCGAAGACTCCAACACCACTTCCTTCGTCTGTTAGGGAACCATCTGTGTACCAGCTAATTGCTCCTGGTTTTATATTGTAGTTCAGCGTTATGTTTTCCCATTCTATTTTACTGCTGAGCCCTACTTGGAATCTTCTAGTGAAGTTGTACGTAATACCTAGGTTATCACTAGGGTATTGTAGGATTGGGTGGACGTCATTCCTATTACTGCTTGATTGATTCTCAGTCCAGGTCTTCCTGTTAGTGTTAATTCTTGCTACCCTTGCAATGGCTCTGTCAGCCTGTTGTTGGATGTGAAGATGCAGTGGCGTTAGATTTAGTAGTACATCTAATGCCACACTAGGACAGGTTCGCATTGCTCCTGTTATAGTTATACAAGCTAACCTTTGAACTTTGTTCAGTTGAATTCTAGTTGTTGTCAGTTTTGCTCTATCTGCCCAGACAATGGCACCATATGTTATTATGGGTCTGACCATTGTGAGGTACATCCATTTCATTATTTTGGGGGTACACCCCCAGTTCTTACCTGCAATGACTCTGCAGGTCATCATTGCCATTGTAGCTTTCTTTACTACGTATTCTAAGTGAGTTTTCCATGTGGTCCGCTTGTCGAATATTACTCCTAGGTATTTTACCTCCTTGGAGAATTCGATCAGCGTGCCATTCACCCGTATTGGCTTGAGTAATTTCATCTTATACTTCCTGGAGAAAGGAACAATAGTAGTTTTAGATGGGTTAATACTCAGCCCTGCTTTAGAGCACCAAGATCGTGTGATGTTGATGCCCATCTTAATTTGGTCACATAGTGTGTCTTCATGCTTCCCCATGCAGATAATAACTATGTCATCCGCATAGCCTTGACATTTGATGCCGTTATCTGTAAGGAGCTCTAATAATTCATCCACTACGAGACACCACAGAAGAGGTGATAAGACACCCCCCTGTGGGCATCCTTTCGTGGTTTTGACTACAATTTTTTTATCAGGTAGGTTGGTCTCAACTAGTCTTGAGCCCAGTAGTTGTACTAACCATCTGATGAGGTAAGGATCTATACTCCTATTGTTTAGTGCTTTCGCTACTTCAGTGTGTGATGTATTATCAAAGGCACCTTCGATGTCCATGAAGGCACAAATGGCTGTTCCTTTGTCCTTTACGGCATTACGAATGAGGGTGTCTAACTGGTATAGGGCAGTTTCAGTGGATCTGCCAGACCTATATGCATGTTGATTTCTGTGAAGTGGTTCTTTAATCAGATAAGTGGTCCTGATGTGGTTATCCACTAGCTTTTCTAAGGTCTTCAGCATAAAAGAGGTAAGGCTTATTGGTCTGAAGGACTTAGGTGAGAAGGGGTCTTTCTTGCCCGCCTTAGGGATAAACACCACCTTTGCTTTCCTCCAGCACATAGGTATATAACCGAGCGCCAGGCTACTTCTGAACATTTTCAGCATTGGCCCTATTAGGAGGTCTAGTCCCCTCTGTAGCAATGCTGGGAATATTTCATCGTCCCCGGGGGATTTGAAAGGTTTGAATGAGCCGATGGCCCATCTTATCCTATCTACCGTGCAAATATCGCTTGCTAGTTTCCAGTTTGGTCTTCTGGTGTTTCCCTGATGTAAGTATTCTGGTATTTCATCTTGCAGAATGGGAATGCATTCTGGAAAGTGAGTTGCGAGTAGAAAGCGTGCTTTCTCCTCCTCGTCTTTCGTAAAAGTACCGTCTGGCTTCTTTAGGCAGAGTCCTTGAACTGTTTTAGTTTTAGAGAGAGCTCTAAAAATTCTAGTTGCGGGACTTGTATCTGCAATGTTACTGCAAAATTTTCGAAAGTTATCTCTCTTTGCCTTTCGTATATTTTTGTTGTATTCAGTAAGACTGGTCGTGTACTGTGACCAGTCTCCAGTGCGCTTAGATTTATTAAATAGGTTTCTTACTATTTTCCTAAGTTTCTCTAAATCTTTGTTCCACCAGGAAGTGTCTTTTGCTGACCTGACTTCCTTTTGTTTGCAGCTTTGATGGTATGCATCAATTATAGCTGCATTATAGCCGTCCACCATTATTTCTAAGTTTAGTGGTGAGTTGGCTTTCTTGTGATTGTTTAATTCCACCAAGTTGCTCTTGAGGTTAGTCTCATACATTTCCCAGTTAGTGCGTCTGGGATTCCTAATGATTTTCCTGAAACTAGAAGCCCCTTCTATGTCTAATAGTATGATCCTATGATCTGACATAGATGGCTCCTCTGATACTCTCCAGTTACATATAAAGTCTGTCATAAGGGCGTTGCAGAAGGTGATGTCAATCACCTCTTGTCTTGCCCTAGTGACAAAGGTAGGAGTATTTCCTACGTTCAATATATGTAGCTCGTTTTGTAAGATAAATTCTAGCAGGTACTCACCCCTTTTATTTGTATTGGTGCTTCCCCACACACGGTTATGTGCGTTGGCGTCGCATCCAATTACCAGCGGTAGATTCTGTGTTTGGCAGTATTGCACTAGTTCCTCCATCTCTTTGGTTGGAGGTTCAGCCTGCTCGCCTGGAAGGTATCCAGACGCGATCACCACCTCACGTAGGGTCCCGCCAATATCCAGTTTTAATTGGATAGCGACCAGATCTTTTGTGAGGAATTCTGAAAGGCAAGTGTACGTTATATCCTTTCTCATTAAGATGCATGTTCTTGGTTTGTCAGATCTGACATCCCAAATTACCTGTGTGTTTTGAGTGCCCAGTCCTCTAATACATCCTTTATAAATCCAGGGTTCCTGGATTAGCACTAGGCCCAGGTCCAGCCTGGCGGTCAATCTGGCGATCACAGCAGATGCTGCTCTCGCATGGTGGAGATTGACCTGTGCCATCTTTGTGCTTGCAGTCATTTTGACTACAGTAACGGGCTCATAGACCCATCGCCCTCATCTGGAAGGGAGACAGCCTCCTCCTCCGACATTGGCGTGTCATCGTACAACAATGCAATTTTGTTGTCTTCAAACGAGTCCAGCTCGCCTGGGAGAAGGTCGATTTCCGATTCCTTCTCGGGTGGTGCTTCCCGTACTGCCTGTACCTCAATTGGTGACAGTACGTTTACAGCCATACCCGTTGGATCGTTAATTTCTTCCTTCTCCCGTTTCCGGTGTATATGGACAGCTATCTTTCCGAAACGATAATTTATTTTATTATTTCGGGCTTGGATAGCCTTCATCGACTGTTCATCGATTCCGATCGTGAGCAGCCTGCCGGTTCCTGATTCTTTACACCGCAGTGTCTTCCATGCGCTGATGTTTAGCTCAGCGTTCTGGATTTTTACCAGCTTGAAGAGTTCTTCTGGTTGTTTCCCAGAACTTCTCGGCAGGTAGATGGTGACTATGTGCATACTGGGTATCTCATCCCCACTACACGTCATCATTGGTGTCCCCAACACCGTCATTTTGGGCACAACCTCCCTGAGCCAGCTCGCAGAGCCCTGGTCCTCACAGTCGATCAGTATCAAGCCTGACCGAAAGTGGATTCCATTGAACCCTAGCTGTTCTGACCAGCCTTGCATCATGGTAGCCATGAGTGCTTCTTCCACCTTACCTAAGTCTTCCCGGGATAGGATGACTTCAGGGTAAGTGCGTGGAAGAACCGCAATCTTGATACCTTTTGCCTGATCAGCATAGCTGGGTCCGTCTCTGCGGCTTTTCGCCGTGGGTTGGTTGCCCTTGCTCCGTTTGGGCTCCGCCATGTTTGGGGGCGTGGTTTGTGCCCTTTTCTTTGGCGCGTTGGTGCCATCCATCTTTTCTACAGGCTGAACCCTGTGTTCGAGTGCTTTCTTCCTGGCTTCCTCCGGTTTGAAACCCTTTTTTAGGTATCGGAGGTACCATTTATACCCGGCCCCACTCAGTCCCTTTTTGAGTGGGTCTCCAGGGCCTCCAGGCTCTCCGTGCCCAGGTCGGGGTTGAGTTTCGCGTTCCTTCCGCTGTAACGCAGGTTGGACCGCCCTCAGGGTTTGGCCGCTAACAAGACCTGTGCTTGTGGTAGCAGCCTCTTCCTGAGTTTTGGCTGGTCTTTGCCGCTCAGCAGGACGCTTGGGCGTTTCGTCGCCCTTACTCAAGTTCTTTTTAGGCGTTGACCTGCCTAGAAGGTCCTCATCCGTGACAGTAATATCCAGCCTGTCAGCGATTTGAGTTGCGGTATTGTCCCGCATTAGTTTTTTTAAAATGTTTGTAGCCATATGGTTCCCACGAGTGTAGGGGTGTTGAGGTCCACCGTGACATAGCCCCCAGTATCACGGCAAGGCCTTAGTTACTCTCCGAGGCGGCCAGGTATCGGAGAGGCTCCGTGTGAATACAGCCTGGTTTACCCCCGGCTGCAAAACTAAGCCCAATGAGCACGGTGCGCATAACACTCTGGGTTTGGGGGGAGGAACTTATAGGTGGAAGGTAATAGATGTGGGTAGTGAGTATGAAGAAGTACAGAGGATAGTAAAGATAGTGAGATGTACGTTTTTAGGGAAGACGTCATCTCTAGCGTCTTGTCAGTGCTGCAGCAGCAGACACCCGCTTATTGTCCGGGGCTCTCTGTTTGCTACCGCTTATTCAAGAGCTAACCACAACCGAGCTTGAATCATAGTATGTCTTAGTACCGGCTTAGCCTGTTCTAAGTTAATATACTGTGGTTCAGTTCGGTATGGCCGTTCGCTATCCGCAACCTGCGACCCGTCTGGTTCCCCAAGCTAACGGGACTCGCAGAATAGTTCCTCAAATTCTGCGAGCAGACCTATTATTAGCCTACATTAAAAATAATGAGCAATATGGTCTAGCGCTGTTTCATGGTAATACATGAAAACGCAATACAGCAAAAACCAAGCAGTAGTTGAAGATTTATGTCCATCTGTTTTCATTCATTATTTATTTTAATTGGGTGGTAGTTTCCCAAGCTTGTTTAAAATATATAATTGGCAATCGATCGTCGGTTAGTTCTGAAATTAGACTCGTTAAATACATCAAGCATTATTAATGTTAATGTTTTTTTTTTATCTTTTCTTAAATAGATATCGTAATTTTGATGATGACGATGCCAATATGGAGTCTAGTTTTGCACAAATGCAACGTGAGGAGTTTATCAGTAAAAAAATAGGTTTGCAAGAAGATCTGGAAGATATGCGACAGGAAGCGCTAGAGAAAAAACGGAAATCAAAAAAGAAACGTGTGCTATCAGATGATGAGGATTACTAAGCGCGTAGTTGACGGTGTCTTGTACCGTTTTAACCAAGCATAAAGTGATTTAATTTTTTTTTTTTTTTTTGATTGTTATAGATTTTTTGCTCTTCACACATAGTTTGCATATTCAACACGATTTAAAATTTTTTTTCGTCTGCTTATACATTTTATTAATGTGGAACAAAATCATTAAAGCCTTAAATGCATGTAAAGAAAAGCTAGATAAAAATATTTGTACTAGGTTAAATGTGTTTTCAACGTATATATATATATATATATATATATATATATTGGATTCGCTTGCTGTACATATATTATAGAGCGTACACTGCTCATTGTATATTTTTCTTTTTTGTTTAAAAAACTCTACTTCAGTCAAAATCAATTTAAAATTTGTTAAAATGGCTTGCAATGTGATAGCTGCCTTACGATTTCAGCTTTTGTGTGAAGGTGTATTAAAGTTTTGGTTTACCGAAGCTATATTTTTTTTATATTAGTCTTGTTTATGAGAGCACTTACTCGATTTGTCGGGTAGAACGTTACAATTAAATTTTAATTTGTCGGGTTTTGCGGTTAATATTACACCCAATCGAGCTGATCAATCAGTTCAATTATGCCTTTGTACACATACATATGCGTATATATATAAACATATATTTTTTATTTAAATTAATAAATACAAATTTAATAATTGAACCAAAAAAACAACATAAATAACTAATTTTCGAGTTCAACCACTACAGCGCTGCCTAAACGTCGTCGATCGCATACTGGCTGTGGTTCACCATCTAGTAAACCTATTGCAGTCTGCGCGGAATAGGCTTTATCGGCCGGCAGATAATTAAGCGCATGACCAATGCCCTTTAAATATGTTGCCGTATGTTCAGGCACATCAGGTTCAATATCGACATGCATTGGCGCCAACTGGTGATGCAAACGACCCGCATTTACACAACGTTCCAGTGGTTCACGCAATACAAAGTAACGTAGAATTGTTTGTGCAACAGATGTGGTAATTTTTGAGCCACCGGCACCGCCCACCAGCAATTCAACATTACCATCACGATCAAGCACAATGCTGGGACAAGTGGACGACATTGGACGTTTGCCGGGCTTAATATAGTTAGCCGGACTTGACGGTATGCCGTAACCGTTGGTTACGCCTGGTGTAGAGAAATCATCCATTTCGTCGTTCAATATGAAACCAGTGCGTCGCGAGCGTACCTTTGCGCCCAAATGTCCGTTTATGGTGCTCGTTACAGAAACCGCATCCCCATTTGGTGCCAGTACGGATATGTGCGCTGTACCATGATCCTCGACATTGGTGAAATTGGCACCATAATAGGCCATGTCCAACGAAGTGCGATCATCGTATATCATTTGGCGTATTTCGGCAGCGAAATCAGTATTTGTCAGATTGTCATAGATCTCTTGAATTTCCGGCTCAAAATGTATGTCACCCAAATTTGTGCGATGTCCATAAGCATGTTTGAATGTCTCGATCAAACGCTGCCAGTAGAGATTGTGATCTGTGGTGTACAATGGTTCCATGACATTCAGCATAAATGTCAATACAGCGCCGCTGGATGGCAATGGCGTTGTGTATAGCTGAAAGCCGCCGGTGAAGTTTGCCGTCAATGGCTTCTCCCAGCGCACTCTACGAAAAAAACACAGTGAAATGTGAACCAATAGCAAAACATTAGTACAACAAAACTTACTCATAGTCCTGCAAGTCCTGCTCCGTTACAATGCCACCCATTGCCTGTATATCTTCGACCAACCATTTGCCAACGCGACCGCCACGATAAATGACACCGTAACCTTCATTTGCTATAATTTTAAGCGTTTCGCCAAGCTTATGTCGGTACATAATTTCGCCCTCTTTGTATAAATCATTCGTCACCGGATTAATGAATATCTCCGCCATTGATGGTTCGTTGCGTATTTGCTCGTCATTCAAGTTGAGTACATTGGCCAAATAACGGGAAACTTCAATGCCGTTATGACAAAGCTCAATGGTTGGCTGAAACAGTGTACGCCATGGTAGTTTGCCATATTTCTTGTGCAGACGATGGTAACCATAAATTTCGCTTGGTATTGCCGCCGACAGTGCGCCCGTAATAACCCTGTCGACGAACATATCCTGTGTCGCAGCTGCAGGTGCAGTTTCGCGTGCAATCAATGTCTCGATTTTGCCCGTTTCTTTGGAATAAATAGTGGCCATAAAGCCACCACCGACGCCCAAAGAATGCGGCAGCATAACGCCTTCGCACAACATGGTTGCAATGGCGGCATCAGCTGCTGAGCCACCAATATCCAATATATAACTGCTCGACGACACGTAAGAAAACAAATTAATAATTGCAAAAAAATTTCCAACGAGGACAAACTAACCCGCCAATTTCGGCACAACCAACACCATTCGAGGCTACCGCACCGACACGACGCTCCGCTGGCACATGTTTATTAGCTCTCAAGCCGAATATTAAACCAAATGTAAGGCCCACAGCGACCAAAAAGAGCAACGCCCAACAAACGGCATACTTGCGACAACAGCCACTGCGAAGTAATATAGATCAGTTGAAGAATTGTATAAAAAGTCATGCAATCGATAGGAGTGTTTAAATTACAAATCTTTTTGACCAGTAGCAATCGATTTAGATACGATTCTTCCTTTAATACATGTAGCATCATTGTGTGTCATTGTTTTAAATAATTTCAGTCTTTTAAGCAAAATACTCAAAACGACTGTGATGTATGTTCTTACATTGTGAGATTTGGTAAAAACAGGTGACTTTTCAATTGATGTTTCGACAAAAATGGAGCAACGAATCAAATTTTGTGTGAAAAATAAATTGAAGTATGGCGAGTCTACTCTGCAAATCTTTTAAATCGCCGCATCGCCATACCAGAAAGCGTACATTAGAAGTTCTTCGATGATGCGAAAGTCACCTTTTTTAACAAACTTCATAAACAATTATTATGTATAATCATTTGATGGCTAGACAGGCAGTGGATCAACTAAATGTTATAATGGTTTCACTCCGTAGCATAAATAGCTTGTATTCCAAATCGTTACTACTTACGCCATGTACGTGATTATTTAGAATCCTTAGTTGAAAGAGAAAAAAAAAGAAAAAACACAACTCGACTGAACCGCTTTAAAGTGCTGATCGGTGCCAAAATACTGAATATTCAATAATCAAACGCAAGACTTTTTATACAAAGCCACAATATCCGGTAGTATTGGCCGGATTATCGCACTGCAATGTGATAAACGGCTTGTTCCTAAGATAACGCCGCGATAAACTTATGGTGGAGGCCAACACAAAAATACATATTTAAAATTTAACTTAGCCAAAAAAACAAAAGTTGGTTCAATGCGTATATCGGAATATATGACTTGGATACCTTTTTATATGCGTCAACCTAACCAGATGGTTGGTTTCGTGTGTAACTTTTACCAATAATTGTATTTGTAGCCCGAGTTGATGTCAGTGTTGTTGCTGTGGTGTTTGTCATGATGCCTTGCATCCCCATTTTTTTTTTTGAAGTCAAGTAAAATTATGACCGAAACAGTTCTTTATCGTATGCCGCCATACCAACGATATTCATGTAGCCTTACTAATCTACAAAGAGAATTAATTAGTTTATCTGGAAAATTGTTTTAATTATTTTGATAAGTCGAAAAAAAACGTGGCGCACTTTTTAAGGCCGCATGAAAAGTTTTAAATGGTCTTGTTTAGCCTTGATTTGAACTTTGAACGGCGGATATTGACTCATACCATTTGCAATAAATGTGAAATATAGAAATTTAGCAATATTTCTTCATAATGCTGAAGACCAATAAACATTGACTCACGCGTATAAAACAAGTAAGGAAATACAGTCGGGCGTAACCGACTGTAAGAGGCCCTGTACCAGTTCAGGTCGCCTAACAAACATATTAAATGTTTCCCGAGCTTATGACCAAACACATGACCACTTCTCACTGCGCGAAGGGAGGGGGGTGGCGGGGGAGGGGCATAATTTCAAAATAAACTTGTGAAATTCCGGAGCAATCCTAGTCGAATGCAAAAAACACGAAGTCTCTATCTATTACCGTTTCCGAGATCCTTTCGTTCATACAGACGGACAGACGGACGGACGGACAGGCGGACAGACGGACATGGCTATATCGACTCCTCTTTCATTCCTGACCATAATGGTGGTAACTTTGGGGGGTCTCCGACCATTATTTCTACCTGTTACATACATTTGCACAAACCCAATAGGCTCTTGTACCTTCGGTACAGGGCCTAAATATATAAATAAATAAATTAAAAAATAAACACTTTGACTTTGACCATGGTTGGTATTTTATGGAAAATCATGGTAGTAAAACTTATAAAGGTGCAACACTTTTCCGCCCATTGATTGTTTGCCGTGATCTTTATGATCCATAAACAGGGCAAGAAGGAAAATCTTCCTGACTCATACCGGCCGATCAGTCTTCTGCCTTCTATATCGAAGGTTTGCGAAAGTATGTTTGTTGACCGGCTGCTGGGTTTGTGATTTCCCGAGTTAGCTGGATATGGCACTCCCGAACAGCTACAACGAGTATTCAACCATATGATCAGTGCTTTTGAAGCTAAGAAATACTGAAAATGGACAAAAGGCTGACCTTTAGAGATCATTTCTCTGAGATTATTGTTACCTTTCGCGTCAAATTATGAAAACTGTTTTGGCTTCTCAACGAGAGAAGTACTTCCGCGACTCCAACGTAGAGATACGGTATCCCAATTTGGGGTATCGCTGCTAGGTCAAATACAGATACTACAGAATAAAACTCGGCGCTTAGTTACCGGATGTGAGAGGTATGTCCGAAATTCAAATTTACACAGAGACCTAAATTTGACTATCGTCGTGGAAAAAATTTCGTTTTTCTTCAGCAGATATTCCATCCTTCGCTTACGAAATTCAAACACGGAGTGTTTGGGAATGACCCAAAACGGTTGTTTTGCAAACGGTTTTAGCAACTCACAAACGTCCATTGGCCCACGTATCATCTGGGGAACATTTGAACAGCAGTTCGGGGGTGTGCAAATTGTGAGCTAGGCAAGGGAATCGCCATCAGTATCAGTGAAACATAAAGGCACCCATTTAATGATTTTAATATCAACATGTCCGCATCAATGATATGGAAATGGCGTAGGGAATATAAATGAAGTTCGAAAATTTTATAAAAATTACAAAGTGACGTGTTTCGATTCAATTGAGTTATTCCAGGCCGGCGATGTTGAGTCCTATTATATGGAGCAGAAGCATGGACGCTGATTGAATCAGCTAAAAAGCCTTTGCCTTTAGCGATAAAGCTGTATGAACTCTTATATAGGGTTGATATAGTCTAGCATCAGAAAACTCCAGACGACAGAGCTCTAACACACATGGATTACGTTTAGTGAAAAACATGAAAGGGAACGACGATGCAGTCGTTGGAATTATGTGTTATTAGATCTCAACCATTGGTTGCACAGCAGATAGTGCGACAACGCTCAAAAAAGGAAAAAAGGACCATATAAAGAAGTAAGAAAGATAAACTCAATTTGGTGTAGCTTACTTAATATGTAAAATACTTATAAAAAAACTAAAATATGGGAACAGAAACCCTTAAAGTAGGCATTTATAATCTTCTTTCTCTCTCAATAAATAATAATAAACGCAAACCTAATTCAATACATTTGAATTTTAAATAAATAATATTTATACATTTTTTTTTTATTTACAAAATTAAAACTAAATATTTTAATTTTAATATTTATAAATATAAAATTTGTTTGTGTAATTAAATTTTAAAACATCAACTTAGTAATTTAAACTTAAAATTGTATGTTTTCTTGATCCAAGTACTTTTTGAGTTCTACTCATAAAGTGGTTTAAAATACTGTATTTATTTATACATCCTGCATTATGCTTTTTTTTAAAGATTTTAAATCTTTTAGTACTGTTTCCTTTTGTCAGTTTCTTTTACAACTTTTGAGGACAAGTATTTAGACAATGGTTCGTCATCGGAATCATCAGAATCATCGGTATCATCGCTGCACGTTATGTCAACCTAAAAGAGTTAACAAAAAATATATAAGTACATATAAACATAACATTAAGGCTTAAAATTAATAAATTAATTTCACCTGCGCAAGATCGAAATCATCTGAATCAACGGAATCATTGAAATCGGTGCGGCTAGAGTACACCTAAGCAATTAAGTTAATATTACATTATGGCTCAAATGAAATAAATTTATTTCATTTTTGTACGAGTGATCGGTGACTCTGTTAGGTCAACCTAAGGTATTATATAAATCCATATTACTTACATTGTCAATTTTGGACACAGCAGCAGTAGCACTCCGTTCAACATTCTCCGTTAGGGCAAGTTCTTTTAACAAAAACGAAAATTATGATTTCTAAATTATTTCAGCATATTATTAAACTTACTTTTTTCTGCTGCAATGATCACAGTTTTCTCAGTTTCTTGTGGCGGTTCATCTTTCAATGGCGACACGCTAAGATCCATGATTACATACAACGTTGTGCAGTTTTATTGAATACCCACTATTACGGCCTCTAGAAAAAAAGAAAAAAAGGACGTTTAGTTCTATGAAATTCAAATTGTATGCCGTACATAAACTCTTTAAATCCGTGAGCGATAATTTGTTAAAACCTACATAAGATTCACCAAATTTTGCGTTCTTAGCTGAAGTAACAATAAATCATTTTTTTTATATAATAATCCAGAATAGTAGCACAGATTTGCATGAGGGCTAACTTTTCTAGCGTTCTGATCTGTACCTCATCAAATAGTTCGATCCTGAATATTTTATTGGAACTGAAGTAAAATACATTAAATTTGGCGTATCTAGCTGAAGTAACAAGGTATGGGTGCTACTTTGACATTTTTAGGTTAATCGTGAAAAATAAAACATGATCTGTGGTTCGAAAAAATGTACTTTCTATATTCTTGAGAAAAGCTAAACTAAATGTGTGAAAAAATCATCTTTAACGGAAGCGTTAACATCCTGTATACTTAGCATCTTTTAAGAAAGTTTTTTTTTTTGCGACTGATGCTCCTAGATATTTATCGTTAGTAACCGCCACAATAAATAAAATTTCTTAATTTCAACGTTTATTAAAAAACGATTTTTATTTTTATTTACAGAGTGGTTTTGTACATGGCCCAATACTTACACACACATACATATATACATACATTTGTATGTATGTACATACCCACCTTACACACAGCGTTGAATTTAATTTTTTTTTTACCTATTTTAATTTAAAGTAAAGCGTCTATTTAAAGTTATTTAATTTTATATAAATTTGTTATATGCATGAAATATACGCACATGCATACATATTCATGCATTCATATACATACGTGTGATTAATTTTTATGCAATGACGTCAACTAATTTTCAAGAATTTATGAAATTCTTTGCATCTCACGTGTTCCTTTTTTTTTTCTTGCTGTTACAGCGGCAGCTTATAACGGGAATTCCAATTATATATACAGTGTTGTAAAATGCTGCTACATACACACAGCTTCACGCTCTTTTCACGCCTTCTTTTCGCACTTGCATTCGCGCACTAGATGGCGCGTCATATGTTGACTTTTGCTATGCTGCTGCTGCGGCCACTGCTTTTAGTTGAATTGCGTTTGAAACGTCACCGAGGCAAGACGGAATAACGACAATCGTCGCACTTTAGCAAAAGAGAAAAAACGAAAGAGAGCAAAACCGACCGCAAAATAAATACAATAAATTAAAGCACAAAAAAGCAACACTAGAAACTGTGATTTGCAGTATTTTAACGAGTGCGCGAACACCGTTAAGAACAAAAAAAACAAACTTAATAAACAATAACAATTACATTCAATTATTATTGAGATTGAAAGCCGTGCGGCGCATTTAAGCTTAAACTTAAGTGTACATGCAAGTGTAAGTGAGACAGACAGACGAAGGGAGTGAGCAAGATTTTGTGCAAGTTAAGGTGCGTTGGCAAAATATATTAGTGTTTTTAGAAGAAAGTAGCGAAAAATAATAATAATAAAACAAACAAGCAACAACAATAAGCATTAAACAAACATGCAAAGCTATGCGGATGCACTTAGCTCGAAAGGATTTCGGAGTTTCGGCTTTGATACCGACGTCGAGATGGAATATGATTTAACGCATCGCATTGACAAGCGTAAAGCGGCTGGTAAGTCAATAATTATTGAAATTATTAAACTTAAATTGCAGACACACTATTCTATAGTTGGAAATTTTGTAACGGTATATGCGGTCTTTAGCTTGTTTTTGTTGCTTTTGCAATTTTGCGATTTTGTTGGTAATTAACTGCGTAGATAATGTCTTGTGTCCGATTGTGGTGTCCTGCATTGCATTAGTGTTGTATATGTGTGTTGCCACTATTTGCGAAATGACACAAACCGTTAAAAAGCAAACAAATACAAGCTTAGCACAGAAGAAGTACATATATACAAAAACTAACTGTAAAGGCTAAACGTGGGTGATTACTTTGTGTTAGAACTGCTCCTGAAAGTGGGCGGAACACGCCATTTGGTATTTAAGTGAATTGTCCGTTCATATTGCTTTGAACAAAAAAGTTTTTCAAACGAAATACTAACAGTGGGGGGTGCTGTTATGGACGCTACCGCAAAGTCTAGCGGAACACAACCATTTACACTAAGAATCTAAAGCAGATTTTCTCTACAAAAATGTTTAGAGTAGAAAAGTAAAAAATTTCGGACTGGTTCTTCGTTTGGGTGCTAACCCAATAAATAGGAGTGGCCGAACAATATGTATGCTCTATTTCAAAATATTTCAAGCTGTTATTTACTGTATCAAATGAGTTTTTAGGGTTGGTTGTTGGATTTTTATGAGGCCCAACCATTAAAAAAGGCGACAATCTTATATGTTTTACAAACGCCAAGTTTAGTACAAGAATTATAATAAATTATTCTTATTTATTTATTCTTAAAAAAAAAAAATTATGAAGCGTCAAATTAAAAAAATGAGTTGTCGAATATTACAACTTTTTAAACTCCGTGTTGGAATTTCGCCGGCCAAGGGTGGAATTTCTGCTGAAGAAAAACGAACTTTTTTCCACGACGATAGTCAAATGCAGGCCTCTGTGTAAAGTTGAATGTCAGACGTACCCCTCGCATCCGGTAATTATGCGCCGAGTTTTCTTTTTTCAAATTTGGATACCGTATCTCCACGTTGGAGCCGCGGAAGTACTTCTACCATTGAGAAGCCAAGACAGTTTTCTTAATTTGACGCGACTGTTACCAATAACCCCAGAGATATGATCTCTAAAGGTCAACCTTTTGTCCAAATGCAACCTCAAAATTGTCGTCTTGGAGGCCTGGTGCAGGTATTCTTGGAGTCCGTATGCTGCATCATATTTGCACTTAAAGATGTAGAAAATACTTATGTCATCGTAAAATGACGCAATAAGCATTTTGGACGGCGTTATACCCATGGATTCTGCATCTGGCACAGGAAAGTCCGCTGTATACACAGAATAAAGTATAGGTCCTAGAAAGCTACCCTGTGGTACCCCAGCTGGTACTGGATGACTGTTTGAAGACTCTGTGGTACCCCAGCTAGTACTGGATGAGTGTTTGAAGTCTCCGTTCGCACTTGAGAGAAAGTTGTCTCTGGTTTAAGTAAGAATGCAGCATTTGATTAAATGGCGTTGGAAGCAATTAAACTGACTTTCCCAAACCATCATACTAGACGGCAGAAGACTAATCAAACGAGAGGTTTTTAACTTTGGGGAAAAGTGTTGCGCCGTTATTATGGCGTTAAAAATTAACACAAAAAGAAGAAATATCTTCAGCGTTTTGTTGCATATGCCAACGTGGCAAAGAGCTTTATTCATGTTGAGACTTCGGATAGTTCTGGTTACTTCATCAGATCCATTTTCAGCGGTGTTACTAAGCAGCTTTCTGTTTTACTTTCTTCTTATGGAGTAGCCAATGAGAAAGGTTTAAAACGTTCATTTAAGTTTCGAAAGTAGTCTAGCCTTGTAGTCTTTCATAACAAAAAGGAGATATCACCGCTCCTGTTCATGTTTTCCAGTATGTGCTCAAAGAACTTTGTTCTTTGCTCCTGAAGTGCTTCTTTCAGCTTTTGACTAACCTTTTACCCCTCGGTTTTGTCGCGCGTAGATTGCGTTCACATAAAAACCTTTAGCAATTGTCTCTGTCCTTAAAAAATCTCGTAATTCCTATGTCAATATCCTGGCTGGAATTGAGCTCAATATTTGTAAGTTTCCTTTGGAGAACGGCTATGTTTGTGTTCCTATTAATCAGTCTTACAGCTTGAGAAATTAGTATAGCAGCTATATCTAGCGTAAGAATGAGCGTCAGATCTAGGCAGTACTGGTATAAAGCAAAGTCGATGAAACCAAGCAAATTGTTTAAACGGAAAACGTTTCATGTGGAGGCATCACTGGCTAGAACGTTGACTCTGGTGGAATACATGTAGCTCGTTCCCCTTTCTGTTACATCTTCTAGGTCCCCAGTAAGCGTTTCAGTCACCTCCTATTAGAAATTTTTGTCATTGGCAGACCATGCAAAAATGGGTGGACAGTAGATAACACCAATGTCGACTTCTCCGAGAGCACTTCTTGGCAGGCTTGCTGGGAAAATGTTTTATGACATTTCTTACAATAATAACTGCACCGCATTTAGGGCTCCTTGGAGATGAATCATACATCTGCAGGGTAGAAATTAATACATGAAAACAAGCTATAACCCCTAGCCCTTATCTAAAATTAGTATCGGATAGAACAAATTTAACATTTTTAACTAAATTAACATAAAAACTATATGTATAAAGACTAAGAAAGTGATTGCTGGTACACATCTTAGTGGTACGATGGACATGGATATACTCTAATAGCATCGACTTTTGATGGTAATCAAGAACTAAATAATTTAGGGGTCTGGTGCAAAATTTATACAAATGTAAAATTTTTAATTTGTTTAAATCACGCTACTTTAAGAATTATACAACACGCACCTTTTTCACCCTTTGGTGGGAGGAGTTGGAATGCGTATTTTCCTACTTTAAAGGATACTGCTGCACAGAAATTGGCTTTTAGTCTTAAGCCTTCGATGCTGAATGAATGAATCAGTCAGCTAAAGCATTCTTATTTACAAACATAGAATTATATATATATATATATATAGATTTACATAGATATATATCTTCTGTGAGCATGTATCTGCATGCTGCTTGTATGTTTAGTCATTGACTTTTATTGTTGTTCTTTGTATTCGTAACTTACAAATATATACATACATACGTACGTACATATATGATGTATATATGTACTTAGATATATATCACTTCCTCCCAGTTGGGTCGGAAGCTACATACATACAACAATACATGCATATGCACTGCATTGCGCCACATTGTCGCCGGCAAAAGAAAGAAAGAAATTATTCTATAAACTTAATCTTATCGCCAAAATATAATTTCAATTCAGCTGTTCAGAGAATTCCACTTTCTTTTTTTGCTTTTGATATTTTCAGTTTGAAAATCGGAAGCAGCACACATTATGGCTACTATATATATATAAATTCATTTATTTTTATGCGTCCAAAAAATTGTAAATATTTTGATTGGAAAATTTTTTGAGTCACTGCAAAATTTATTGACATTGGTCACTGTAGATTATTTGCGTGCTATCAGAACATCAACAACGTCGATGTCTGCTGTTTAAAATTGTTCTGTGGTCATTAACCCAAGCAAGCCAAAACAAAAAAAAAAAAAAAAGGCATGCGAGCACCAACCTCTTAATTGGCAAACCAAACATTTTGTCTCACCAACTAAAAAATTAATAGTTTTCTGTAAGATTTTTTAATTAAATTTAAATTAATTAGAAATAACAACATGTCTCTTTAATATTACTCAATATTTAGTGGAACACTACTAATTGGTTCGGTGACAAAATATGTTCTCTAATAATTGTTTACCCTGTACCAATTGAGTAATCTGTATGTAACATGCAATAGACGAGGCTGCGTCCCGTAAAAACCGGTAATATGTATTTTTCCAATAGACAATCATCAATCAATCTCACTTTTCCAATGGATTTTACTTCTCTTGATCCCATGTATTCCAAATATCATCCCTGTAGCTCAAATGTATAGTCAGATATGACGAATTAACTTCCGACTTATACCAAATATATAATATGATATTACTCCGGTCCAATTATCATTAATGATGCTAAGATATGAAGAACTTTATTTATATCGTCTCAACTCATACTATGAGCTTCCGTTTCGATTAACATTTATTTATTCCAATTTGTAACGATTTCGACTAAACTCATAATGTGATATAGCCTATACCGTTCTTCCATAATTTGTCTATCTAACACTAAAATAATTTTTCAATTCGAACCAGTAGTTCTTGAGATTAGTGCGATTTACCAAAGAAATTCTTCAACATTATAATATTAATATAGATTATAAATTAGCATCAAAAATTGATTCCGTCTTTTCATATAAACATCAAGAATTTGAAGACTATAAAAGATGAACCTTTAAGTTTCGATTTGTAGTATCTCATATGCTCTCTTCAGATAAATAGTATTTTATGCAGGTGCCAACCTCTCTATAAGTCGTAGTACGTATATTAATCTGCTACTACTTTATGAGTTTTTGAATGGAGAAACTTCTTTTTATTAATTGAGCCAAATTGAGTTTATTTCATTTAAATTTTAACAAAATATTCCATATATGTCCATATTGCACCACTAGAAGGTGTAGACGTTTTGGCTATTTTACACTAATTCCTAAGAAAAAAAAAAAATATCACACTGATCCAGTTTGAAATCATACAAATTAAAGCTTTAAGTCGAGTAGATGCATTTTTGATATTAACCCATTTGGAATTAGTTGTAAGTCATTTTACAACTTTCTTTTCCTAATTGCTCAAATATTTTTAATTTGATTGAGCTCTAAGCTTGAAAGAAGTACAACTTTTCCTTTATTATTTGCTGTTATGCATCACCACACCATAATGGGAACCTAACAATGTGCTCTCGACAGTCTTTATTATTGCCGCATTTTCTATTTTGCCATAAGAAAAATTAATTCATTTGCAATGCGTTAAGCAGAGGCTTTTTGTTGACCTAAAAACTTCTTTGAAATTGACTGAAGACATTACATCCATTTTCTTTTTTGTTTTCATTTGCTGACGCCTTCATTTATGTTTCATTATTTCTTTGCAATATTTTGCAACCATTTCGAAGCTCTTTGCTCGCGTGAAGTCATTTAAGGGGCTCGGCCGCTGTTTGCAATGCAATTATTATAATTAACCATATTTTTTTTTATAGCTTTTCACATTATATCGCAGATATTTTGCCATAACTCTTACTTGTTGTGCCAATTAATAGCAGTTAGAGCTTAGCAAGCAGTTAAATTCTAAAAGTTAATTCATTTTGTTTCACATTTTGACATAATTCTTGACAAAAGTTCGAAATAGAATTAATAACAACTTCATATTTTAAAGATTTGTTTTTACAAATTTTCATCAGTGTGGGAATAGCTTCTTAGATACGATGGAATTGTTTCTAGTTCGATTATGAAGAAATCGAAATTTTTATCATTTATTGCAGTCACACATAGTTTTAGATTTTTTCTTGTTTTTTTTTTTTTTTTTGTTAGGTAAATTATTTATAACTTGTATTTCAACGAGC
Organism: Leucophenga maculata; assembly: GCA_035044805.1. Lineage (NCBI taxonomy): Eukaryota > Metazoa > Arthropoda > Insecta > Diptera > Drosophilidae > Leucophenga > Leucophenga maculata. The sequence goes on from JAWNNP010003460.1 coordinate 512,588, forward strand.
ATATCTAGGTCCCGTCATAAATACATACTGATAACCGGAAAATTTATGTTAAACGATAGCGAGATCTGTGCGAACACTAACGATAGAGAGAGATTGTTAATTTCTCTATAGACGAGGCTACAGTTGTTCCATATGGAACTTTATTTATGGGCATTAACTATTGGTATTCGGATTTTCCATATAAAGGCATATGAGCGGCACTTTTTCGGAATACTTTTCACAAAAATTTACTCGATTTAGACATATTCGTCCATTAGTTCATATGAGTGTCTATAGCTTGAAGACTATATGAGAAAAAGCCTTCAAAAATAGTGATTATTAAATGCTAGTGATTGGAACAGTCGTGAGTTCACTTCCAGGCTTGCCAAAAAGAATGTGACTTTAAATTTTTCGTGAAAAATATTTACGGATATTTACCATATATATACCACCGCCTTTTTTTTTTTTTTTTGGATCCACGAAGTAATTCTGGTATGCGCTTTTTGGTATAACCTTGAGTTCTTTAAATTTTAAGCAGTAGGAAAAACTCTTTTGAATACGATGTCTGAGCCATGTTTACGGTTTTGTAATCACGAAAAAGCAACGATGTGTGAGCGTTTGCATTATCGCAAAAGTCATGAGTGGTTTTGCCACAAATCCGGACGATTTCTTCATATTCGTTTCACGCAAAAGTAATACTCCTTATTGACCGTAGAACCATCTGGCAAAAACACACACGATACACTTTCTTTCTGCTTTCTTTTACATCCATATATCGGAGACTGTAAGAGCCTTTAAACATGAACATGCTGAACAATAACACAGGCCTACAAATTTTTAACCCAGAGACTAGACCTATCGTACTCAAAGGATTTTGATGCGCTGAATTTGAATCCGTGCTCGAAATTGCTCCTATACGTCTGGTTTTCGAGATATCCTAGGCTTAAAGGAAAAAAAAACGATTTTTTTTTTTTGCAGTTTTTGAGGTTTCGTGACGGAATGAAAAAAATTATTATCAAAAAACGTTTTATGGCAATTGAAAGTACCACCCTTGAATTTTTTAAAATATCTTTTTTTTCACTGAATTATCGCTATTTGAAATTTTACGAGTAAGCGTATAAGCCCATCCACAAAAAAATATTGACAAAATTCTGCCTGATATCCGACCATGTTGATCTTGTGATTTTGGGGTCGCTGATTCCGAATCCGAGGTCCAATTCACCCCATTAGGTTAGAATTTTTTTGTAAGCTCAAAAAATCGATTGTTTTTCTTAATATAACACAGGCCGACAAAATTAAACAAAAGTCTAGACCCAGAGACCAGACCTGACATACTCGAAGGATTTTGATGCGCTGAATCCGAATCCGGGCTCGAGATTGCTTCTATACTTATGATTTCGAGATATCCTAACCTAAAACTGCAAAAAAAAAAAACTTTAAAATCGGAGGGGCGATGCCCCGCGCACCATATAAGCGATAAACTAAATTCGTCATATCCTTGCATCCAATTGAGATAACTTAAGTATATTTGGTATACATGGTTATGAGACCGGTAGAAGACCACATTATGTGTTTATTCGAATTCAGAGGTGGGAATGCCCCACGCACCATATAAGCGCTAAATAAAATTCATCATATCCTTGCATGGAGGTACAGAGATGATATTTGATATATATCTTAATGGGACCGAAAGAGGATCACATTATGAGTTTGGTTGAAATCGGAAGGAGTTCTGCCCCGCAGCATATAAGCGCTAAAAAAAATGCATCATATCTTTGCATTCATTTGAGGTACAGTGATGATATTTAATATATTATATATGTTAGGGGAACACACATATTTACAACAGACATTTTGACAAAAGTTTTTACGGGACACAACGAATCGTGCCAGGTGCAGCTAGTATATATGTATATATATATATTATATTGAAACATTCCCAAAACTAAAACGCACTTAATAAAAATCTGGCTTTATGATTCCATAAAAAGCCTTAGATTAAGTAAAAGATAAGTGGCATCTAGTACACTTTATTTATTTGTCAAGTTCTCAAGATAGTGATAAAGTTGAATTATGATTCAACAAACGTTTTCAATTCTCAAGAAACGGTCAAGTCTAACATCGTTGCTGTGGCACGCGCGCCTATCAATGCATCCGATTCAAGGCGATAAGACTTAATTTGGTATAACAAAAACGCTAATACGATCCGTCATGCATCTAAAAATAGATTTTAACAACGTGTCGGTACCAATCTATATAGTATATAGTAGTCGTATAACTATATTTGTTATATTTGTGTGTGGCTGGCGGATTACGCCACAATAAATCATAATTGAGTGGAAATTTTCCACGGCGATTCTAAAGGTTTTAGCTTAGCTTGCTGGCCGACGATAGCTCTTTAGTTTCAACGCGTTACTTAATGCCAATCCATTTTTTTTTAAATATTTTTTTTTTACAGATTACATACAGTTAGAAGTGGTGCTATGACTGGGTCTGACAGTATGTAACATATTAAAGCAGGTTTCATATAGATCACATCCATACATCCAGCATTATCGTGTATATGTCTAATAGAAACGCTGTTGCATCTGGATACGCAGTTTTTGGAGATTTTTCAGTTTTACATATATTTTTAGGTTTCTCTATTTTTGGTACTTGAAGCGTATTGATGCTTCGGCTTTACCGAACTGAACTTTTTGCTTTAAGTTTTTGATTTACAATATTTGCGAATACTCGCACATGCGAGTGTTCATGTTTGATAGCTACACGTAAACATTTTACAAAAGTTGAATTTTTCAAATGCCAATTGCGGAGAACAAGATCGATGAATAGATTGTTGTGTGTTAAAAATTTTTAATATAGCCTATATATTGCGTCGTGTTAGTAGTAAACATTTAGCCAAGCTCTATGACATCTTCAATTCAGTCAACAAAATATCAATGTTAAAATAAAGCATGAATTCTAGGAAGCTAGGTTAGGTTCTATTGCAAGAAAACTCCCGAGGCCTGCATTGGATCTTACTTTTCTCGATCTCATTGCAATATATAACAAATTTCATCGTTGTACCTCAAATGGAATCAAAGATATAAGGAATATCGTTTATCGTTTACATATGTTGGTGGGGCGATGCCCTCCAAACTTAACAGAATTACTTCTCCCGTTACCATTAACATACTTATCGAATCATCCTTCCGATATTGACAAACAGTAGCATATGTTTTTTCTCCAAACTCAAATTTGCTCAATTGCTTTAGTGGTTTAGGCGTAAGAGAGTAATATCCATCTATCCATACATCATTCCTAACAAACTTTGACATTCGTAATAGAATAATATCAAGCATAATTGCCTGATCTCCTCTCCAGGTTGATAATTTTTGTTATTGGTTCAGTAGTAACCAGATAGACAAAGTCACTGAAGTCTTTACAGAGCGTCCAAAACGTGTAGACGGCATGCGAGAATATACCAAGTACTTCGTCTCTTGTCCTCTTTCACTGCTAAACCCATGAGTCGTGACTGGTTATTAATCTCTGAGAAAGCCTCGCTAACTCACTTCACCTTTCTTCTGGAAGATCGAGACTGACTTATTTTCCACTGTTAAAAAAAAATCTCATGATTGCTCTTTATTCTACCTAAAAGTTGTTTTATTCCCGAAGGGCTATGAGAGGTTTTCTCTGTTAAAATTTAGTGCTAATAACTACCATGTTCCGATCTGCTGCAAAATGGATTAACCGGCCTCTATAGCTGGTAATGATGTAATGTCATGAAGGCTAAACTTTACGGCCGTTGCACCAAAGATTCTTTTCTTTTCATCTTTTTTTTTTTTACATTTTTTTTATGTTGTGCTTGGAACAGAACTCTCCTGTTGGTAGGCTTATGTTGAAATATTAAGCCAACTTGTAAAATTGGAGACGAGGCTCCGTAGTTTTCTACTTACTACTAAACCGCATCCAAAGCCGTGTTTAGTCTTATGACAGCTTTAAAAGATGCCAAACTGTTCTCTCCATAGTGCATATTTACAGTCAATTTGCTGAATTATTGCAACTTCTTGATTAAGTGTCGAATATTCCAGCAGCTGCAATTGGTCATCAGAGCTAAATCAAGCTGATCAAGCATGTATGCATATGTCTATGTATACATTTTAGCTGTTATTTACTTAATGTCACAATTAATTATTCTATTTGTTTAGATCTGACCTTGTTGCATACTCCTCGATCTACTATGTACTTAGTTGTTTTTGTTTTTTTATTTAGCTCTTTCTTTAGTATGTTTTTTTTTTTGTTTTTGTATTATTGTACCATGATTGTAGCACTTGCTCTTGTACCGTTTTTTGCTCTTTGTCGACAATCGCTCTTCCACCCACTCATACAGGCGCCGGCTGCAGTTGTTGCTCTTTCATATATCTTATTAGAAATGTTTGCACTTAAAATAAAAAAAAACAAATACAAATATTTATCTCTTTGTTAAAATATGTCTTGTTGTTGCTGTCGGTTATTATTGTTCTCATTGAGTTAGTTGTTGTTTTAGTATCTTGTTTTTTTTTTTTTATAAATTTACTGGTTGCAGTCACGCTAAAATCAATTGTATTTTTTGTTGTTGTTGCTGTAGTTTTCCACTGGCTCTGCTCACAGAGCCTCAACGACAATTTCGCCAAATCAGTTTAGCACGAAAACTCAAAGGAAAAACTTTAAACGCTTTTTTACTCAATCGCGACCACAAATTAAAATCCAAAGTCAAAAAAAAATACTTCTTTGAATATTAAACTACAAAAATAATAAAATAAATCAACTGAAATAATACTTGTAAACATGTTAGTGTAATTTGTTTTTGATTTGAGTGTCCAAATGTACATTGTATATAATTTAAATTCTATATTATATAAGATATAAGCGACAAGCACAATAGGTATGAATTGAGTGAGAACAACATGTAAATTCAAAGTCAGTCTATTGTGTACATATGAAAATGGAATAAAGATGCATAAATATCTATGTATGTATGTATGTACATACTTACATACATATGCATATACGCGAGTGCTGAGTCATTTTCGATATTACCGTTTGTTGTTCTATTTATTCTATTCAACTTTTTTTTTTTTGTGCGATAGATTTGAGCAAATAAAAGGAAATTCCGCAAATATAGTTTATGTATATCAAAAATATATAAACTTTTGCATAGATATATACGAATATTTGTTTGTAGCTATGCGCAGCACAAAAACAAAAATTAATTTTAATTATTTATTGCTGCACACTTAAATCGTAAATACGCGAAATCCAATAAGCAATTTACAATAATTGAGCTGCATATGTGTATATAATCTCTCTAATTCTATTACATTTACTCTCTTAAATATTTGCTCTCTATTGCTTTGATTAGATCCGTATGAAAAGTATTGACGAAGTATATAGCGGGAAGGTTTAAAAAGTTATGGCACTTATTTATGAAGCGGGTGTGGTCCATTTTTGAACCTATTAATTTGTTTTATCAATACGATCCATTATTTTTATACCCTCGACCCGCATAGTGGAAGGTTATACATATGTATTAAGTTTGTGCAAATGGATCTAACAGGCTGCAACATTAGCTTCTAAAGTCGGTTTGATATACATAGACATGTTCGTCCGTCTGGTTATTTGGAGAACTATGTGAGAACATTCAAGCTTGCATGATTAGTCTCGCCTATTACATTTTCAGTTAACTAGTATTCCAAGGAGAGTACCCTTAAATACCTGCACTTTCTTTCTGAGTATTTGTATAAACAAATTAGTTTTTGTGATTATTTTTGCTTAAAACACATTAATTTACTTCAATTCTAAGAAAATATTCCATAAATGTCCATATTGCATATACGCGCTCCATATATATTTCTTCAACTTTCTGAGTTTTTGAGCTTAGCTTGAAAGGACAATTTTTTTTTTGTATACATATTACAAAAATTCGAAAAAAATATTTCACACGAATTCAGATAGAAATTTATGCTTCATACAAATCGATTCAAATGGTGGTACAGGATCCTTTCTTGTTTTTGATGAGAGTTTTGATGAGAGATGAAAGCGTATTTCAGTGAAAGAGGCTATCTATAATATTCTCCGTTCGATTGGAGACGATAGCTGACTTTCTCCATCGCTTCCTAAAGGTCTATAAGCGTGCTGCAATCTATAGTCTTACTTACTGAGGTGGCCTTCAGCCGGAGCACCAGCTGTAGTAGTCTTGTGCGCGCTGGCGCAAGTTGTTTTGAGTGCCAAGTATGGAGAGATCTCTCAATGCCGGCGGCATTGTACACTTCATCGTCTCCTAGTCGATTAGAAAAAGTACGCATCCATAATTTTAGTAATTCCTGAGTATCTGTAATCAGATTTTCACATTACGCCGGGTTTAAAATCTTCTTTTAGATGCTTGGCGTTTTGATAAAATTTTCAAGCTTCATTTCTGTCACATAAACCCTCAACTTCCTCAAACTGCTGCCTTTCTTGCTCCTTGTTCTTGCGTCTATAAATACGCTTTTCCACACTCCGTTTCTCTCGATATCGCTCTCTAATAGCTTGCATTGCTCCCGACTGCAGAGGTCGCTGATAGAAAGTGTTCTTCTCTGCAGTAGCATTTGCGACACTCCTCGTCATACAAAGAATCAGTCACAGGTTTTATACAACCAAAGAGCTGCTTGGCAGCCCTATCTATGTTGTGGATAACTCACATATATCTTGAGAAGACTGAGGATTTGCCCAGTGCAGTCGGGAGAGTGTGTTTGATTAGACTTCAGCGGTATGTTGTGACTGCAGCTTGCCGACGTCTAACTTTCGTTGATCCTATATCAAATGATAATCTCCATACAACCCATCAACTACTTTTCGGTTCTTCATTCAAAAACTTCTTCTTCGTTTCGATGGGCGCTTAACAGAAGTACATATGTATTATAGACCTTCAGGTAGCCCTCACGTAATTTTCTTTATTATAGGTAAAATTTAGTTCATGGTTTCTCACTTTTCAACTATAAGGTCGTTTGACTTAAGAGATTTAATATTACAATAAATTAATCCGCTAGCTTTTATGTATACCTTTCAAACAAAATCAATATTATGTCAATCGGTCTCTATGTGGGGGCTTACAAATGATGGTTATCATGATGACTTTTTTGAAAACTCATATACCCAATTGACAGATTTCTACATGTATGCTGACTTGTATCTGCATCAATTTTAGTCTTCACCAATTTCACAATTTTATTGACGGTAGCAAATTTCGTTGGTAATACTTGGAAGGAGGCTCTATGAATGCATACTATCCGCATATTACAATTTGTCCGGATTTCCACTGAATATAGTTGACATCGAAATTCATAGAGAATAGATACTAAAATTAGAAAGTTTCTAATCTTCGCGTTTCCGATTATGTTTTGACATAATTTTTTTTTTGGATAGATATAGTAATATTAAAATAAGACGCGGAAACTATTCCCTCAAAATGGATGAAACTTTTATGTAATTTTATATGCCTAAGTATAATCGATAAATTGATGGACTCACTGCGAACAGGAGTCTAGTATAGACCAAAGGCGCAATAGTTCCACTGGAAAAATGTGTAGTGCCAGTAATCAATTCTCAGTAATCAACACCGGAATCGAATAGCCTACCAAACTTTTGTTTGTCCCCATTCGTTTGTTACATTTTAAGCTCTTATTCGTTGTTAAGTTGAATGCACGCAAATAAGGTGTCAAGGGAAGTATTATAGAAGTGGTGCTGGGTGGGGGGAGGTTGCATAAATTTCTGATTAATGCCATATGCGCATATAAAAGTACATAAAAATATTTGCAAATATTTAAAAATGTAAAAATTTAAAAAAAAGAAACATCTGAAAGCGAATTATTATACGAATTTCACAGTTCGATGAAATTCTCGAATTAAGCTGTCAGGTATTGTTGTTGTGATGGTATGGGCAATATATGTACATATTTGTTGTTGTTGCTGCCGATTTGTATATTAATAATTCAATTGGCATAATTTACGTATCTATTTTAGCATATTATTGCGAATACTTGCCAATTTGATTATCGTCCAATAATCGAATATTGAAAGCAAATCAATTTTGTTTATAAAGCAACAACTATCGTTGGAAGATTTCTGAAAGACGGGCGAAGAGTGAAGCATACGTGCTGACTATCAATTAACTTTCTTGATTGATAGAGTAAATAAGTTTATTTTTCTTGGCGGCACTTTCAAAAGAAATATAATTTATATATGTACATATATATATATATATATTTTTTTTTTTAAGTAGATTGTGTAAGTACAATTCTACCATATATACTCATTAAATTGGGTCGCACGCTGAGCATGTCTTGGGGGGAAATAAAAAACTCAGCATCATATTATTATTATTATTTTTTAAATTTTTTTGATAATGTACATATACTCTTTGCATTTAGTGTGCATTGTATTATAATTCTGTCATAGAAATTGTAACATATTGAAGAGAAGTGGAGGAGATCATATAAAGTATATTAATTCTTGAACAGCTATTTCAATCACCATCACCCACCAACACACACCGAAACTTAAGGCTTAATATTAAGCAGGAGACTGCTATGATACTCATATGAAATATTTTAAAACTATTTGAGAATTATAATTCTATGCTAAAATAAAATTGTTTGTTTTTTTTTTACTAGTTTTCTTGCAATTTCTTAATCGACAAATATTTCATAGTCAAAATTAATCAAATCGGTCCAGCCGTGCTCGAGTTTTAGTGATGCTAACAAATGTTAATTCATTTTTATATATATAGATTTTTTTTAAATAGATTTTAAATAGTCAATATATCATAGAAGAACTGTACAATTTATTTATTATCTGCCTGCGAAGAGTTTAAAAGTTTCGTTGCTACCGATTTCACTTGATATTTTGTTATAAAAATAGGATTTGCTGCCGACAATCGTCAGTTAGACAATCGCAAAGTTAGGTACTTAGAACTTAAGCTTTATACAGCAAAAACCGCGACTTGGATACTAAATATAATATGAAACTTTTGATTAATAATAATCCGAAATTTTATAATAAAAAAAAAAATATTCTTTCGTCTATATAAGAGAGTAATATATAGAGCTAGTGGACCAGGCTACATAATTGCTTTATTTGAAACTTGTTAAGTCAAAGCCAAATTTTCGAGCGGATGATATTTCGCTACTGGTCCTTTATATATGTGCCGATATCTTACTGATAGCTGATTAAAGCTATACGAACTATTCGTTTATCGACAATTTTAGACGTACGAGCTTGAGCAGTGTGTACTCAGTGTAAACAGTGCTACTTTAGTTTATTATATTATTTTTGTAAAGAACTCTGTTTTTTTTTTCTAAAATAAAACCAGCTGTCAGGCAGCGAAAACCACGTCAAAATCGGTCCAGAAATTAGCCGCAAGAAACCGATAGAAAGAAATTTAAAACAAGTAAGAAAATCACAGTCGGGCGTAACCGACTGTAAGAGGCCCTGTACCAGTGCAGGTCGCCTGACAAACACATTAAATGTTCCCCAAGCTTATGACCAAACACATGACCACTTCTCACTGCACGACTAAGTGCCTTTTAAACCATTTTTTTATGTATGAAACGAAAAGGGGGGTCGCTCAAATTCAATTGCTTATAAAATCGTCATTTATTATCCGATTTTGATGAACTTTTCGGATTTTTGCTAAGAAGGACGATATCTCTATACTGGCATACTTCCTTTTTTTTGTGCCGAAGAAATTTTTACCCTTGGGGGTGATTTTATGGGGAAGGGGGGGGAGGGGCAAGTTTTTAAAATAAACTTGTAAAATTCCGGAGCAGTCCTAGTCGAATGCAAAAAACACGAAGTCTCTATCTATTACCGTTTCCGAGATCCTTTCGTTCATACGGACGGCCAGACGGACAGACGGACATGTCTATATCGACTCCTCTATCGCTCCTGACCATAATGGGGGTAACTTTGGGGGGTCTCCGATTATTATTTCTACCTGTTACATACATTTGCACAAAACCAATAGGCTCTTGTACCTTCGGTACAGGGCCTAAAAATATCAGTAAAAAATCACTGTGAATTGAAAATCACAATCGCAATATTATTTATAAGATGGGGCAAAAGAGAGTTCAAATGGACATGTCAATAAATTGAGTTGATATTGACATGTCTGTCCCACTGGCTGTCTAAAAGATAAAGCTTTCAAGTTAAGATATTTAGTCTTTAGCCTTTAAAAGATAAAGCCTTCTATTCAAATTTAGATCTTTTATTCTTTCGTATCTTCTCTTCAGATCACAAACCATATAAGGATTGTTTTTAAATTTCTTTATGGTGGAAATCTTGTTCATAGTTGAAGCATAGGGCGAAGAAAAATGCCCTTCAATGACTTCTATCAACTGCTACGCGTTTTATTTCACTCCACGTTGCCCTGGACTTGCCCGACTTTAGAATGGACAAATCGAATCCATGTTTGCTTTGAATTGCCTCTCTTATGGCTGGGTCGTCTTCTCTGCGCAAGGTCTGACCTATCCAATTCCACTTGCGCCTTTTTATTTCGATGTTGAAAAGTTTCGGTGTTTATTGCTTTCCGTAGGTCTGCGTTAGACATTTGTTGAGTCGACGTCTCTGAGTCATATAATAGGATGTGTTTTAGGCTGGCCATATTTTGTCCAGCTTTTGAAAAGCAATACGAGCTTTGCTTTGCTGTGCACATCACTGCATCTCCATCTGATCTAAATTTTAAGAAAGATTACACAAGCCTTAGGCAGAGCTTTACCTATCACTATGCTTGTGCTTCATGAAGCAGAAATCATTAGCATAGTCTTAGTCTCCAATGTACCCCTCTGGCACCTTTGGGTTTCTGCGTTTAAGGATCTCATCTTGCTGCATGCCAACGTGATCGACAGCAACGGAACTTGATGGTTGATTTTAATTTTACCCATCATCAATTCCGGATGGGACAACAGACCAGAGAACTTGCTGGCATTGTTAAGATTAGGACCCAACAGACGTGCAATCTACTTGATGAGCAATTTGGAGGCAAAGAAAACATCGTAAGATTTGGCGAGTTTCTTTACCAGTTTCTTGTTCTTGTTCAGTTTTTTCAACATTGTTGGTCTTAGCCTGATCGCAATTCTGCAGAACGCCAGAAATGCAAACCTTCGTGTTGGGACGGGAGCTTGAGAGCAAGCTTTTTGGATTTATTTCTAAGAGAAGAACTCAAAAACAGCTGTCCCCCTAGAATCAGTGTTTTCGTTTTAGCCTTTTTCCCGCTAGATCAAACTTTTTTAAAAGTTCTATTGCGGATGAAATTCATAAAATGCATGAAGCGTGAACTAATCGAAGCAAAGCTGCCAAAACTATTTTTCGAAAAATATTTGCTTAATTTAAATAAAATAATTTGAATGACGAGAATGTCTTGTCGAGCTAATCAGGAATATATGTGTACATGTGGCTTCTTTAAGGCGTTAAAAAAACCTTTTTCTTAAAAAGTTTGCTGATTTTGGCTTTTTTATTTTGAGGATCTAGCCTTTTTTTTTGCTTCTAATGATACATGTTATCTCCAAGTCGAGCACATAATTTGAATTTTTAATAATGTTAATTGTAAGCATTTTACAAGTAGTTCCGCTATATCTTTCAACCTCAAAGTTTCTTACCAATTGGTACCTGATGCTAACGTCTATATACCACCACATGGTTTTTTATCATTCATCACACTAGCAATGCTGATGCGACGTTGACAACATTGACTTCAATGACCAGCATCAATTTTATTTTTTCTATTTATATATACTCGCAAAGCATACCTATTTATAAATATGCTGATTTTAATACTATATTTTTTGATTAACAAAATCAGGCGAGAACACGATAAAATGCCGCATTTTATATGACGTTTTATATGACTCAAGATGATGATGATACTTGAGCAAAAGAATTAAGAAGTTTATTTTAATATTTTTAATTGACAATAACATCATTAAATTCTAGATCACCTTCATAAGACATGTCGATGTAAGCATATTTAGACTATATTAGAAACTTGTTTCTAAGTTAGATAAATAAATCGCTGTCTTCTTAGTCAAAAACTAGTGGAGGATACCCACATCAGGACCACTTACCTGATTAAGGAACCACTTCACAGAAATCAACATGCATATAGGTCTGGCAGATCCACTGAAACTGCCCTATAGCAGCTAGACACCCTAATATGTAATGCCATAAACGACAAAGGAACAGCCATTTGTGCTTTCATGGACATCGAAGGTGCCTTTGACAACACATCTCACACGGAAGTTGCAAAGGCACTTAACAAGAGGAGTATAGATCCTTACCTTATCAGATGGATAGCACAACTACTGGACTAGACTACCTGACAAAAATATTATAGTCAAAACCATAAAAGGATGCTTACAGGGGGGCGTTTTATCACCTCTCCTGTGGTGTCTCGTGATGGATGAACTATTAGAGTTTCTTATAAAGACTATGCGGACGACATAGTTAATATCTGCAAAGGGAAGCATGAAGACACACTATGTGATCAAATTAAGATGGGCATTAACATCACAAGATCTTGGTGCTCTAAGGTAGGACTGAGTATTAACATATCTAAAACTACTATCGTTCCTTTCTCTAGGAAGTATAAGATGAAGTTATTCAAGCCAATATGGGTGAATGGCACGCTGATAGAATTCTCCAAGGAGGTAATATACCTAGGAGTAATATTTGACAAGTGGCCCACATGGAAGACTCACTTAGAACATTCAGTGAGGAAAGCTACTATGGTAATGATGACTTGCAGAGTCATTGGCGGTAAAAATTGGGGTTGTATCCCCAAAATAATGAAATGGATGTACCTCACAATAGTCAGACCCATAACAACATATAGCGCCATTGTCTGGGTGGATAGATCTAAATTGACAACAGCTAGTAAGCAACTGAACAAAGTTCAGAGGTTAGCTTGTATATCTATAAAAGGAACAATGCGAACCTGTCCTAATATGGCATTAGACGTACTACTAAATCTAATGCCGCTGCGTCTTCATATCCAATAACAGGCTGATAGAGCTATTGCTAGGGTAGGAAGAATTAACACTAATAGGAAGACCTCTATTAGGAATCAAACAAGTGTTAATATGAAAGACGCCCACCCACTCCTGCAATACCCTAGCGACAACCTAGGCATAATGAACAACTTAACTAGAAGATTTAAAGTAGGACTCAGCAATAAAAAAGAATGGGGAAACATAATGCTGAACGACAATATCAAACCAGGAGTAATTAGCTGGTACACAGATGGTTCCCTAACAGACGAAGGAAGTGGCGTAGGAGTCTTCGGACCTCGCACTAAATACTTCGAATCACTAGGGAAATATGCGATAGAAAGATGTGTTCAATTCAATTTAAACAGGGGGTACAAGAACCAAAACATCGCTTTTTTTCTCCGATAACCAGGCGGCTATTAGAGTAGTAAGCTCGCTTGTGATCAAATCCAAACTAGTCATGGAATGTATAGGTAAACTAAGCAACCTAAGAAAATTCAATAACAATACTCTGTACTGGGTACACGGACATGCCGGCATACCAGGAAACGAGCAAGCAGACGACTTGGCCAGGAGAGGAGCAGTGTTCCCCTTCATGGGTCCAGAGCCATTCTGCGAGCTCGGACCAGCAACAAAGAGAATCCTTTTTCTGAGAAAAGTGTGAAGGATTAAAACAGAGCAAAAAGCTGTTGGGCCCTTACAACAAGAGGAGATCGGAAATTTGCAACGGTCTTTAAAGACACGATCTAAGAATGATGTGGGGCTTTCTGACTGAACACTGTAGACTTAGAAGACACTTGTGTAAAATTGAAATCAAAAGGGATAGCACTTGTAGATTCTGCCAGCTCTGACCCACACCAGGCACATAAATCTTGGAAATTACCAAGTGACAGGAAGGGCGGTGCATGCACTTAATCCCAAAAACCAAGTGGCCTTTTTCAGAGCAGAAGGGCTGGATGAGTTGCTGTAAGTCAGCCACTGTAAGGGCACAATAGACCTGTGAAGGTCGCAGTGCCTACTACCTAATAATAATATCAATAGTCAAACTAGCTATTAAATAGGTGACCGAAACATTTTTAGAAACATGTTAAAATACACTTAATTTGTTCTCTCCATGCTTAAGAGTTGTACTTCTAAAATTCCATAATTCCAATATTTTTCCATAATTAAAATAATTCTAAAATTAAACAAAAAGAGTGAAGAACTAGCAGCATTTATTGCAGTCACACGTAGTCCTAGCCTACCACAAGACAATTTATACGGCGCTAGGCTAACTTAATAGTCATTAAAAATCGTCTTAATCGTGTTCATTTTCAAGCAATTCTTGCAGAATGTGCACACGGCGAGCGACAATTAAAAAACAGTTTTAAAGCGTTTGGCACGCGAATGTATTTTGCAATTTTTAGCAACGTGCACTCGCTTCTCTGTTCAGTAGTGAGAATTCACAGTTAATTCAATTTGAAGGGTATACAAGATTCGGTAAAAGCTTTTACACTCCTAAAAAAATAATAAATATTTTCTACGTCATGGCTAAGTGTTTCGGTGCAGTGATCTCAGCCACGGCGCACAAAAACAATTTTGCCATATGTATACATTTTAGATTCCGTCATGCAAATATCAAAGATAAAGCTACAATGCCTCCGATAAGAAAAAAATAGGTAAACAAAGCGAAAAAGTATTTCGAATATGCCAACGAGTGCGAATATGTCAGATATATGCGTTCTATTGTACTCGGAAATTCACAGCAGTGTGTTAATTGCGTTTTCACCTTTCACATAGATTTATTCAGTATCCAAGAAATATATTCAACTTATTCATTCTTCGGGCACGATCACAACTGGAGACAACAAAAATCTGTGTAAATTCAAGTGAAAAAAAATCTTCGATATTAACATCAAGTGAAAAAATTTTTTTTTTTTTACAAAAAAAAAAAAAAACCATAAAATTTTAGAAATAAAAAGGCAAGTTAAACCAAATTAAGGACAACAAATACATCATCAAGCTCAAACAGAAGCAACTTTTAATAATGGTCTCATCGTAGATACACTGGAAAATCAAACAAAATTTGCCGTTAAACAACACAAATTTAAGCTCGTGTAAACGTGCGCGCGTCGTTTGTTCGTCGCCGTTGTTGTTCCATTCGCTGTTTATACAACGACGTGAACGACGATCGTTCAATACTGTACTTTATTGACTTCATTGACTGTTGAAGCAAAGCTAAAACTCTCTGCTCGAAATTCTTTAAACTTCAACAAAATGTCGTACCGTGGCATGATCAGCAGCACCGATAACACCGCACAACTCGATGGCGATGATATCTCCACAATAACATTAATGGAAACGGAACGCAATAAAGAGGCCATTGCAGTCAAACAACGCATGGCACAGAAGAAACTAGCTATGGTGTGTTGAAGCACAGTGTTTCGATTTAAATGCTTATTAATTAACGAGCAGTTAAATTAACGCTGTTTAAAATTAATATTACCAACAACAAAATTCATTTATTTTAATGTATGTTGCAGCCAACTTCTTCCCAAATGTATGAATCTACAGGAAAACGTACCGTCGGAACATCCTGCAATAGTAAGTGGTTGGAAGTTAAATAGAAATATTTTAAGCTTAACTAACTTCTTTTTTTTTTTACTAATGGTTCTATTTATGTGTGTGTGGGTGTGTGCGGCCGTTACGTATAGTTTCACGTAAGTTTATGCCTTGGTGTACAAAATTAATACTTGATGAAAAAAATTATTAATCGAAAATCGTTCGAAATGTTAATCAAACTTCATCATCATAAAAAAAAACATTTACGTGCAATTTTTAATTTCCATTCCGCAATATGTGTTAGTACATGTGCTGCCCATCACTGATATATAGCAACCATATCGTTGCATTCCCGCGAAAGTATCGTATGTTGTATGTATTGACATACGATACTTTCGCGGGAATGCGTCGATATGCAAGTTGAGCTTTTACAAGCGAAAGAAAATGGTCCAATAAGTATCGTTTCTTCTAGAGAGACGCTTCTCAATAGATATGATCCCAAAACTTTTCGGTTAAGATTCCATACAAACGGTTTTGAAAATCGCAAAACACTTTATATATATATAAAATATAAATAGGCAAATGCAAAATTTTACGAACCTTTCTTAACCCTTTTAAACACAACATATTCGCTTTTCCATTTTCTTCGCGGGAGGAAGCGAGTTGCTTAGAATTTCAGTGGGGCCTCTAGAAAGTACCGCTTTTATACAAAAACATTTTCAGTGTACTAGTCAGTACTAGGTAATGGTTAGGGGTAATGGGTAATGGTAATGGTTAACACAAGTGTAACACAAGGCTTCACTGGTCGTGGGCGGAGCTCAACTACATGTTGTGACTTTATCTTATAAAAGTGAAACATAAAGGGTTTCGTAGCAGAGTAATCCGAGTAATCTCAGAAACTACTTTGCCGATTTCAAAAAATGTCAGCACAAGAATGTTACATTATCTCTGTATAACATAGGCTACTTTTGGGGCGGTGCCGCACCCCCATATAAACAATAAACAAAAATCAACAAATCTTTGCATCAATTTGAGATATAGACATGATATTTCGAACACATGTTCATAAGATCAGGAGAAAATCACATCATGAGTTTGGACAAGGTCGGATTGGGGGGAGGGGGTGTGTGGATGCCCCCAACCCCATATAAATGATAAACCAAATTCGAAAAATCTTTACATCCATTTGAGGTCAGGGATATAATTTGGTATACGTGTTAATGGGATCGGGTGAAGTAATCGTGTAAAGTTTGGTCAAAATCGAAGGCGGCTATGCCCCAACTCCCATATAACCGATGAACAAAATTTGTCATATCTTTGCATTCATTTGAGGTATAGGGATGAAATTTTGTATACATGTTAATGGGACCAGGAAATGTAAATCCATTGAAAAAGTGGAATGGGTTTAGCTGTCTTTAAAGAACATACTTACATTAGTATACAGCAATATTTATATAAATATTGAGATTTCATTTGAATTTCATTTAATTCATCTTTTAAATTTTTACCAACAAACACCCAATGAAGTTGAAGTCACGCCGCTCCTAACTTATGCTCGCCAACATGCTGCCAAATACATATACACAACAGTATCGAGCCTGACATCGAACTGGCATGCGTTACAATGTCCGCCGCCCTTTAGATAAGAGATGTCGAACCTGTTTGACATGGCATGTTGTTTCAGCGTTCTCGTGCTGCACTTAAAAAAAAACGCCAAACAGGCAAGGAATTTCTTTACTTTGCGTAGGAACTGACAGACAGACAGTCAGGAAGGCAGGCGAGGCGAGGCGGAATTGAAAGATATGCTGTATTACAACATTTTAAAATCCGACTCTGCCCGCTTTTAAAAGTAAAGTAATTTTTTTTACGTCTATTGCAATAGCAAAGTTCTTTCTCCCTCACGCCGTTATCTCTTTCGTTTCTGTTAGAAACTATTTCGTTTGGTTGATAACATTGCTGTTGTTTTTGTGTTTTCTGCTTGTCTGCCTGTCTATCGATCGTGTCGAATCGAACACAATCTATGATCATGTCGTCTCGTCGTCGGCATCGGCGTATACACGTACACTATTTGTTTTTGCTTGCAGCATACGATTTGCATTTGAAATTATCTTTAGGCATCCACCAACTAAATGCAACAACAACAACAATGACCACAGCGGTTGCTGCGGAGGTTGTTTTGATTTTTACGCTTATTAAAAATTTTGTTATTATTGTTGTTGTTGTTGTTGTTGTTGTTGCTGTTGCTATATTTCAAACTTATTAATTTTGTTTCAACATCTTAGATTGAAGAAGAGGAGTGTTTGTAAGAAGGCGAAGAAGGAGAAGCAAGCACATGCGTGTAGAACGATAGAGCACTGTTATTGAGTTAGTAGCATTTTAGCAATTGAAGCGATCAAACGCGACGTCAGATTTAATATTATTTTTTGATTTAGAAAATATAGAAAATATATAATAACACCGCTTATAAAACTATAAATTAGTAACAAATAAAACAAATTTAAACGTTATCCTTGCATTTACATACATATTTGGTATTTGTTGTTTTTGTGGTTAGAGTGACCATGAACTTTAATCGCATGGACAGCTCACAACGCTTGTTGGTCGATGCCAAATTGTTTGGTGGTGGCCTAATGACACCAACAGCGTCCGTCGCTGATTTGGCAACAACGCAGTTAACGGAATGTCAGTTGTGTACTTAAATAAAAAAAAAAAAAAAATTATTTAAAAATTGCAGTTAATCTAAAAATATTTTCTGTACAATCTTCTGCTTTTAGGCGATCTCGTTGACGGCGAGGAGAATGTAGACAATGACACCGGAGCTGTTACAAATGAGATATCTGCACCGTATGAAGTGCCACAATTTCCGATTGAACAGATCGAGAAGAAGCTGCAGATACAACGTCAGTTGAATACAAAGTGAGTATATAAGTTTGTATAAATTTGTATAAAGGAGTATGTAAAATCCAAAAATTTAAACCGGAACAGGAATTTATAGCTCGAAAAAATTTAAACGACATTTTGTTAACTAGTATTTTTATATTTATATAAGGCAACTTAAGAGTTTTGTCATCTATATGTATTATTGCACTTTGCATTCAACCTATTTTGTGCCTTTCAAAAGAATCTCCTTTAGATAGTATACACTTGTGCACTTTTTCCGATTCTCGAACTCCTCCAAACATGTGTTCTTTATATCCTATAAAATATAAAAACATAATCCTTGAAACTTTTCAAGTTTGGTAACAGAAAAATGCGCAGGAGGCCTTGTCCGGTGTTTACGGTGGCTAAGGCATGCATCGGCACTGTAGAGTAAATTATACTTCATTAGGCTTAGAAATAATAAAACCTTTTCAACGACAGATTACTTCTAAGTAACAGTTTCGGAACAAGGTTTATGTTAAAATTGAAGGTAATAAAAATGTGCTTTAGAAATCTATACATATATACAAAAAATCTAAATGTCTGTCAGCGATTTCGAAATAAGCGTTTTTATGGCTCATATGGTTATTTGCACGTCACAATAATTGAAGATGTTTTTTAAATTTTGGTCTTTCTGTCTATTCCTTTGTTCGGGCTTATTTTTGAAATTGCTGAACCGATTTTGATGAGTTTGACCAGCTCTTAAACAGAAAAAAATTGTTGGTGCCACGTATCAGTAACATTTCAACGCAGAAGTACATATAAGATTTTGATTTATAAAAGATTGATATAAAAGACAACGTCATAATTAAGTTCAACTGAAACAAATGTCCATTGCTTCGCTTCCATATATTGGTCAACACATCAAACTTTATATCTACCTTGAGATAAAATAATAATTATATGATGTACATACATATATGTAATGAAAAAGGATGTCACTGTTAAAAGTCCTGTGCCACGCCTGATTTTAAATGAAATATTAAAGTCTGAGTAGTTTGAGATTTGGTACATATTTATATAAAAGGCATCGGAAGTAAGAAGAACCACCATTTATCAGCTTGTTTCAGTAAAAATTCGTTAAGCAAGAGATATAGCAACTTAAACATCCGTTTCTGCAATTTTTAAAGCTTGTCTCGAGAAATATCATGCTGTTATAGCTGTTATACATTTAATGTAATATCACTGTTATACAATTATAATATGCTCTTATACACTGTTATATACGTTTTAAGATTCTCGAAATTTCTTCGCTAAAGTATAAAATTTCTTGAACAATTAAAATATTTTATGGCTATCGTTCACGCTTTTCCGAATTTTGAACTTGCAATGTTTTTAAATGACATTTCCCATATTCAAAACTTACTAACGAATATTTTTAAACCGTTTTTACCGCAACAGAACAATAGGATCTCATATTAGTAAACACGAATCGTCATTACTGACATTGTTCCTTTATGCACTATATATGTACATACATACATACATGAGCTGACCATGTGTAATTTGATTACTTTTTCCCTATAGTTACTGTTGCTATTATTGTTGTTGTTGTTTTCGTTGTTGCATCAGTAGAAAATCTTAATTTAATATAAGCGTAAGCGCTCAGCTAGCAGTCTCAAGTACGTATGAACGCACGCGACAAATGTACCTAAAAGCGACGCCCGCCAATTATTTTACACGTTCTTGTGCCGACGCAGTCATCAGCAAATTGTATTGGCCAAGCGGTTGCATTGGTAGCGATGGTGCTGTGACGGGTGGGTACGCTAAACTTTGAATAGGCCGCATTAAGCGCACGTTTCCCTTCATTTGGCTTGTTGTCTGTCTATTGGCTCATCATTTGCGCTTTTTGGTTAGCTTAACTGTCCGTCTGACTGCCTGTCTGTCTGTTAGGTGTACAAGTATGTTTGTGTATATAACTATCTTCATGGGTCTTTTTATCTGTCCTCTTATTCATAGAAATGTTTATGCGTTTTTCCATTCGTCCGTCTGTAGGTCGGTCGGTCTGTCGGTCAGTTAGTTGGTTTAAGCGGCGGCATTGCTACACTTTAGTTTGACGCGCGCACCACCCTGCATTTGATGTTGGATTTTAGTACAAATTCTGCATTCAAATGACTTGGAACAACTATTCGAAGAAACGCGATATGTTTTAAAAATAATAATAATAATAATAGTGTGCTTCTTCTTTCTGCAATACGGTGCCGTCAATTGTTTAGTCCGGCAGTCTGCACTTGAATCCACACCCTACGATACCGTGGCTGTTATCATCATCAACGTTGCCTGGTGTGGTCGTGGTTGCGTGTAAAAGTGCGATAGTCCGGTGTAACCATTGACATTGACACTATTTTATTCTTGCTTCCATTTGAATAAATGAAATAATTGACAGCGACTCCATTTTTGAATTTATGGTTTTACATAAAATACGAGAAGCATTTCAAATAAGTCAAATTAAACTAATAATAATTATTGACCAGAGTGAAAACTTTTACAGTAATAGTTCTGTGACAGCATCTCCCAGATGTAAGACTATATAACTCTAAAAAAACCAATTGTTAAAATTCAAAAAGTTTTTAACTAATTTAAGATTTTTTGAAGTCTTTTTTTTATATTAAGTGTTCTTTGGAAATTGTTCTAATTATAAGCCAAACTGATGAATTAAAGACCAAATTTAAAGAAAGGTCTTACAAATAAAACCAAGTTTTGTTATATTAAGAAGCCTAGTAGTAGGTTTAGCAGACCCTTTAAAGTATTTTATTAGTGTCGGAAGCTAATAGATTTTTCTTTTGTGTCCAATTGTGACTAGTAATGTCTTAAAAGAACATAGCTGTATAAACCAGTTTCCGCGAAAGACTGCTATTTATTCCAAGCATTGTTCATTGTTTGCCAACACTTTTTCCCTTCTTTCTGACAACATATATGGATACCGCGTCAAAAGAATGCTACATCTTTTCAGTTTATACACGAATTGTTGCCATTTTTGAAATCTTCATATGATGTGTGTCTGAGCAGCACAGACAGGCTATGTATGTAATTTGGTTCGAAAAAAGTGGAAATCAAACGGTGTAGTGTCAGATGTCAGATGCGATGGTTAATGGTATAGCTTTCCAATTGATTGCTTCCAAATAGGTCTTGACCAACGGAGCAGTTCTTTGAGTGTTCGACTCAAACTTATCAATTGTGTTCGGTAGACAGTCACATTACTGGTTTCAACTCATAATACACGAATCTAAACTTTTTCCACATAAATACACAACTAAAATATATTCCATGTAGATGTTTAGGCATGGCCAGCTGATCTTTATGATTTCTACCTACTCCTTATTCTTAGTTTTTGTATGAAAAATTTTATTGATTTTATTAATATTGGTAGAAACACCAAAATTTTGGTACACATCGGACCACTATAAGGGGTAGCTCCCATACAATCTTTATGAGTTTATGTATGAACATTTTTTTTATTGTTGTTTATTTAGCTAGAAACATCATATTTGGTGTACTTTGCCTGATTACAAAAAAAAATATAAACCAAGTTCAGATCTCTAGTAGCGATGGTCCTCATACAAATTGGCTTAGCATGTTGGGTCCATTTTTCATCAACAGTGTTTATACGTCGCAGAAAATCTTCTCGTTTACAACTTTTTACATGTAGAAAATCGCTCTTTCCCGGGTTCAGTTCATATGGAATCCCATTTGCTTGTTTTTTTCATATGTTCCAATAAGAGTAATTATTTCTGCCGTTTGATACTAATCTTGATTCAAAAATGCTTCAAATTTCGCATCTTTCTACACTTTTGGCTGCGTTTTGTGTCTTTAAGTTCAAATACATCGTTCTTAAGCTTTTTAAACCACTCCCGAAAACTTCCCTCAGCATAAGGCAGCCCCACAACACATGCTTCTACAAGCAATCTTTGCGCCTCTTTATATTGAAAAAGTAAATTTGAAACTCCCTCAAGTGAAGTTTTCGCAAATATATGATTCTTAGAACAAATTAGCGAATATTTTAAGATTATATAGTTGATAGTTTTTAATTGGAGATTTTAGGACCCCTTAGCTGTATATATTTGAATCCTAAGAGCGACATCGGCACGATCCATACTTTCGCAGAGCACAACAGAATGAAACGCTTGAAAAAGTGATTTAAAATTCTGAAAACTGATTTTTAAAAAAGAAATAAGAGGAAATATTTGCTTCGTTGGAACCGAAGCCTAATTAGTCTACATAACGGTCTCATTTATCTTCTTTTTTAAACTAAATTATGGTATTCAAACTCTATTTTCAAAGTACATTGTTTTAATTTTTACAATGCATAATATTTCACCACAGTGTGGTGAGTATACAAGTAATATTCTCGTGTTCACTTGCTTACACTGTTTTTACGTATTTGATTCGATTAATCAATTTGATGATGCTATTTCTCTATAATCAGACACGGTAAACACGCCTAGATCGATTGGTAAATGTCGGTCAATTGATTTAATTTGGGATTTTGTATTTCATTAAACTGCCCTCGTGTTATCTCGTAAATCTTATTAAGCAAATCAACTTTGATAAGTTTTCTAAGCAAACAGATAAACTTAGAGTCAAGCTGAAGTTACGGCTCAAAGAAGTTTCGATTTCCGTTTTTGCGTGACCTCGTCTGACATTGACTGACAACTGCCAACAGTAGCAACTAATGAAGGCTAAAAAATGTCTACTTTTTTATTTTATTTTTTAACACAACAAACTCAACTTTCGTGTTGCACGGCATTTGTTAATTTCAATATTGAGCTTTAAAGATGTGCTGTCGCAGAGTTAGTTCTGTTGAGCGTGTTAAAGGTGACTATGTTACTCCAACTTTAAAGAAGTTCGTGGTGCTATATTTTACACGCAAACTTTCATGATTCACTACTGCCGGACTGACTGTCTGTCGCGATGTTGCGTGCTAAATTGCAAATTACGGCTAGATTGCATTTGAGTAGCGCGCAATAAATCTTACAATTTCTCAATTGTTTTATCGGTCAGCTTACCAAAGCGTATTGTTGTTGTTGCCACATAGTATTTAATGTTATCTATTAGACAGCAGTTCATAATAACAACAAGAACAAAAAAAAAACAAGGCACTCAATAAAAACAAACCTGCGTCTGAGAACTTTCACTGTCTCCATTAGCTACTAAGTTCACTTGGTGCGCGCGTCTTGACCATATACGTGCAATGTCCTTTGCAAACGATACGTATAGCTTCTGCCGTAAGCTGCATCAGCAGCGATTGCAACGTCAGCAGCAGTATTTGCAACAACAAATTCAACGGTGACTTGCAAATTTTTTTAAATTTTTTTTATTATATACAAAATATACAAAATGAATAATTAATATTAATATTTTTTTTGTATTAACACTCTTACAGGCAACAGAATGCAACGCGCGTGCACGCTTCGGGCTTTGTCGAGTCCAGCTCCAGCGATAATTCCAGTCAGGAGAATCACGATGAGTTGATTAATTTTCAGCGCGTCTCGATTTCGGGCGAAGATACAAGTGGTGTGCCCCTAGAAGATCTGGAACGTGCATCGACGCTGCTTATCGAGGCCATGCGTTTGCGGTCCCACTATATGCATCTTTCGGATCAATCGTTTCCGACGACTACATCGCGTTTCTTGAAGACGGTGCGCATGCGTGATCGTTTCGAGAATATTATTAACAACAAGGTTTCAGGTGAGTAAATTGCATGAAGTTGTGCCGATTTCGTATAGTTTTCTCAAGCTGTGTTGAGGCTTCAGACGTCTGTTCAGGCATCATCAAAACAAATCCAAACGATTTGTAGAACAGGTTGCGGTTGGTGATCGTATCGGAGTCGTGTTGTATGCGTACTTAATGCGTGTGTGTTTGTATATACATACATATATGTATGTATAGCTATATAAATATAAAAAGTTTTTTTTTTCTCTATGGCATCATATCTGTTCTAGTTTTATTTAGTTTTATTAGAAAACATTTCTTTATAACCTCATTGTTCATACGTTTTAAGTTACCCTTGTTTTTTTTTGCATAACATCCGGATACTCCCCAAGTTCCTTGCCCGTAAAATTTAATGCACAATTTACAAATATGTTGACTAAATCTAAGCTTTCAAAAATGCACTGCTGTACTATTTGCTATTAAAAACTAGCTCTACACTATTCGAAATTTTTGTTAACGTGACACCCGGTTATTTTTGTTGTGCGCGAATTCATGGGATTTCCATTTATCTTTTTTTTTTAAATTTCTTTAGACGTAAATCTTATGCTATAACTAGTTGGAGCGTAGCGTGTTGATATCTTCGTATACAGTCACGAATTTTGATTTTTTAATTTTATCTTCTTAGCCAAAGATGCTTTTAATTAGAAATACTTACAATTTGAGCTGAATACGAATATAACACATTTGAAAATACGTATTATTTTTTTTTTTCTTACTTATATAAGTAAAGATTTGGTGGGACACCCTTTATTTTTATGACTGCACCACATCCGTGCGGTAGACTTTCCACCAGTGTCACAAAGCTTCTCTGTGAAATTGCATACCAAACATTTTGAGTTGTTCCATATAAAATTGTAAAAAAATTTTCCTACAAAAAACTCAGAATGAGAAGTAGGTTTGCATGATAAGTCCCAACCCTCTATAGGGAGGATGGCAAGCATATTCACTGAATACAAGCTGAAGAATGAGTAGAAGAATCTAAATATCCGAATCCGAATTGGGTTCTATATATTATTTTTTCCAAGTTTTCGATTTTAATATTTATATTGCCTTGACTTTTGTTGCTGAACACGAATATATAAACTTTCCTATGGAAACAAGGTATTATGTAACCAATTCAACTTAACTAAGTGCCACAGAAACCATAATATTGCAATATTCTCCAACAATCCGACGGCTATTAGATCCTTAAGTTCAAATCTGATCAAATTGATCTCAGATTGCATAGTAAAGGGAAAATGTGAAACGATAACTCAATACTAGGTACGCTTTATGCCGTGAAATGAACAAGCTAAGCTGTTATTTTGTTAAGAAGAGGAGCAGCCTCTCCCTTCAATGGTCCAAAGCCATTTTGTGGATTCTGAGCAGGTACACACAGGATGCTTCCAAAAGAGAAAGGAACAAAATCAGAGACATTTGTTTTTTAAGCATAAGATAGGAAAAACAATTGCTAAGGACTATAACAATAGATCTGAAATATACAATGGACTCAAGAAGAACGCTCTAAGCATTATATCAGGTTTTCTGATTTGGCATTGGTTGGGTTCAAGAGTGGCAAAAAGAAGGTTAGTCATCAAAAATAGTAATCAAGAGTCACAATAAAATATTGGTCATCAGTTCTAAGAAGATAACATTAAAAAAAGCCTGTTACCCATGCATAGTGTACTAAATTCGTGAACACCACTACTCTAAATATCTTATGTATATATGTATGTGTGCATATACGAGGGGCACTATTTATATTCGGGAATAGCAAATAATAAGAAACCTTTTTAAATGAAAATGTTTTTATTGATTTTCAAAATAGTCTTACATTCCCTCAAACCAATTTTCGAAGCACTTTTCCACTCCAATTGAGACAACTCTAAAACATGCGTTGTGAACGCATTAACAGCTTCTTCGGGCGTAGAAAAACGGTCAACACGCAGTTTATTCTTGATGTTTGTGAATAAAAAAAGCAATCATTGGGTGATAAATCAGCGCTGCACGGCGGATGACCCATCAATTCGAAAGTTTGAATGCTCAAAAACTCTCTTGTTGTGAGTTTGCATTGTCATGGTGGAGGGTGATTCGTCTTCGGCAGTTGTTTTTGTGTCATTCAAACAAATGTACCATGCTCAAGCGGAACAGTGGCCGAAGAAACAGGCGACCATTTATTTCGCATACTTCATGCGCAAATAACTTTTGTTGGATTTGGCGCATCTTGGAACACAATAAGGTCGACTGCTGTTTTTTTTAACGGCTTATACGCATACAACCATGATTTGTCACCTAAAATTATTTTATAAACTTCTTTTGAAGCACCGCCATCGTATTTTTTCAGCATTTCTTAGCACCAACCAGCATGAGCCTTTGAGCGATTGTCTAATCCAAGTGGAATCCAACGCGAACAAACCTTTTTTTATGGCAAGGTGCCATGCAGAACTAATGTTTAGGGATGCCTCAATCTCACAGTGTATCACAATAACTGATTTTAGGCGACCACCTTCACGGAATTCGTACTATGAACACGTTTGAATTCAACATACCAGCTACATACAAAGGTTTTTTATGGTGCTTCATTGCCATACAAAGATCTGAGTTCATCGTCACACTCTTGTTGCGATAATTTCCGTCGAACGTTGTTAAAAATAATCCAACGATAACCTTCTCTTCAAATTTCCATTTTTTGCCAAAATGGATTTTTTCAACTCACTGTAAACAAGACAAATAGCGCTTTTACACATGAACGTTGTGAGTACGTTCATGCTAAAAAATGTCAAACTTTATTTTAGTATTGCCAGATTTTACCTATTGATATTAGTGTGTTGCCACTACCCGAAATATAAATAGTGCCGCTTGTCAGATTTTGGCACTGCCCGAAATATAAAATGTTACCAGATAGCTTATCATAGATCAACAATTCCTCATCAGCTTCTTGAGTAGTCAGGGCGTTCGTCACTTTGTCTAACTGCTGACTGACTATCTCGCAGAGACCATAATATTTAAAGCTAGTAAACTCGGAATATTCTTAAACTTCTAAAGTGCAAATTTGAAAAAAACTCAACAAATCCTTTTGTCTCCTACATACATATTTCTATTGTTCACTGTAGCTATGTACATATACTTTTTTTTTCTTTTAATATTTCGCCATATTATAGTTACATGTACCACCAAGTTTATACCATTTTTAATGTTGCATTAGCTTAAAACTATTCGGTAAGCGTCCAAAAAACATATATATTTTTTATTTTTCTCTCAACCTTTTAACTATCTACTTATACTCTATTATATTCTTAACAAAAACTTATTATTTTTGAGTTGCGTAGGTTTTTTGCTAATGCTCGTTCGTTCCTATATTCATTTTGCTCCTTTCTTCTATACTTTTTTTTTTTTTCTTATAAAATCGATGTAATTATTTTTTTTTTCCCCCTATTTTATATCTGTATGAATATATATATATATATATATATATAGCATTATCTTACTCTCTATCTATCTATCTATCTATCTCTCTCTCTTTGTCAGTATTTATCCTTTTGTACAAATATTTCTTTCATCCGTTATTTTTATAGATTTAATCCGCAATATGAGTCTGTCAAGTCTGAAAGGTAATTTGCGCATCCTCCTTTCGTTCGCGACAGAAGCGAGCGCGAATCTCATATATGGCTATATACAACATAAAAAATATGTTTCTTTGCGCTTTCTTATATATTGATTTGTTTTTGTTTCTGTTTCCGTTGATGTTAAACATTTTATTTTTTTATATATTCTGTTCTATTTGTCTGTTCTAAAATGAAAAACTTCTGTTTGCATGGCAATGCTGTTTGTGTGCTCTAAAACCGATTAGATTAGCAGCGCCAATATTATTCACTTGCAGTGTTGCCAGATGTGAGATCAGTGTGTAGTTTGTTTTATTTATTTTTACGTTTTCTTTTGTTTTGTATGTCTACTACGTTTACAAATTTTTTTTTTTAATTCTTTAAGTATATTTGCTGCTTTTGTTTGTTATTTATTTAATTGTTTACACATATATATATCACACTCATGCAAACAAACAAAGAAACACCATTAAATTCCTAAACTAAATCTACATAATATATGTATGTAGATTTAGTTGATACATCCCAGCAAACCATGTGATTCTTTTGAGACTCTTATTTCGGTGGGTTTTGCTAGTTGTTTTTGCCTAAAAGAGCGTTTCTTCTTGCTATCCATGCTTTGAAACCATTCAATGTCTGTCAACATTTTAGAATTGCTTCGAAAATGGTTTGACGGGATGTGTACACATTTTGAAGGATGCAACTGCGTTATAGAAACTTTTGAATATTTCTCGCAAGATTTTGAATGCTATTTTGATAAAATTTTTTTTTTTTTTTGAACAATTTGTATCATATTTTGCTTGTGCATACATACACTACACGCGCATTCACACACACACATACACACACGGCTGTTGAAGCAAAAAACCTTTTAAAAAGGAAATCGTTTAAAACAATCCTTCAATTGATGTTTATATACTTGTATATTATGCACCGCCAAGCAATTGCAAACTTTTTAAGTTCTTTAAAGTCATCCAGGCTATTTAAATATGTATATGAATTATTATATTATAGTTTTCAACTTATATTTCTTATGGTCCCAGCGTGCTGGGCAACGCCTCTTTTTGTTATAGAACATATTTCTAGTGGAACATATTTTTCTAGAACTCCATCTGCGTCGAACAGTATTACATAAATTTTCTTACTTAAATGGCCGTAAACCGTCTTCCGGTTATGTCCGCATTTAGGAAGGCGCGCCAGCCTCCATAGTCCTATCGTTTTGAATGCCAAGTACGGAGAGATCTCCAACGCGTGCCCGGTCGTCCTCTATTTCGTTGTACACTAATCAAGTTTGGGCACCCCATATAAACCATGCATGCTCTTTCATCCATTCGAATGAGTTGATCAGCCAAGTGCAGCCGCTCTGGACTATGTCAACCTCATCGAATAACTCGTACAGCTCGCGGTTCATAAACTCGTCGCCGACTCTAATAGGACCAAAAATCCTGCGGATAATCTTCCTCTCAAAGATTTCCAACGCTGTTTCATCTGCGCCATATCTGATGAAACGGGCGTATCAGCGTCTTATAGATCTTTATTTTCGTCTGTCGAAAGAGGGCTTTACTTCTTATTCGCTTGCTCAATTGCAACTGTTTGCAAGAGTGATTCTTCGCCTGATCTCCAGGCTGACGTTGTTGTTCTTGTTGCTGGTTATTTCGGATATAAGATAGACGAAGTTTTCTACAACATTGAAGTTGAAATTTTCCATCGTCACTGACCGTTCAAGACATGCGTGCGAGAAGACACCAATTACTTCGTCTTGTCCTCATTAACCGCAAGACCCATGAGCCGAGACTCACGGGTCTTTTCCTAGATTTGTAGTAATGTGCATATTTTTATTCACTGTTTGACCTTTTTGCTCTGAAGACACACTAATAATGTCCTATCAGTGCATCTGCTAATATACATATTATACAATAAGCGCTAACAGTGGGGTCTCCTTTCTTAAAAATAGGACAGAGAACATTGAGATTCCAGTCATTGGGTATGCGTTCATCGGACCATATCTTGCATAAAAGTTCGTGCATACTCTTAACCAACTCTTCGCACCCGTTCTTGAATAACTCAGCTGGCAACCGTTTTGTTATTTTTCTCTATCTGACTCCTCTATCTGACTCCTCCATAATCTCAGTGATTCCTGAGCATCTGTAACCAGACTTAAATTTTCATCCTTGTAGAAAGTTATTCCGGGCTTAAAACCTTTTGACCTTTTGATAAAATTTTCGAGCTTCATTTTTGTCACATAACGTCTCAACATTCTCAAACTTCCGCTTTGCTTGCTTCTTTTTCTTGCGTCTGAAAAGGTGTTTCTCCTCTCGCAGTGATAGGAAGCGTTCTTCTCTGCAGTAGCATTGCGACACTCCTCGTCGTACCAAGCGGGTAATATGTTTCCACTGCTCAAATATATCTCGAGAAGACGGAGAGGTTTCCCTTAGCAGTAGTAAGAGTGTGTTTGAAAAGGCTGCAGCGGTCTGTTCTGATTGCAGCTTGCCGATGTCTAGCTTTTGTTGCATGTTGGAACGTGCGGCGTGTACTACGCTGATCCTAGTGCGTACCTTGGCTGCGACAAGATAGTGGTCCGAAACAATGTTGGGACCACGTAACGTTCGCACGTTTAACTTGCTCGATACGTGTCTTCCGTCAATCAAAACATAATCAATTTGGTTGCGTGTAACTCGATCTAGACTCATCTGGTGCTACTGACTTCTATGTTCCGACCTGCGGCGAAATCGATAAGCCTTTCCATTATTGGATGTAGTGTCGTGAAGGCTAAATTTTCCAACGGTTGGGCCAAAGATTCCTTTCTTTACAATTTTGTTACAAGAATCATTGTTGGCCATTCCCAAGCGAATGACTGTCAACAATTTTTCTCACATTGTGCAAACGACCCCATTTCCTTCAGTAAGGTCCTTAAAAACCTGCTCACAAATATTATTTTGCACGGTAGAACATTTGCTTTATGCTATTTAATTTAAATTAAAATACGAAACACTTTAAAATATTAATTTAAAAAAAAAGAATTTTTAATGTTTATGGTATACATTTTTTTTTTTTTATTAAAATAAAGAGCTTAAAAATGTTGTATTCAGTTGATTGGTGCTGCGTGTAATGCGAGCCTTTACAATTATTAATTGGTGCACAACCAGGCATGTTTCTGTTGAGTGAAATAAATTATTATACAAGCTTTCACATATAAACAGGCTTGCTTTGCCAATTAGTAGTGCTTGAGAGTAGTCTGTTGCAAGTAGCTCTATTTCCCCCCTCTATATCGCTCTCTCTCTCTCTCTCTCTCTCTCTCTCTCTCTATTACACATAATTTCACGTCCACTTGTTATTTTATTTGTTTTCTCAAGTTTTTGTCGTAGATTTTTGTTATTAAATGCATTAATAAGAACAATTACAACAACAACAAAACGAGTGCCTAACCTGCAACTAAGTAAATTGTAGTTAAAAATTTTTTTGTATTTATTTTTTTTTTTTTACTTGTATACTTTGTGACGCGCATTTACTAAATGTAGAAATATTTTTATCTCTTTTTTGCGATAACACACACAATTTTTTATAACAAATACAAAAAAAAAAACCAAATATAAACGAAACAAAATATTTTTGTTGCATTTCAAAAAAAAAAATACAAATTCAAATGCACAAAATACTTTTATAACAAAATGAAATTAAAAATCAAACTCAAAACCTGCAATACTGGCAAACGAAATGCATAGATTTCACCATACATCCACCGCCAAGCACTCGGGATCCATGGGATGTTGATTTTCCAGATGACGAAGAGTACCACATAGCGCCAGTTAATGGTGTCTTCCATATTTTCAAGGATAAGGTAAGCAATAACTAAAGAATATGTTGTGTATATTTCTATAAAAACTTTCTAGCAAGGACTACGCGCATCTAAAGTTTTTTTTTTTTTAAATTTTTATTTAGACGATTAGTTTTTATTAATAATTTGTAAATTCTTTTTTGTTTTATGTTTTGAAAATAATTTTCAACAGGACATGAACGAATCGCTTGACTTTAGGTATCCTGTGCTTGAGGAATTCGTAAGAGATATGCATGTCATGTGTAATATGATTGCTGATGGCCCACTGTAAGTATTGCGCAGCAGTTATACGGTTAAACTAAGCTTATAATAATCATTCATTTGCTTGCAGTAAATCCTTCTGCTATCGCCGTTTGTGCTATCTGTCGTCCAAGTATCAGTTGCATGTTTTGCTAAACGAATTGCGCGAGCTGGCCGCACAGAAGGCAGTGCCACATCGTGATTTCTATAACACTAGGTAAGCATTCTATTTTATTCAAATTCAAAATAAAACAATTTAAAAATAATTTTTGTTGCTTGTTTATAGAAAAGTGGATACGCACATACATGCTGCGTCTTGCATGAATCAGAAACATTTGCTACGCTTCATTAAGAAAACGCTGAAGAACAATGCCAATGAGGTGGTCACTGTCACACAGGGCAAGCAGATGACACTCTCCGAAGTGTTTCAGTCAATGAATCTGACTACTTATGATTTGACTGTCGATATGCTGGATGTGCATGCCGATCGTAATACTTTTCATCGTTTCGACAAGTTTAATTCCAAATATAATCCAATTGGTGAATCACGTTTACGTGAAGTTTTTCTGAAGACGGATAACTATCTGAACGGTAAATACTTTGCACAAATAATTAAGGAGGTGGCATTTGATTTGGAGGAATCGAAATATCAGAATGCCGAATTACGTTTATCGATTTACGGTAAGTCGCCGGATGAATGGTACAAGCTGGCCAAGTGGGCCATCGATAACAATGTGCACTCGACCAATGTGCGTTGGCTGATACAGATACCGCGTCTATTGTAAGTGTACCATTAGCTTGCTAGATATTTTAGACATAATAAAAACATTTTCTATTTTTTCAGTGATATCTTCAAGTCAAACAAAATATTGCACTCATTCCAAAGCATCATCGACAATATTTTCCTACCGCTATTTCAGGCAACCAATACACCAAGTAAGTATCCTGAGCTGCATCGTTTTCTGCAATATGTTATTGGCTTTGATTCTGTGGACGATGAATCAAAGCCCGAGAATCCAACATTTGATACTGATGTACCGCGCCCACAGGAATGGAACGATGAGGATAATCCTCCATATGCCTACTATCTGTACTATATGTACGCGAACATGTGTGTGCTGAACAAGTTTAGAAAGTATGTTGGCCTTATTAATAGCTAGTAAATATTTGTAATAATAATTCGCATTACGTATTACGTATTACAGGCAACGCGGCTTAAACACCTTCGCATTGCGTCCACATTGCGGCGAGGCTGGTCCCGTGCAGCATTTGGTATGTGGTTATCTTTTGGCTGAGAATATATCGCACGGTTTGTTGCTGCGTAAGGTGCCAGTGCTACAGTATTTGTATTACTTAACACAAATCGGCATTGCCATGTCGCCGTTATCGAATAACTCGCTTTTCCTTAACTATCATCGTAATCCGTTGCCTGAGTATTTGGCACGTGGTTTGGTCATATCGCTTTCAACAGACGATCCATTGCAGTTTCACTTTACCAAAGTACGTACACATCATGTCTGTCTGTAAAATAAATTAGTTTTTATATTAAAAATTCATTTCAATGTGCACAGGAACCGCTCATGGAGGAGTACAGCATTGCGGCACAGGTGTGGAAGTTGAGCTCATGTGATATGTGCGAATTGTCAAGGAACAGCGTCATAATGAGCGGCTTTCCGCATGAGGTAATAACTGCTAATGCTGTTCTATACCTACCAGCATTAACTTTAATTTACCTTCATTGTCACAGATCAAACAGCATTGGCTCGGTCCGAACTATCAACTGGAGGGCATGGAAGGCAACGATATTACGCGCACAAATGTGCCGGAAATACGTGTCGCTTATCGCTACGAGACATTGCTTGATGAATTGTCGAACATCTTTAAAGTGAATCGTTCTTCGCGTATTAATATACTGGAGAACAAGTAGACAACAACGTCGCACTAAAAAAAAAACACTTCTAGTTATACAGGGAACAGTGGAATTGGTTTTATTTGTTGCAGCATGTGTAGCGATTTCAATGCCAGCATAAAACCAACCAACCAACAAACTAATTAACCAACCAACAAACAAATTTATTTATTCATCGAAGAAACGGCAAACTTTATGAATTTAATATATAACAATTAATATATTATATATATATATATATAAAATAGGGCGCATGGAAATACATATATATAAAAATTTTTTAATAAATTTAGAGCAAATGTTTAAAAAACAAAATGAAAAAAAAAATGGAAAAGAAAACTCTAACCAAAGTCAGAACAGACAAATTAATTTTCAAAATATTCTCTATTTGTCTTTAAAAATGAATGCATATATACAAACAAATGAATTTAAATTCATATATTCAAACAAATCTAAGAGATAAACTTACTTACTATGTATGTAACACATATTTTGCTCGTTGTAAGCTTTTTTTTGCCTGCTTAAGTTTTTAAATGTACTTCAATTTGTTATTTGTAATGTTTCTTATTTATACGTTTCTTTCTAAATATTATTTTGATTGTGTATGTCTAAAAGTGTAAAAGTAAAACTAAATATTTCATTTTTCATGTTATTTGTTAGCTAAATTAATTGTGTTAATATATATCTATGTACCCTACTGCTATAATCGTGGTAAATAAATGTGAACACAAATGTGTATTCGTAACAAAAAAAAAAGAAGAAAAAAAAGTTCGTGGTGTTTATTAATACGACGAAAAAAGAATAAATCTTTGACTTAATATTCAGTTTAGGGTGTGGCTATTTCAGTTTTTTTTGCTCATGTTGTTAGCGCCAAATTTGAATTTGATGTGACGTTTGATTGAAGTCACAGATTTAGCGGTTCGATTTAGACCTTTGACAAATCTAGCTGAAATAAGAATAGGAGACTCGAAATATAGAAACTTGAAGTCTCTATCTCTTATATTAGCCAAGCACTCAATTTCAATACAAAAAAATCAGATAAGCGGACATGTCTAGGCCTGGTATTTTGATTCTGATCAATTGTAGAACTTAATATGCCCTTTTACACTACGGTGACAGTCTATAATAATTACACCCTAGAATTTTTGATTGCTGATTTCGTGGATGCCCAAAGTCCTATTCCGGATCTCCAATTTGGATTTTATGCTAAACATAAGCCTCCCGAAAAGCTCCACATACTCAGTCTCAGTGCTTTTAGAGACTTGCAGCAAGTATTAGATCGTATGTGATACACTGGACTGCAGACCAATATCATGCTCTCTATTATTTATTGTGACGTTCTTGCATAGAAGAGAGTCACTTTTCTGCTAAACTGCGATCGGGTATGTCAGCCACTTATACAGTCTTAGTTGGGCTACCGCAAGGTAGTGTCTTGAGACCTAGACACTATTCCATCTTTACAGCGAACTTCCAGTCCTGTCATCCAAAATGCTTATTTCGTCATTTGCCGACGATGTTAACGTATTTTATATAATAGCTCAAGGTGCGAGGTCTTCAAGAATACATACTTATCTTTGCACTAAAAGATGGAACATGATACTCGATAGAGAGCTTTCCTGGCTTCTTAACAATAGGTGTTAATTTTCGTTGATCAACAAAAGGACTGCCTGCCAGTAACTAACTGCACCAACATGGAGTTGCGGTATCCAAATTTAGGGTACCACTGCAGGGTCAACCGGATTTAAACTTTTCAAAACAATTCTCTGCGCCTAATAACAGCTTTGCTTGGTATGTTCTCAATTGAACCTTACATAAAGATCTCGTTTGGTGTGAAGAACAAATTTACTTCTTCTCAAGCAGATACAATGACCGATTGATGAACCACAGTAATCTCCTAGCCAGACCCAAGACCACTGCAGTACCAACATGGAGGCTAGAACGATATCATGTTAGACATCTTCTCTCCTAGATCTATACACCGATTGGATAACAATTGAAACTACAAATATATTATAATATAAATATATTTGAATTCCCCTAATATAACAGGCATCGTCTCATAAGGCAAGGTGTACATCGATTGTCGCTTTATTTAATAAGAAGATTAACATTCCAATCGTGCAGAGTGAGCTGAGGTTTGTAAGCGCCTGCACCCGCCACGATTTAATGCACATAAGCAAAGCTGACTGGAACTGGATATAGAGAAATTATGAAATACATATTCGGCTGTAGATTCAATATTTTCCGTGAAAAATTTGGTCGAATTTCGAAAAATAAGCGATATATATTAATGGGTGTTTCTTACACACATATAAGTTCCACAGAGACTCGTTGGTATCTTTTTCATTGAGCGTGGAGTATGATTTTTTCATAATTTGTAGAAGTAATATATTTACAAAGATGTTGTGCACGGCATATTTTTGATAGATCTATTTTTTTTCTTTTGTTTCAAATGACTTCTAAGAAATTGGAGATGGCTGTGAGGAACTGTACCTACTGTTATGAAACTTAGAGCTAAGCTTCAAACTGTGTTCAGTTGTTTACTAAAGTTAATCGGGATATCATCAGTGCAAGCTATCAGATTCATCTGATTTAGCTACGAATACTCATCAGTCTGTTGCCTATGACATTATTTACTTAGAGAATGAACATAGGAGAAAAGCGCTTTGTATATCAAACGAGTTTATTTGTATACATATTTTGTTGCTACATATTTAGCAATCTTCTCCAAACCCAAAATTTACGAATCTGATCCAAAACGAAAATGTTTGCACAAGTCGTAGACGAAATTTTTATGTTTGCATAAAATCCGCTTTCTTGTCATTACAAAACGATTTTAGTAAATTTCGTATATATGTATATATATTATATATGTATGTATATTTAAAAATTTCAAAAAGTTTAGTACAATTAAAACAAAGTTTGGTTATTTCTAAACTCTTCTACATTTAAACAAGGAACACATGAAAACAAGAAATAATTTTGCGTTTTAAAAACCATATAAAAAAAAAAAATATATAAATAAAAATGTACTCTTTAGATATACATGTGTGTCTGTATGTACATATGTATATATATAAATATATGCGTGTGTGTGTATGTAAAAATTAGTAAATTGTAGCGGAAAATACATTAAGCAATAAACGTAGCACATGGCACAAAAAGTAAAAATAAAAATTAATAAATTGTAATAATATTTAACTTAAATATATACAGCCATGGCCTAAAAAAGCGCGTCTTTAAATTAAATTTTCTCGATTTCTCTCTCTCTCTCTCTCTCTCTCTATATATATATATATATATATATATATATATATATATATCTATCTCTCTCGCTTGCTGATTTACAAACAAACGTTAACAATTTTGTCTTTAAAATGCGTCTTTTCTAAAATAAGTTTAATAAACTTTTGTTTGGTTAAATTCTCTGAGGGAAGACTGAAGCGCAGACGCCTTTAAAATGGTGAATTCATGCCCAGTTTGGTGCCGAAATCCAAACGTGCGCGTCGCTGATAGCGTGAATTTATTCTGTATAAATAGATAAACAAATACGTGTATAGTAAATATCATAACTAGAAAATAATAACAACGAATGGCTTACTTAATTTCATGCATCTTGGTCAATTCGCTGACAATCAAACTGGCAAGGCTGCCGCAATAGATTATGGCAATAGCCGGCCAAATGTTCGAAAGCAGCTCGTTGATGTTTTCATTAAATAAAATTTGCAAACCACAGAGCAGCACATGCAAAAGCAGCAAACTCAAACAGGTAAATGTCCAGATGTGATTGCGGAATGGATTGCGCTGCCAGAGTGAATGATCTCGGTGTACAAAGGAAGCAGAAACAATCACTGCAAGAAAAAAAAAAATAATAACATCGAATATTGTTATACTGCTTCGCCTCGAATATTATTACCAAAATGTAGTAAAATGCCCAAAAAACAGAAGGTACGTGCAATCTCCAAAATCTCATGAAAATCTGGATCATCGGTAATATCATTATCATCATCACCAATTTCTTGCGAATCGTCGCTAAAATTATTACTCATTATGCGTGCAGCAATACGTGGATGTGTCATAAATACGCAATACGAAATTATCTGCAAGAGAGAGAGAGAGAGAGAGAGATGCAACAAAATTAAATACATATACTACCAATCGTTCAAGCCAACTCACCATAGACAGTACCGGCACGAGAAACTTGCAACCATAGCACCAGACTACAAATCCAAAAACGCGCGTATCATACTCAGTCTGTTTTTTGCCAGTAGCGCGATTCATAATCTTTGGATCTATGTCGATGTGTGCCAGCGCCAGCGCAATAAGCGGCACAGGTATGCTCATTAGATAGATGCCCATCAGTGGCGTTAGTATAGGTGGCAGTGAGAGACATGCACAAAGTAAATTGACAATAGAGATCGTACCTGCACAGCAGGCCCAAAATTGTATACAGTTCCAGAGACCAGATGAGAAACGTCGTGATAGTTCTATGATGGCAACCAGGGAAAGAGGATCGTCACGACAAATGGATATGGAACAAGGCAGTGAGTTGAGCAGACGACTTAGATAGACAGGCGAGATCGTATTAGCGGGCGTTTGCATTGGTCGTGCGTTGTGCGTGTACATGCCGCACTCGAGCAGCTCTTCACTGCTGTATTGATCGTCGCGCTCATATTGTTGCTGATGATGATTATGCTGATGATTAGATTGCTGTTCCTGTTTTTGTTCTTTTTCTGGCGTGATGCGTCGCTGATCTTGCTGCGCTCGTAACAGTCGCAACTTATTGTTATGTATATTGACCTCCGTGTAGGCGTCGATGTCTTGGCACACTTGCGGATACAGCGGCTCAACAGCAATGCTGCAGTCGGCTTGCAAAAAGATCTCTGCATTCGAATTACTTGCTGAAGAGCCCAGACAGACAACAATCTCACCATAGGATTGCATTATGTCGAGCATTTGACATGTAGCCTCTGCGGAGCAGTCTGTGAACAGTGATACCTGCAGCGGCACATTGTCCACTTGTTCGAGATGTGGTCGTATATTTTCGATGCCACGCGGCAATTTCGCACGATTAGACATATCAAAATTAACGGGCGCACTCTGCTCAGTGCTCTCGGTGAGCGTGCTCAGCGAACGACAGTTCTCGTCCATGGCCGAGTCGAGTGAGTGACGCTGCTGCTTTGAGTCCAAAGTAGCAGCAGTCGCGCTCTCGGCATGCTTGGCTTCCGTCGCGCTTCGCTTATGCTCCAGCGACAGCTGTGAACCGCGTGCGCTCGTTTGTATATCATCGCCTTTGGTACCGCTGTCTGCGACATCACTGCTACTGTCGCTAACCAGATTCAGTGCTTTACATTCGTCTGGATTCGAAATAGCGCCGGGCGCTGATGAACTTAGTGTTTTGGAAGACTCTAGATTTGTGGGTGGTCCGAGTAAGTAATTTAGTGTAGATTGTCCACCACCAATACCGTCGCCGCCACCACCGTCGTTGTCACCTACAAATGTATCATGATCATCAACATCATCGTCAGTGCGCTGCTGCTTGATGATGTGAGTTTGATGTTGTACGTCAAAGTTTTCATTGTATTCGTCATCTCCGTCGGCGTGCGGAAAAATGTACATGACATTGGCGCTTTGATGATTGTCGCATGGCAACGGAGTTTTGGCGTTTGCTGATGTTGTTGCAATTGTTGCTGTTGGTGTTCTGAATGTGATTGTGCTTTTGTTGTTGTGGTTCTTGTTTGTATGATTGTCATGAGCTTGCGATTCAATGTTTGTGGCATTAATGGAAATGGTAGTTTTAGTGTTTGTGTTGATGTTTGAGAAATTATCAGAGGGTTTAACAATAGTCTTGGCATGATTACCGGCATTCTCCGAAGACTGTGCAGCAGCCGCCTTTGTCGACGCCGCAGCACTGCCACCAGTGACGTGGTTCGACTTAGTCGTCTCCTCGGACTCGCTTAGCAGCGATATGTGACAATTCCAGCCAGACTCCAGTCCCATTTTCTCGGAGAAAACACGTGAACGCAATTCGTTTTCTTTGCTGAAATGCACGAACCGTATGCACGCACGTTCCAGACGCTCCACTAACTGCACAATATCCATCTGCGCTTGATACTGCATGGTGACCATGCCGATAAATACCTGATGGCACTGCATTTCAAAGCAATTGTCAACATCGTTAATATCCTCCTCTTTGGTGTCCGAAAAGAGCAGCGAATCAGTGCTTATACTGTGACTAAGTTTCGCATGATGGCCGGTCTCGAAATCGCAATGCAACTTATCAACGTGCTGCATACGCAACTTAGACTCTGGCGGCAACTCCAGGTATGCAATCGGACTGCCGCTATTCGGTGCACCACTTAATGCACCATTAATGCCATGCCGCAGCGGACGATAAGCAAAAGCGGTGCAATAAGCGGTTAGTGCACTACGTTGGTAGAAGTCCAGTGCGCGTTTTCTATCTTGTGGTGCGAGCGGATGTAAATCTTTACCATCCCAAAAATCATCGCAGCAGTCTAGTATAATGTCCGCTGTGCCTTGGGTGAAAAGTGACAAATAACCGCCAGGATTCTCGCGCATAACCACAGACAGAGAGTGCGGAAAGGGCACCTTTACCTTAGAAGAGAGCTGCAGCTGACGTGCAAAGCGTATGTCACGACGCACCACTTCCGGTTGCTAAGCAAATAAGATACGCAAAATAGATTAGAGATATTAACGTATTAAATGGTTCAATGTGCTTACCAGATGCCTATATGAGGCCAATTGTCCCTCCAGCGCAAAGCGGTCAGTAGCGTGATCCGTAAAACCGATTTGCTTGGCCAGTTCGCATAAGCAGCGCCTGGCAAACGAAGCAAACGATTAATGTATTGACTAAGAAAGGTTGGTCATTGTTGACACAACAGTATAGTAGTTAGCATGCAAGCAAGATGTACGTTTTTATGTAGCTGAGTCTGCGTAGGTACAATATGTATGTAGTTAATTGGCCGTAGTAGCACGAAAGTGATATTAAGAATTTCTAACCGGCTTACACTGAGCTGATTTAAGTGTTTCAAAAGTAACAAAATACAAAAAAAAACAAAACAATCAAATATAAGAGGGTTAAAAGGCTAAGCTATGAAAATGATATCTATGACAATTGTAGTATTACATTCTAATTAATTGCGATACATAAAATGATTTATTTACAAAATGGTTTCATAATTACATATTATAAAGTAAATACTCGTATATAGTAAAATATCCTCGCTAGAAATAAAATATGTATATGCTTCAAATGCGCTTCAAAAAAAAAAACAACTAAACTATAAAATATTTTCCCAAAACTGACGCTTTCGAACCTTTTTTAAGCTCTCCAAAGTTTATATATTATTTTTTTTTTTTATAGGTGTTTAGATTAAATACACCTTAGAGTGGCCCATCATTTGGGCTAGCGCGGGCCACATTTGGATGAACTGAATTTGCTATGCATTTTATTTTTATGTGACATAGTCAATTGCTTCCATTGCAAATTTTATTATTTAACAAATCAAATTAAATATTTCATACACAAACACAGAAAGGTACAGACAGATTTGTATGGCAGCTACCGCTTATGAAAGATACATCAAATTTGGCGTTTCTAGCAAAATATAAAACTACAATTAAAATGTTTTTATACAAAAGAAAGAGGATGTTGGTTTGTATGGGCGAAACCCTTTAGGGAGCGGTTGGTAATTTCATTAAATATTAGTTAACTGTAGAGGCAATAGACGAATCCAAATATTCAATCTTAAAGGCTCTACTTTTAATAGTCTGTAAGTTCTCGTTATTTATACGAACAGACTCGACTTTTGGTGCCGATCAAGAAACTATATACCTAATGTGGTTCGCCTTGCCCCGTTTTGCTTGTTACACACATTTGCACAAACTTTATATACCATACGGTTACGTGGTATAGAAACAATGCATGTCTTTGCCTTATACTAGTTGATTAATATTTGATAAGCTCTATTTACAATTTATAACATTATTTTTTATGGGCGGACTGTTGTGACTTATAATTGCATGTTATTTGCAAGAGCTTAAATAATAATTTAATTCAAAGTAAAAAAAAATACAAACAAAAGAAGTTTAAATTTTGTATGTGTAAGAATATTTTTCGAGACTTGGCGTTTCTCTACTCTGCCCGAATATATTAATAAGCGTTTGTGTTGGTCTGTTGGTAGTCGTTAAATATTATTTTTAATTAGTCGCATTTCATTTGGAGTTATGTCTGAGTTAATTAAAGTTAAAAGTAATCAACTTCCTTCTTTTTTCTTAAATTATATCTCAACAAAATAAAAAAACATTTTAAAAATACAAAACTCAAGTCAAACAGTAGATAGTTACAGATGCTCGCTAAACTTGCAGCTGAAAATCATATACAAAAGAACAAGAAGTTTTTGTTGGAATTTTTGAATACTTAAAACTGTTTTACCAATTACCAATCTTGTGTGCAATTGTTGCATCCAATGCGTTTCTTTAATTTAATATTTTTCAGAGTTTAAGGATCAAAAGAAAAAAATCAAATGCTTACAAAAACCAAAAACAACCAAAACTTCGGTTTGGATCTGGGCATTTGTAGAAAATTAAGAAAATTATAATTAGACTAGAAATAAGGTTAACAATAATCGTTTATTGGCAACAATAGTATATGAATATGATATGAGACAATGGCAATGAACTACGTACCCATGCAAAAAGCTTTTCATACTGCTATCTAAAATCTCATACCGATTTGTGACGGGCACAAGATCTTTGTCGAGCATGGCAACAGCTGTTACATGACCACAAAACTGCGTGTAGTGTGCGTGCGTCAATGGTGAACAGGTATTGAGCAATATGGCCAAACCTAGAAATACAAAACGACAACATAAGTATTGGCGCATTGGCGTAGCACTGTTCACTAATACATACCAAGCGGTTTTAAAGATTTAATGTGCGCCTTCCACGCGTGATCGTCAAACTCCAATCGAAACGGACAATGCTGATCGTGTGTCAAATCCAGCACTTCAGCTACAATGCCACGTTGTTTGTTGTCCTCCATAACATGCGGCATGTCGTCGCTTTCCGTCTGCATTGATGTCTGACTGCTGCAACGTCCTTCCTCGTTCTGCTCGTCCTCTGTATTGTGCAAAAAAAATACTTTCTCCGCTGTTGGATTGGGCCATGACAATATGCCCTTTTTGTCCACACAACAAAGCGCTGTTATCGAGCCAAGTACCTGCACAACATTTGCTGAACGTGCTAAAAACTCGCTGTCACCGCGCAAGAGTTGTGTCCAAGTACGAAATACTTTGGAACGCTGTAGTGATATGTTTTCGTAATCAAACGAGGGCGTATCCAGATCCTCTTCAAATGATTTGGCTGTTGTTTTGGCAAGTACTGTTTGTGGCGTCTTTATAAAACATTGCAGCCGCGCTATACCCCATAGATTCATCGATATCCACATGATGGGGAAGATGAGTGGCAGCAATGGTATAACAGTAGCAGCGGGCGATTCTATGAGCACAAAGCGCCAGTTATGCTTCTCATCGGTGGGTAAACCGTAGCCATGCAGACGCAGTAGACCGGCGCAAAAGCTAACCAAGAGTGCAATGATGAAACCCCATTGTTGTATGTACTTGGTGACCAACTGTAGTGAAAAATAGGGTATATACTTAAAATACGTCAATACATTATTTAATGGTAAATCTTACCAAGTAGCGCTGTTGATTGTATATGGTCGGTGGACGTTTCAGCGAGGATTCCAAGCAAGTACGCAAATTGTCCAAATACGGTGTGCTCTCCATGCAGCAAACTAAATCCTGTAATGGTGCACGTGCAACTGGTTTTACTGGCGGATCACTTATATGTGAAGCACCATAAATTTCATGTGCAT
The DNA here is from genome assembly GCA_035044805.1 of Leucophenga maculata. Taxonomy (NCBI): domain Eukaryota; kingdom Metazoa; phylum Arthropoda; class Insecta; order Diptera; family Drosophilidae; genus Leucophenga; species Leucophenga maculata. The sequence continues at coordinate 556,239 of JAWNNP010003460.1, forward strand.
CAAAGTTTCGTTTTGTATGAAGTTCGTAACATGGCCCCGGCGCAATATGACCGGGACGCAAGACTATGCAATCGCCACGCACAAGTAGCGCCCACGGTAAGTTAACAATAACGCCATCCCGATAAGTCCACTGTAGTGCTACACAAGGTGACATGGGGCTACACAAATGAGGATAGTTACATGGCTGCCATTCGTCGCTGAGATGCTCTTCTGCTAATGTTAATTCATCTAGCATGTGTCGCGTCTTGCGAAAAATCTCCGTACGACGTAAATGGTTTTCGCGCACAACATAGCAAAGATCCAGTGCTAAAATAACAAATAAACACAACGCTGGCATATACATGCTTGCGCAGAATAGCGCTAGCATTGTTAACAGCATGGTGCCAATGGATAGCCAACCGAGCGGACTCTCATAGCGTTTAACAAATGAAGAACGCAATTTTCGAAAGTAACTAAAAAAAAAAAAGAATGTAAGTAAATAGTTTAAAAAGGCATCAACAAAAGGCAAATTTGCCATTAAAATTAACAGAGCTTGTAATAACATCGCATACGGAACGAGCATTGTCAATTTTACAACAAAACAAAACAAAATTGACATAGACAATTCGTTTTATTACCACGTGGGCACAGAAGTGATTCATGCAGCTAAATGGTAGGATATCGCTTTAGCTGTTATTGTAGCTTTCGAATATTAATTTCAAGAATATTTGGAATAAGGCTGCCTCAACAAAATATTTGAAATTAGGTCCGTTAATATTAGGGTTTCATTAAAGTTTGCTTCTGCTGTAGCAATGCATTAGTTTTTTGAAATTAGCTTAATATATATAATATAATACCATTTTTTGGAGGGTAAACACAAAGCTCAGAGCTAACAGATTTGCTCTCGTTTTATGAATTGCATGTGAACTCATAGTTTACTAGGCTAGCCATTCGTGAGCATGTTATTTGTGTTAATTCTGAGGTCGGATAAGATTAATAAGGTAAGCTAAAGAACTACTTAAGCTTACATATCAGCCAAAGTTAAGGGTTTCTTTTATTGTATTCTCTTAAGTATTTATAATCTTTTGTACGCCTACAGCGAGTAGATCCACTGAATTTATCATGTCATTTCAATACGAATCTGAGCCGCGGGCAATTTAAAAACTAGCTAAGCGTCGGTTACATACTCTTATAAATAGCTGTATATGTACATAAAAATTTACTTTAATTGAATAATTGTTTGCAAAATTGTATCTCTCAAATGCAGCATCTACGCACCCATTTGGACATGAACAAGTGTTGCAAGTGGTAGAGGCGAGACATTGCATTACGTAACGCTAGAACGGCCCCTAACGATCGGTCCAACAGCTTAGGCGTCTATGCAACGGATACATAAATAAGAACATTCAATGCGATATACACACAATCATATGTATTAATCATGCGTATATGTAGTAAATGGCCATAATTGTTTTGATTTTTCGTTCTAGATTCAAATTCAAGCAACAAAGATAAAGTGCACAAAACTAATATAATCAGTCAGGACTGATAAGAATAAAAATAGTTAATAGTTAACAAATATGTAGATAGTTAATAATTAATATATATGAATGAAGTCTTTAGTTAGATATTTCAGTGACCATAGATAGCACAACATTGGGTTTAATTACAAACATTTGGAATAACTGATAATAGTCCATTGATACCAGCTAAATATGAAGATTTATAAACGAATCCGCATAAATAACTAATCGGACAGACTGTGCTAGATCAAGTAACTTTAACTTGAATAGCTAAATATGTAAATATGTACGCTTCTTATGTACATATGTATATACATTTGCACATATGTATATGCAAGTATTTTAAGTAATGTAGCCAACGACTTTGGGATGTCACGAACTTTGCAACAATAGTTGTGTGGAATGTTGTTAAACGTATTACAAGTTTTTGTAGTTTTGGACAATATTTTGGCGGCACAGCTTCGCAGCGCAGGGTAATAACAAACATTATTACTCACTTCTCGTTATCATACTGACGCTCGCAGTCCAGCAGCACCTTGAGTATCTCCTCGTGTAGTCGTCCAAGTGCAACTTTAGTGCTAAGACCACGCTTTAAATCAGGCTTTGATGATTTGCGACTTGCATTGTTTGGAAGATGCTGTTGCTCTTGATTTGGCGATGTTGCCGCTGCTGCTGTTTTGGCTGAAACTGTTGCGGTGTCACCATGGCCAGCCGCAGCTGCTACGCTTTCGTTTAACATATTTCAAATGCTGTACGTTTGTTGCAATAAACACGGACATTAGTTGTTTTGTTTTTTCTTCGACACTTTACGGTGTTTTATGCATTTTTGTTAACACACTTGCTGCGCTTAATAAATACAAACGCGCCAGACACATACACAACACATAGCAGCAAAATCATATGTGCCGGCAGTGTTGGTAAAGCGCCAGTGCTAAAAAAAAGTACTGCGAATGATAACGGTTGCCGCTGCAGGTGGTGGCGCTATAAATCAAATGTGAATAGCGAACGTTTGAATAGAGAGCGTTTAAATGAGCGACTACAAAGTGGAGTAAAATGAGAGCGAGAGCTTACGAATGCTCACGAGAACAGGATTCGTCGTCCATATCCTTTGGCAAAGTAGAGGGTGTGACCAAGTTAAACGACAAAAAATTTTCATACTTTGCTCGGTCTTCGGAATGTAAAGTTCTTCGGTGAAAAGATTTCGTTTTGAACGTTGACGACGCTTTAAAATTTTTATAGTTTCATTGAACAATTGCAAAAATTTAAACTCAAAATTGTGCACAATTGTGTATGGAAACGTGAAGATTGTAAATTGCATTAATTAATTACAAACTATACTGTGTAGCATGTGCGTTTGTTGCATGGAAAATTGCTGTTGCAAAAGTAAGCTTACAAATTTTGGGGTAAATAAAATGTGCTGCTGCTGCTGCTGCTATTGCGAGCAAATTGTTTGTTGTGAAAATTTGTGTGTACCCTCTCATTTAAAGGAAGTTTTCCAAGTGCAAATTACTACTTTAAAAAAATATTATTGCTATTGAAAAGTGTGTAAAAAATAGAAGTTTTTAAATGCAACTACTCCGAATTCATTTTTACAATGTTCTAGTGTAAAAATTAGTAAATTTGCCTTGGAGGCAAATATTTTTCAAGGGACAAAGCTACCGTTAAGGCAGGATACAGTGATTCAAATGTTGACGGCCTGAGCTGGTTTTGCATTCTAATAAAATTGAAGTTACTGCATGGAGTCCACCAGTCGGTGAACTTCGAAAAAAAGCAGCAATAACAAGACGAAAACTAAAATGCTGGTAGTCCTGCTGCTGCCACTGCTGATGTTCACCTTCACTCGTTAACGAGAGTCATCCGTCATTTTGTGCTTGGATGCTGCGGCGCCTGATGCACTCGCCTAACCCAAACGCTTTTCGTTGTGGTGGTGACACAGGCAAGAGGCGATTAGATTGCACAGTGGTCTCAGTAATCGCAATCTCAACGCATAATAATTAATGATTTTGGAAATTATATTTACACTACTTACTACTAAACAAATTAAGCAAAAGCTTAAAAGCTATTCTGGTTTAAATTTTTAAAAAGAAAGAACTGTGCATTCGTGTGTGCTTAGCTAAGTAAGAGTCTTAGAATTTTTTTTTTTTTTTTTTTTTACAAAGATTTGTTTGAAGGTCTCATTCGACCAAAAGTAGTTGTATTCAACAACTAAGGAGAAAATATATATGTATATATATGAACAAAAATGGTACGTCGTGCTTGTATATAAATTATTTTTTATTAGATTTAACATGTATCACGTTTTACACTTAAATAAGAAAAGTTCTTTATAGAAGAATTCAAAAGAAGAGTTGTGGTTTATATTATAGCAATAAATTATAAAAGGACTGACACGCCCATTTTATATACTTTATGTGATTAAGTCTTCTTAAAGTCATAATATGCAAGTATTTTATAGTCTGCCATATTTTGGTAAGCATACTGGCAGATAGATGGAATCGCTATACATGGGATTCCAACATTCAAAACTGACTTGTCACACTACGAATCCGAACTATATTGTCAACGCATGAAACAATTTAATTTAAAAAAAGCTTTTTCATTCTAGTTGTATCTGTTGTAGTGGGAAGAAGGCATGGGAGTCCTCTTCCCACTACATTACACTTATAATTATTTTTCGTAACGCTTTAAACGAAGCACTGTAGAACAGATAAAGAGATAAAGCATACAAATTCTTTATCAGCATGACGAGTCGGTTCACAAATGACCATCTGTATTCTCATTTATACTTTTCAAAAAAAATTGTCAATAGCTCCTAAAATATGTATGCTTGAACAACTTAATAGGACGAAAGTCTAACCTTCGATATATATGTGAATATGGAAAGTAGTACTTCAATTTTGATCCAATCTTATTATAATTCGCTATTTATACACTATGGAACCGACATTAGTTTAGGATACGCAAATTCATATGTTATACCCACTTTTAATCGAAGAACCTGGGTTTCAGCACTAATAAGTCATGGCACCGTGAGAGAAAAGTAATTCGCTTTAAAGTCTTATTTATCTTCAAGGCACATTTAATGTTCATGTCAATTTACCACGTAGTATTCCCATTGCCTATTTTTAGATTTTTATAGGAGAAACTAGAAATTTAATATTGTGGATTCATTCACTTTTGAGGATAGAACTCAACACCTATTTTTGCTATTTTTTGTATGAAAAACTTAATTGTTCAATATCAACTCTGCACATATGTATATAGTAATGGGCGTGTCCCGCCTACTTCTCATATAAGAAGATTGTGTATACCAAACCATTTATGTCTATGGATCATAAACTTATATGAGGTCAGATCAGTCTAAAGGATAACTGTATTCCAAGTTGTCCACCTTACACTCTTTTCTTCCGTGTGAGTCAAATCATTAATATTTTATAAGACATGGCTGGAACACATTAATACCAAATCCGATGTCCCTTAATTAAGTATGCAATAAAAAATGTATTTATATTGGATTGTATTGTATTGGATCCTAAGGATAAAAGAGAATGTTACATTATTTCACAACGAAACTACTTTAACAACTGCTGTAACAATTATAATAACTTGTATACAAGACATCTATATTTTTGCGGAAAAGACCAAATTTCTACTCCATACATTCAAAAATATATTTCAAAACCGAACACCGATTTTACGGAAGAGCATACGATTGCTGAATGCGCATCGTCTAACCCTATTTTTTGCGAGTTGCATGCCTTTCAGTGTTACAAATAACAATATTCTGTGTTCAATCATAAAATGGAGAGTGTTTTTTGTCCTAGGGTTGGAACTGCCAGCTCCTTTACATTCATACTAACCCGACGTCTGCATTCAGACGTATTATACGATTGAACACCCGGATTGATGGTTAACTAACTTTGGCGTCAAAAGTCAAAATATTAGATTTTATGAGGATTTCAAGTAAATAATGTATTTCTACACATTTTTTTTCAGATAAACAAGCAAAGATGCAAGCAAGATGCATTTAAAAGTTTCATGAAATTTCCTTTATATTTTATAACACAAAGAAATATATTTAATACTAAAAGCAAAGAACTAAAGGATGCAGGCTCTTTCGAAGTCGTGTGTGCAAGCCTTCACAATGTTTACTTGATTTATTACGATTTTTTTATAGAGAAAAGATCCTAAACACATTTATAGTTGCCAAGGCTCATACTTGGCTTCATTTTTTCTAATTCATTATAATCAAAAATCGGTTCAAAGCAATTGGAAATACCAGATTTCCAGACAATGACACATGTAAGACACCCACGGAAACCACGGTAGACTGGTGGTGGTGCTGTGTTGGTGGTAGCAGCATTTACTCGTTTGTTCGCTCATTCGGCATATCCTGAAACTATGCGCAGGGAAAAGAGTAGAGCGTGCGGTGCGCCCAACTTTAATCAATAGATATATAAACATACACTCGAATGCGGAAATACTAACAGGATAACAATAACAAAAAAGTATAACAGGACACATACGGGCGCTCTGGCTTCTGCTCCTGGCACTGATTCCGTAGGGAGAGCAATCGCATAGAGTCGTGAGAGTATCTCCGTTTGGTAAATATGTGTGTGTGGGAGAGAGAAATAGAGGAAAATGCGAGTTTTACATAAAGAGCGAATGTGCATACAAATGCGTGTGTGCAAATGAGAGGAACAAATTTTTGACAAAGTTGCCAACACTGAAAATAAAAATCATCTTAAGCTGTAGTAGCAGCAGCAGCAGCACAAGAAACTTCGATAAAACCGTTATAGTTTGTGCACAAGACACTTGAATAAGTGGAATATGGGGTGAACGGACGGACAGCCTGACAGACATTCTGTCTGTCTGACAGACGTTTGCTTTGACACTTTAATTAAGTATTCCGGGGGGCGGGTGAAAGATAGCACGTTCAACTGGAACAACAACAAACTAATGCACTCAAATGTGGAAAAGGATGCTGGCGAACGACCGAGCGACCAACCGACAGAACGAACGAACGGACGCAGACAAGTGCACTTCGCTTGTGCGGGCTCTGATTCAGATCGAATGACCACGGTATGGTGGTGGGTTGGTAGTGTCAGCGGCATTATTGGTGGTGGTATAGAAGTATGACTTAGTAAGATTTAATATGTTGATATATACGTATGTATTTATATACATATTTAGCTGACGCTCTAGATTCATTATTCCTTTCATTTCAGTGCGCGCGAATTTTGTATCGCGTTAAATCTGCAACCGCATCCAAACCCGCAAATCAAGTAAATTGTACGCAAACACAAAACGACGAACACAAAATCGACGACGACAATTAGCTAAGCACTATAGAGCAACAGTAGTTTGTCGTTAGTAGCGCCGCTCCACCATGGGCGACTACCACACGGAGTACACGGATCAGTACAAGGTGCCGGTGATAGCAAAACTCCTGCATGCGTTACCACACTACAATATAACGTTCCATAAGATAAACAATACGTTTCGACCGAATGACGAAATCTATCTGGAGGTAAGCAAACAGCTGCAGACACAAAAAGCTTTTACAATTTTTTTTTCTCTTTCGCAGAGCCTGGGAATTTTGGGCTCAGTACCAGCAGCGCTACTCATTGTTTCGCTGCTCGGTTTGTTGTTATACTTGATGACTCGTTGCTGTGATCGCAAGCCACGTCCTGCGCACTCTATAACCAGTTTAAAGGTAGCACTTTCCATTGTCACTGTCATGTGCTGCGCTGCCATAGGACTTGGACTATACGGTAACGATGATCTACATAACGGGCTACTCGAAGTGCTTACAGCCGGCCGCAAAGTAGACAATCTGGTCACTACCATACGCAATCAAACGCACATGCTTGAGAATACGTTAAAAAATCGCATACGACCGCAACTAGTGGAATTGGCAGATATCTTCGACCAACCGGTATCTAATCAAACTGCGCTTTCCATACTCTTTGTCTCGCTGAATATTGTTCAGGGCAATGTGACGCTTGCTACTAACGCCGCTAGTGATATAAGACGTCCACTGATGGGCATCTCGATGACACACTTTCTTTCGGTGCGTAATTCTACATAATCGTGTCTACTTAACGCTGTATATTCAACATATACAACATACATACATATGCGCTTATGCTAATCTTTTTTGTTTGCAGCGCGGCGATCAGTGGGAACTCATACGTTGGCCAGGCACTGTTGCCACTTTGGCATTGCTGCTGGTTCTCTGCGCTGTACTGTTAGTGGGCGTTGCGCGCCATTCACGTTGCGCACTTATATTATTTAGTGTCTGCGGTCTGTTAGCTGTTACTGGTTCCTGGCTCATGTCTGGCTTGTATTTGTCTTCTTCGGTGGCTGTTGGTGACTTGTGCATAAGTCCTGCCGACTTTCTTGTCTCGACAGCACCGCGTGATTTGCCCACAAACGTGCTGCTGCACTACACACAATGCGAACCCGGTCATACCAATCCGTTCACACAACGTTTGCGAGAATCGCAGAATTCATTGAACAATGCACGGAGCGCAATGGCAACGGTCATGAAAATATCGCTGGTACTCTTTAAGTCATCTGGCTTACAGCCAAAACTAGGTGCCGTCAATGCCGATCTAAATAGTAGTGAACGTTTGCTAACGCAACTGACAGCGTTGGTCGATTGCAAGGTGGTACATCACAACTTCCTAGCTGCAGCACGCGGTCTCTGCGAAGGCGGTCTATTGGGTCTGGTACTAATGCTTATTGCAAGTTTCATTGCGGCAATATTGCTCACAATAATGGTATGGGTTGACTCGCATACTTGGATTTACATACGCAAACGCAACGATTATGCACAAGTGGACGAGCCATCGTACATATCACATCCGGCGCCTCAAAATCATCAGCAAATGATGAATGCAGCACGAACGCTGCCGCGTAATCACAACGGGTAAGTTGATCGTGTTGTGCGAATCGGATTAAAATGCTGTTTCGAACACATTTGTTGCAGGCACTTCAGTCCACCGGTCATCAGCGGATCGCACACCTTGCAGCACCCATCGAAGCGACAGCAACACGAAATGATGGCACACGCACACATACAGCAGAACATGAGGGCTATGGGCACTCATACCTTGGGTAGACTGCCGTCGCACAATCATAGCCCCACCCATATGACTGGTAAGTCTTAAAAAAAATTTTATGCAACACGCAACATGAAACGAACCGAACCGTTGTTATCGAACCGTCATTCCTACTCATGCACGATCTTGAGCGCTCTTTTCGCCTATCTCTTCTTAAAGTTCATTCGTAATCAATCGTATTCGCATTTACTTAGTCGTAGTGGTAGTTGAATCTTTCCATACAAAAAAAAAAAAAAAAATCAAATCGGGAGCAAACGTTTGCTGCTCCATCAACCGTACTGTACCGTACTGTACCGTACCGAATGTATCGCAATATTCTGTTCACTATAGTTTCGCTTAAATTTTAGGTCCAAATAACGGTAAATATGCAACATTAAGCAAACAATGCAAAACTTTGGAAGCAAATGATTTTTACTGAAAATCATCAATAGCCTGCAGCGAAACCCTACAACGAGGCCAGCTACCACCGACAACAGCAACGATGACAACGACGACAGCGCAGCATCAACAGCAGCAACAACAGCAGCAGCAACAACAACAACAGATGGCACCACAACCGATCTACTGCCACCACCCGCATACACATCCGCATTCCCATGCAGCAGTTGCAGCTGCTGTACAACATCAACATGCCATTTACCACCAGCAGCAACAGCAGCAGCAACAACACCAACAACAGTACGGTACATATACGACAGCTGCACATCATCAACCGCAACATCACATGACGCCGCAGCAAAGCCAAATCTATCAGCAAATTCCCGCGCATCTTGCGCCGCTAGCGGCAAATGGTAATCCACACTCTATATACCAGCCATTGGTGGCTGTTAGTCAGGGCTCAATCTATGTATCGAATTTGGCTACTATGCGACGACAGAATTCGCAGGCTGGGCCACAAATACCGGCACACCATCATCCTGTTGCGCAACCACCACCACCGTCACAACAGCAACACCAACATCAACAGCAGCAACAGCATCATCAGCAACAGCAGCCACAACAGATGCCACCATTACAAATAAAATCACCTCAAGATGCTGCTGGTGGTGGAGGCGGCATCGTTGTTGGCACTACTGATGTGCCCAACTCGAATAGCATGGATACAGCGATCTATGATCGCGATAAACAGATTTATAAATGCTCAACACTACGGCAGGGTGGCAAATTCGATCCCAAATACAAGCCATCGATATTGAATTGCCCACTACCGGAAATACCAAAGGACGCTGAAACGCCGAAAGTTGAGTCTATATATCAGCAACAGCAGAACTACTCCAAGTAAGTTGCGTTCATTGCATACGAAGGTAGAATACAATAGTAGCTGAGATAGTTGAAGTCAGTTGGAGCTTGTGGTTTTTTAAAAAAGAATTTCAGATAACACCTATCATTAGATTACGCTCAAATTTTCAGTAATATGAGCATTTGACAGTTATTGAAAGCAAAGAGACGCACGGCAATCAACAATTTTACTGCTGATTAAACTCTGCCGAAAAAATCTTGACCAAACACAACTTCAAAGTTGTTTAGCTCAATTTCGGCAGCCAATTATTTTCTGCCCGTCCGTCTGTCTCTCTTATACGCGTTCAAATTTAATAATACATATTGCGCAAATTTTACCGTAGTCTAATGATAGGTGCTAACCCAAACTTATTTAAAAATTACCATCGCACTTCATCGACATCAGCTCAGGTACTTCTGGAATTACCCTCGCATAAGTTTCTACATATGCCATTATACTAACTAAAACTATTTTAATTTTCGCGCTCTCTATTCTTTAACATGGTCAAGTAGAACATTACAGCGACCACCAATGAAACTACCACCACAAATGAAAGCAATACCTCCACCCAGAATTGGAACACCGACATCACCGCCACCACCGCCTTCAGCAACTCAAGCAACTGCTGTGAATGCCGCTGCAACAGCGCATATCGGTGGCGGCGGTGTTGGGGAAATGTCCAATGGTGGCATTGGCGGCAATGCAACAATACCGACGTCAGTGTCGGCAGCAATGCAACATCACAATGAAGATACAACACTGCCACCGCCACCGATGGAGGCCAACACAGATGGAAGCAATGCAGCGTCCAAAACAATCGGTGTTGCAGCCAATCACAATAGCAACAACAATAAGGGCAATGGCATACCGCTGCATAATGGTAGCAGTGTCGTCGGCGGCGGCGGAGGAGTCGGCGCCATGAATGACGATGATGATGATCTACCGCCACCACCGCCGGCGATAACCGATGAATCCAATTATGCAGTAACAGAGCTCTAAGCACGCTATTTGCATGGCACAGCATATGGCAACAGCGTTAGGAATTGATTATTGAAACTGACGAAGGCAATATACATAATCAAAGTGAGACAGACCACATGCAGCGCCAGTGATATAGCGTTAGCAACGGAAGCGAAAGTGCAAAGTGGGATTAGCAATGTTGCAGCACTGGAAAATGTTTGAAAAGTGCGTGTGTTTTTTTTTTCTAATAGTACTTTAGCAATTGTTAGTTTAGTCTTTTAGTACTAGGAATATACTAGTATGCGTGCGTGTGTTAGAGAAAGCGAACGAAAGAACGAACGAACGAAAGAAAGAAATAAAGAAGGGATGATGGCGTGAGTGGGTGGTGTAAGCAGGCGTGAATGCATAGATATGTACAGTGAAGAAGTTATAGCGCGTATTTTGTATATAGTATTAATTGTTTTGGTGCTTGATAATGCAATTGTTTTGTAGTTGTCAGCAACCCAAGTGAATGCCAATATCGGCCATAACCGTAGTTGTAGTTCTAGTATATACTTACATATAGGGTATTACTAGATAAAATATTATATTGATAGAGCGGTCGTTCGAAGACCCATTAAAACACACACATACACACACACATCAAAACATAAACATACATATAAATACAAACACACAGAACGGTTCATGATTCTATAATAAAATATAGAATCAGTTCCAACAGCTGTTGTAGTCGCGTTCCAAAATGCATTTAATAATATTACATTGAAAAATAGTTACATACATACAATATATAAATATGTATATTGCAAAAGCATGTTGTATGTATGAAAGTGTATAGCTTCAAGATGTATTGCAGTACGCTAATAACTTGGTATGTACATGCTACCTAAAAGATAAAAAATTTAGCGGGGCATGTACATAGTATATACATATGTTCAAAGTATATACATAGATACATATATGTATCTATATATGTTATATAGAATGAATATGGTATACAGGTTTTGTATGGCAATTTGTCTTCAAGCGGTTAATTATATTGATGAGGCGAGAATATGAATATTATTGCTTACATACTTATGTAATAGTTATTGTCTACCATACACGTGTATCATTCGATAAAGTTATAGTTAAATATAAACATTCGCAAGTATGCATACATATGAATATAGCCAAAATAGTAGCGAAATCATTAAAAAAAAATAAAAAAACTGTAAGAATTTTATAGTCTTGGTTGCCGACTATATAATGCCCTGCACTTAGGTACATATAAAATGTGTTTTATTCTATAATTCATTCCTTAAAAAAAACAACGAATATTTAACAACAACAAAAAAAAAAAAAAAAGGAAACCAAGTTTAATGTGCTATAAACTTAAACACAAAATACATGTTTTTTTAAAATGAGCTAGTATACAAATATTGTAGACTACTCAGGTCTAATATTTCTGCATTTTAAAAAATAATTTAATACATACAAATTTTAAAAGTTTTTATTGGCTTTAACAAACGTTTTTTTGCTGCAAGTATCAAGCAATAATTCAGTAGAATTTTAAAATATTTTTTTTTTTGTATTAATTTTAGCATTTGATGCAAATTTTGTTTTTTTTTGCCATAATATCTAAAGAGAAAGAACATTTAATTATCAAACAAAACGGATTTATTCAATCAAAATCGAAACCAAATTACAAATGTTTGGGTTTTGGACCATTTGAAGAATGCATAAATGTTGTTTTTTTTTTATTATTTTTATTTTAACAATTGTCACTCGGCTACTGTCACAGATTTTGATTTTAATTATGCATAAGAATAGATCAGAAGATCTTAATGTTAAAATACAAACTTAACACTAATAAAAATCAAACTGTTTGCTAGCGCTTTTCAAACTGTTGATAAATGTGCTACTCAAACTGCACGCAATTAAGAAATACATTTTTTATTCTTGGAAAACAGAGATGGAACGTACACGAATCAGCCGAAGTCAGATCTTAAAAATATCTTGAATTAATTGAATCGATTTTGTTTGATTTTTATATATCATAACATAAGACATTTGTTAAATTTTTTATTCTTCACACGTTTTAAAAAAAGCATCGCGAACGTATAAAGATCCCAACTGTCTGTCTGTCCGTCAGTTAACCTGGATCAAAGCTAGTTATCGATTTAATATTACATTATTAGATATACATTTAATTTTAAAGACTTTTTACGTTTTACTTTTTATGTATTATATTATATTTTAATAGTTTGAAATAAAAAAAAAATTTTGTACTTCAGTGTAACCCTCATTCCACTAAATAATTTGAAACTATGTGCAGGGTAAGAAACATAAATATATATATATATATATATATAGTATTGTAGTTATTTACTGGATACATATATAACTAGAAACAAATAATATAAAATCATATACAAACGTTTGTATATGATTTGTAAATAATTTTACATTTGACATTAGGCATTCACTGTAAGTAGAAATAAAGTTTAAATATTGAATCTATATATATATATATATATATATATATATATATATATATAAATTTATATAAATAGTAAATAGAAGAACAAACAAAGACATAAACAAGAATCGAAAATGAATAAGCAATCACGAATGTTAAAACAAACAAAATTTTTAAACAAATGAAACTGATCTAAAAAACACTAGTTTTTTTGTTTTATTTTTTGAAATGGAAAACTAAGAAAGAAAAATAAAAACAAGCAACCACAACAAACAACCATAAACTGATTTATACAACTAATCATATAAATATATATATATTATACATATATACAAAGTTTATTATATACACATTTATATAAGTATGTATTTCGATATTTTATTGTTATGCATTTATTTTTATTCAACTATATTTTTATTTAAACGAGAAAACATTTCACGTCTTAACTTTTCTAAGTAACATATTTTTTTTGTATGTAAATTTAACAACTTATAGTATATATATATAAAATATAATTGAACACAATTGAATAATATTAAAACTAAAACCTTAAAATAAAGAAGACTTTCCACAAACTGCAATAAGAAACTAACGAAACCCAACAACAACAGCCACAAGCGCTAAAAATCTTGATCTAGTCAACGTTCTATATAGTGTATTATAAAGTAAATAGCGCATAATCATATATTATAGTTTATAATTAGTCTATATAACATATATATTATATATAACTAATGTTAGATTTAAAACGAAATCTGTAATACTAGATGACAGATGAAAAAGAAAAAAAAATAGTGAAACACTTTAAAAGTTGTGCGCAACTCGGTGCTGAATTTCTACATTATTTTCGATATTTTGTCCAATTTTGTAACTATTCTATGCAAAAATTGCTGTTAATATGTATCTAGGTAGTTCTGTTCCTGACACAGTTAAGCATACTTTAATACTTTAAGCATAAACGAATTCAATTGCCAAAAGAAAAAATTAAAAACAAAAAATAATGATGAACTGAAGATTTAATTAAAAAAAGTAACGAAATGTATCTAGACTTTTGAATATTGCAACTTGATACTGCCACAAAAATTTCTATTTTAGTTTTATTTATAAGTTATTGAACAAAAAAAAAAAAAAAAAGAAAGAAAAACTTAAAATAATTTAGTTTATCATAGTAAAAAACATTTATTCGGTTTCTATATAGTTGCCTAACAACGATTGATGCTGGCCGTATTATTTATTAATTAGTTAAGCTCTTGGAACATATAAGCTCAATTTAATTTGTCTGTTCGTCTATACGCGGTCTGTTTTAAACAAAACTAGTTGCACATTTTTTTATTTATTTTTATTTTATTTTTCAAACTTTTTCTATTTTTATAGACTGAACAACTTATATATTATTAGTATAAAAATGATTGCATGCTGTAGATTTGTAGAATATATAATTTAACGAAAGGCTTTTAAATTCCATAGTCATCTAATGTAGCATAGCATATACATACTCAAATATGTACTTGCACTAAAATTATTTACAAGCATCGTCCGATGTACGTTTTGCTTTTGTCTCCGGCATTGTCATTCATTTATTTAATAACGATCAAGCAAAATGTTTCAGCAAAGAAAAAAAGAAACAAAATAATTATTTTTCTTAACTTTTAATTTATTTGTACAGAAATAAGCAAGGCTTAAGGATTTAAATACCTCTTTTATGTGTAGTTTATAGTCGAAGGCTGAGCACTCAAAACACATCAAAACATTTGTATAGCCTGTAACCGTAAACTAAAAGTTTATTTTAAATATATACAAATGTGTTTAACAGACAAAAGTGGACGAGGCAGACCTCATGTAGTAAATATACGCAAGATCAGCGTTAAAAGTCGATTCGATATAGACATGTCCGTCTGTCTGGCTGTGCTTATAAACAACAAGAACTTGGCGACTATAAGATTGTTTTTTTTTTTCAAATAAATTGTATTCAATATAGCTATGTCCGTCTGTCTGACTGTCCATATGAACAACGAGAAATTTGTGCCTATGTAAGCTACAGTCTACAAGTTTGAATATTTAGACACTCCTATTCCTGCTTCAGTTAAATTGTATTGAGAGACTTACACTTCCATTTTTCCTTGTTTTAAGTTTTCTTTCCATTTATTCTACTTAAAATTTACTTCCTTACTGATTTGAGTCTGAAGTGGATTTTTTTGAATCTATTAATAAGAATAACACGAATGTAATTTAAATATGTCTTCTGAAATTTTTTTATACACTTTTCAATATGCGCAACTATTATATAGAACTATTCGAACACTGCCACCTATGAATATATGTACATATATGTGAAACTACTCAAAGGATGTGGTTCGAATGAATAATATTTTCTACTCATTAGCATGACTGATCTATAAATTTTTTTTGTTTAATTTATTTTGCTCAATATTTAAAAAAAAAAAACAGCAATTGATTTTGCATACAAAATCAGCCCGAAGCGTTTTTGAAAATACCTACCTAAAAAAAAAAAAAAAAAAATATATATACATACATATATATTTTGAACATTTATTTCGAATATCTAATATAAAAATTTGTACAAAAATTAAAATATGTAAAAAAAAAAAAAAAATTATACAACTTTTTCTTCGCTTTAAGAAAATTAATTAAAGTGGAAAAAAAAAAATTAATTCAAAAAAAAAATATTATGCAGTTTATCATTAAAAAAAGAATATTAATAATTATTAACTAATTAATTAATTATAGCCTAAGCAGATTTTTTTCCAATCAACTATGCAACTTAGCAGTACATATAATAAAAATGTTAAATAAATGATTTGTGCATAGAGTGTATGGCGTATCTAAAAACAAAAATCGAAATAAATAGTTTATACAAAATACAGATACATATATAAAATAAAGCATACACTTAAAACAAATATTTATATACACACATGCTATATACATAAGTAAATATATTTCTGTGTTAAATGTTGTCATCGTACGCGTTGTAGTTATTAAAACAAAAAAAAAAAAACAAAAAAAAACATAAAAAATAAAATAATAATTATTTAAACATTGATTAAAGCAACATGCATTCAAAATAAAAATAAAAAAAACAAAAACAAAAACAAAAAGCTTAAATGCATTTATAAAAACAAAAATAAAAAACTCTAATATTAAGCCGAAACTATATAGCTAACTCAATTATTTACAAACTACAAAATTAGTTATTAAATATTATTTCAAATAATTTACGTTGTTCCTTTTACATTTAAACTAAAACAAAAAACAAAATAATAGACTTTATTGCAAATATAATCTGCTAGAAAGTCTGCAAAGCTAGTCACGTACAATTTTTTTATTATTATGTTTTAAGTGCGCAATTTGCTTATAATTTAAAATACTTTTACTACTTTTTATAAACATTTTATATAGTATATATTATTAGTTTTATTTAAGTAATGAATAAATATTATAAAAAAAAAAAAATAAAAAAAAAGGAAGCAGAAAAAAAATTAATTACATATATATATATATATATTAAATTAGAAATTAAAAACAGAAAGAAAAAAAAAACAAAATTGCGATTCAAAGAATTTAATATTTAAGTCTTAAACTGTTTTAACGACCACAACGGAAACTAAATGAGCGAAAATTTGTAAAAAAAAAAAAAAGAAAAACAAAGTCGAATAATGCATAAACGGAAAAGCAAAATGACAAAAAATAACAAAACAAAACAAAAAATTAATACATACAAAAATGAGAAAAGAGCGATTTAAATTATAAATTATTATAAACAACAACAAACCGAATACAAATATAACGATCAATAAATAAATACAATGAAATTTAACTAAAAAAAAAAATCTTTTGATTTTTTTAATACGTGAAAGTTACATACAAGGTGTGCCTAATGGAATATGAAACTTTTTTAGTGCCATTTTTAGAGTAGATAATAGCATATTAGAACAAGTATTTGCCAAAAAGTATACAAAAACCCGACTGCAACTGAACCAATAGCACATTAACCTAATACTGGTGAAATCAAGAACCTAATAAATAAATGAGAGAGAACGTATGAATGGTAAGTAACAAACTTTAAGGTACCACCTTTGCAAATTTGAAGGCTGAAAATTATGGTGTCTCATGGCGGACAGTTAATCCCAAAAAATGGTGAGTCTGAAACAAAAAATAAAAACGGCATTTTCATAAGAAAAACAAACAAAAAATATGGCGGATGTTTGGAAATTTTTTTTTAGAAAACACTTCTGTTTTTTTTTTTTTTATTCTTCGTTAAAAACTAATGTTTAAATTAATTTAAATTCTCCAAAATGTGCTTATTTGGCAAACACAATATCTCAACAAATTTAACAAGACCAAAATCATTGAAATCGGTCAAGTAGTTTCGGAGATAAACTGTCCGCCATTTGAAAAAAGTAGTTTCGAGAAAAACGCGTTTAAAGATCCAAATATACCCAATTTAACAAAGTTCCTCGACTAAAACTCTTTTTTCAAAATAAGGCGTCCATATTGAATTTTGATTACATATCACATCTTACATATCACAAAGGATGTATAGACTGGTAAACGTATAAAAAGCGCACCATTTCGACGGCATCAGATTCGGCATCGGTGACATAAAAACCGCACTGTCTTGGGTAAGCTTCTATATTATTATGTAACGAAATTATATGCTGGGATATAGCTAGTCGGCTGGTCCAAGTGAATCACAAAAAAATTATCCAGGTTGTTGCTGACTCTTGAACCGAAATCTTTGTTTAATTAAGAGTGTAGTTGCAGTAATGGGTGCTAAGTGATAGATTCCTTTTGATACTGCGTCTGAGTGTGGATGTGCGCGTGCTGTGGAACACCAAATTCATATGATCTTGATGCTAATTTTAGTTTTTTCATGTAATGTATCTTCAAGTTTCCCACTGCAGATAATTATTAAGTCAACAGCATAGCCTTGACATTTAATGCCCTTATCTGTTAGGAACTCTAATAATGCGTCAAGTACAAGGCTCCACAGAAGATGTGACAGTACAACCTCCTGTGTTCATTCTTTTGTTGTTTTGAGTGTCCAGTAGTTGTACTAGCCAACTTGAAAAAGTAGAATCTATTCCTTTTGTATGTGAAAAGTTGCTTCTATATTCATAAAAGAGAAAATAGCTAACTCTTTGGCTCTTAGGGCATCTTGAATTCAGAAGTATACACATATTGATTTCTCTGCAGTGGTACGTCCAGCAAATATTTAGCCATAATGTGGCTATCCGCCGTTTTCACTAATGTGTTCAGCATAAGAGGTTTATTGTTCTCAAGAACCAAGTGTAAGGGAATAAATGCTTGCCTTCACCCCTAATAAATTCTTATTTAAATTAATTTGTACAGTTTAAAACGTACAAATATTTAATTTGTGCAAATTTTGCAAATTTTTATTTAAATTATCAATAAAATTATTAATTACATTTATATATGTATACATAACTTTACTGCTTAAAAATACATAATGTAGTTCTCCACCGTATTGCTTTACCATCCATCAACTCAACTCAACTCACATTATTAACATCATTTACTTATATTTTACTACTTAGATACGTTCGTTTCATTTGAACGTATTTGTCAGAAAAGCATATTGATAATGTATCTATATAGGTACATTATATATATAAAATATAGATAATTACTTTTTAATAATAATAATTATAAAAAAAAAAAAATATTTATATAAACGAATAGAATACAATTCGACACTTGAATATGCCCTTCTTAGGTCTTGCGTATTTAAGTAACGCGCGCGAATGCAGCGTTTTGTATTCGGAAAGCTATATAATATATACTCGTACAATCTATAAATAAATATTTCCATAGAGACACCAACAAAGTTTAATTGCACATTTTTCCAATTACTATATAAAATAATAATAATTGATAACACATCAGCAGTTTAGAAGAAAACAAATTTCAATTATCAATCGGTAAATAAGCAGAAACAAAATAACATTTAATTAAAAATCTAGTGCACAAATTCACTAGTTTGGTATGTTTTTGTCATAGCTGAAAACTATTTAATGTTAAAATATAAACGATCTCTGTTTCAGCGGGGAAATTGGCGCCAGCATATAGCACTTCATTAGAACATTGCTTAATTGGAATAAAAAATAGTGCAAACCTCACTTTTAATATAGCAGTTTATTTGCTATATTTGTGTTTGTATATAGGGTATTTTGCGGCCTGTTATTGCTGCAAAGATTTGCGCGCAACCATAAACGGTTTTATGTTTAGAGATAACTTTATCTATTTTGAAATTAATTTCCTTTCGTTTCTTTGATGTTTTCCTTTTTTTGTTGTTGCAAAAATTGACGTTTTTGTGTTTGTTTGCACTTGCCGCTCATATCTTTAGCACACTTTTGTTTCATTCTTTCATTTCTTTTTTAGCTTCTATTGTAATTGGACCGAAAGATATAGCATGCATAATTTAATTATTGTTAATAGCATTATTTACGGCCACAAGCTCCGGCACTGACGACGATGATGTGCTACTCTGGCTAACTGTGCGAGCGTGATTCTCTTCATTGGTTTTGGCGTTTGATGTTGTTGTTGCCGCTGCTGTTGATGCTGCTGCAGTTGCTGCTGCAGTTGCTGCTGACGTTGCGTTTTGTGCACCAGCTATGTTGGCGGCTACAGGCGGCAATACAGGCTCAACTGTTGGGAATACTGGCGGCGTGTTGTTTGCTGTCGTTGCAACCGGTGTTTGCACCATTGGTGTCGGTGGCGAACGATTTGCTGGCAGTTGGTGTGCAGTGGCGCCCGACATCTGCATATGATACCTATATGCAGCAAAAATGTTTAGAAAATTAATTACTTCAATTGTTTTTATTGCGTTCTACTCACTTGTAAATATTCTCGGTGCTCTCGACCACACCTTGTGTAAGATTCAGACTACGACCCTTAATGCCAGATTCTTTCGACGCTGGAGACCACCAGTTGAAAACACGTCCTACTACCGGCACATTACGCAATATGCCATCCTGCCAAAGTTTCTCTTCAGTTTCCCGCTGTAAATCGGCTGTTGCAGCCTCAATGCCCTGCAAATTGTTACAATGTAAAATTAAATACTATTTTTGATGTTTCTTGCTGGCGCTCTTACCTTTTTCACAATTTCCGACATGGTGTCCAGCACACGTGAATTCTCCTGAACGCTCATGCCAACGGTAACAACTAAATCGAGTAGTTCTTCTACTTCGGTTTCGTGCGTTACCATGCCAAAGCGTACACAGATTAAACCATCGCTACTCTCACCCAACGAGAAGGCATTATCTGTTGATCTGAGTGTCTCGACGAGATCTACATTTAATTTGTTGAGCTCAGTTTTAGCCTGATCTGTTAGCAGTGATTCCCAGCCTTCGGGCACGAAGCGTACACCGCCCATGCCAGCCCAGTCGGGTAAAGGCACAATACGCAGCAGTTCATGTTTATCTACCAGATGCATGAATTTAACTTTGTGTTTTATGGTGGCACGTAGTATATCCACATGCGTTTCCAAGCTTTGTGCGAAATTCTCAAGTTGTTCAGCAGTTGGCGCCTGCTCGCCTAGTCCTTGTTCAAGTGCACAGAAACGTAAGCAACTGCCACGTGTTGAATGCTCAATGACATCCAAGTTAAGCTGTAAAATTCACAGAATTTGATTAAACATGTTTGCTTATTTGAGTTTATTTCCCTTACGTTTGGGCAATCGCGTTGCAGTATCTGACCCAGCCACAAATTCAGACGATCGAAATATGTCGAGCTTGGTAGCTTCTGATTTTGAGGCGTGACGAGTCCGTCAGATTCATCGAAGGAATCGTCAAATTGAAAGGCAATAACCGGTGTAGCTGCACTCAGTATTACATCGACATCGAATGCTGCTTTGGGATTAATCGCTTCGGATAATGGAATGCGGTTTTGTAGTGGTGACGGGCTCTGTAGGATTCATACGAAAGTATTTAGTATTATGTAGCATGGAATTTTTTTTCATTAAACGCATATAGTCTACATACCAAAATGCGCACGCCCTTGCACTTGGAGACAATGCCGAGAATAATATCACAAGTTTGGAAACAAATAAACACACGCTGAGCAATAGTCTTGCGTCCCAGCGCTTGTAGGGTTGTCCACAATGATAGTGACTTGAGGCGACGTGAGCGTATGGGGTCCAACTCGAATACGCTCAACGTTAAATTGTGTATCGGACGATGTAAAAGCTAGGCGTATAGTTGCGCGTAAATAAACATTTAAAAAAACTATTACTTTAAATACTTACAACAATTGGAAGACTGGGCACGCCCAGCCAGTTGCCTAAATTAAGCGACATCGAATGCAAAAGATTATTGATGACCCCCGGATTTTGTGCGCAGGCAAGTGCTGCCAGCGCATGTCCGCTGGCATGTAGCCATATATTGTGTGTTGTACAAAACTCATGCATTTTAGTTAAATTATCCACGTAGCCACAAAGCGATTCACCAATATCGACAAACAATAGCAGCGGTGTGCGATTGGATGCTATATCGGCCTGTACCTGCTTCTGTAAGGCTGCCATATCCATTGTGCCCAATTTTCCCTTTGATGGTATAACTTTTATAACGTCCAACGACAGACCAAGCTGACCGACTACGTAATGTAAGCGTAGCGAAGTTTGACTATTGGAAATATAAAAGCACGGATTCGCTAAAGCCGGTACACCACCTTCAAGATAGCCCGGACAGCGAGTGACCAATGCTAAGCGTGCAACACGTAACATTGAATCGAAATGGTCGGTATGAAAGGTGCTGGAAGCATTATTAAAATGAAACAGAGTACCCAACCAGCTTGTTGTATCGCTTGATATATCATTTGTGACACGTATCAGATTTTGCTCATCCAAATGCGACAGGTACGCAATAATGCTGTGCGAGATTAACGCCAAATGTGACACGTCGTCTAATGCCGGTAGCGGAAAGTCCGCATCATCGTTCTCCGAATAGGCAACAATCTGTTCCAGTAGCTTAAGTATATCGGACGGCGTTTTATGTTCATTGGCGAGTTGCGCTTTTAGCTGTAATGGACGACCCGCAGCGGCCGCTGGCACAACGGCTTGGCTGTCATTCGCCGAAGCAGCTGCTGCTGCCTCATTGCTGTTCAAATTATTTTCGCTATTGGTGTCACTCGCTGTGACAACTGGTGCTACACCACTAGCCATGACATTCTCCAAACGCTGCAACACTTGCGAAGTTTTCAGCTCCAATTCAGCCAAACCGGAGCGTATCTGTATTAAATAAACAAATAACAATAGTTGACGTGTCGCATCAACTGCGACGTCGACGGTAGTAATATACCGCGCACCGCTGCCGTCGACGTCGCCAACGTTTCCAACGAAATCACAATCGCCGATAAAATACTTACACTTGAAGCTGCAATTTCAGCAACTGGCTGCTCATCCGTATTGTTGGCCACAGTCACTTCACGTTTGTCATCCACACCTTCGGCCGTAGACATGTTGTTTTCCAGCCAGCGTTTTACACTTTTACGTTGTCGATTTTTCTATAAATTTTCTCGCCAATTTAATTCTGTTTTATTCTTTCTCTTCTTTTTGTATTTGTAATGGCAATGTTGCCAGATCGATACTGACAGCAAACCGGCTGCTAGCCCAAAAGACAGCTAACGACAGTCTGGTATTTTGTGTGGTGCGCGCACAATTTAAAATTCTTTGTTTATAGGCAATTAATCGTGTATCTGCGCTTTGCAACAGTTAACATAAGTTAATTAATGGCTTCTGAAATTCTGTACACGTTAAAGACAAACAAAAATAACATTTGAATAAAATAAAACGTGAAATTTGTAAGCAAAGCGCTAATGCAATTTTACATTTGTATTTGTGCGTTGTTATGGCGCATTTGGAGTAAAAATGCAAAAAACTATTTGACTTTTCAGTGTTTTTTTTTTGTTTGTTTATTTGTTTTTGTATAAAAATAATTCAATTTGCAAATATGTATTAACATATAATCTGCATTGCTGAATGAATGAATGTTAGCGTTACATGGAAACAACAACAAGAACAACTACAACACTACTGAGTCATAAGAAGTCAACATGCATATGTTACATACATACAAATGTGCGAAAAAAGGTAATTTTTATTTTTGTATTAAAAAGGCTACGCGACACATGCGAGTTTGCCGTTGTCCTTGTTAGTTTCTAAGGTTGCTTCAAATATTTTAGTTGTTTTTCGTCTTATAGTTGTTTGCTACTGTATGCTGCATTCACACGAATCCCTTGTATCATTTATTTAAACATAAAGCTGCACATTGCATGCAAACCTACTCGCACTTAAGCTTAGTTTGTGGGCCAGCGGGATCGAGTTTACTTATATTGTAGCGTCTTGTGAAAATCCTTTTTGGCAGAGTAAACATGCAAATGGCATAAATACATACACATGTTTGCATCTATGTTGCAGTAGTTATTGCGTTTTAGTAGTTTGCATCTCACTGATCCTGTGCAGCGATTCGTTGTATCTTTGTGCGCCGCATTTGTGCAACGCATTTGCGCCAACAGGAGCCAACGTATTGTAAGCTATTTTAGCGCCCTACATCATGGTTAGTAACAGTGACATAAGTTAACAATGTAGAATAATTTTTAATGTTTTTATGCTTGTAGACTGCATCAAGATAAAAGCCATATAAGAAAAAGATGCGCTAAAAAAATAAGATGTTAATTCCCAGAAACGAAGCAGCTTTTACATAGATTCACAGAAGAGGTGAGTAAAGTAGTTTGCGGTGATTGAACACGGTCAGGGTAGCAATCATTGTTGCAGCGACTCGTATACTGTAACACGCGTCGCTGCTGCTTAATCTGGACCTTAATTGCGCTAATTAAGCACTGAATCACGTTTGCGAGTGCGAACAACGCTTGTGAAGGTACTTTAATGCGAATTATTGCTCATATACGCATGGAACAAAAATTGCTTCTTTAACGATTCATTGTGTTGGCAAACAGATCAATACCGCTTCTTCATATGGATCGTACGTGAGTGGTGTCAATGCCAAGAAGGTTGCTTTTCTATTGGTTTTAGAATTTGTTACCTATCATGGGGATTTATGTCAAAGGCTTTTATCCAAAGGTCGCTTTAAGCGTGACAACGAGTGACTGTATGATACACAAGTATTCTCAAACTGATACACGACGCTGTTTGCGCTACTTAGCCTTCTGGGGCAACAAGAATAACTTCACCTTCATTGCTGACTCGAGTGTGCTTTTGCTATATCAGAGCTTTACCGATCACTTGCATCCGCATGAACTAGACAATGTTTCGATCCAGAGAATGTAATGATACCAACGAGCTGGTGCGCGCTTATACTGCAAATCTAACACGTCTAGTAATGCCGTTCGATCAACTTGTCTCGCAAAAATAGCGCGTACTATGGAAGCTGCAGGATCGCGTTGATTAGGAGCAAACTAGTTCTAAACAAGGGTATCGATCTTTTAAACCTAGCCGTACGCAATACATTGGGAATCGGCGGAAAATGGTTATTGTCTCATTACGTTGGGACTGCGGCATGGGGTGCAACTGCTGTTGAATATGTACTGTAATGACTTTATGAACTACAATGATGGAACCTGCTACAGCAGAGCTGAGCTATACACAAACCTGCAGAGAGTTTCGTATGCAGTTTTCGACTCTGTTGTTGGTCATGTTCTTGCGTCGCTGGATACTCTACCTACGCGGGCGCGCCTTCTTTATGCCACTACGTGAGCAACCGTCCGTAAGTGATATAAGCAATAGGAGTGCCATTACATCAGACTATGCAACACCGAACGAATACTATTCGGCGTTCAGTTTTTGGATACCAGTTGGCTATGTCTTTGCACTGGGTCTCTTCTTCACCGGGGACTCACGCTTTACTAAGGTACTTAACCGCGATCAAAGTGACGAGCTAAAAGGTTGGATACTGCTGACAGTACTTATTAACTATATGACCGGCGCATCATCATAATCGGTCTAGCTGTTTAGGAGTAGTGCTGCGACATACACAGGTACTGGAGAATTATATAGATAAAGAGATGTTGTAATAAATATTTACTTTTATTTTTCTGTAAAATGGTCATCTCTGGTATACCCTGTCTGACTCTCTGGAGGCCGCAATGTAGTACTATTTGTGTAAATGTTTGTCACAGTGACAAGGAGGCATGAAAGTATATATGTATTATATACTTGATCAGCACCGAAATTCGAGTTGTTTTGGGTATGGCTGTGTGTCGACTGGCTATATACATACTTGGTTCTATCGCATATAATATTTTTTTTCTAACCCTACTCTAAGGAGTATGTAGCACTTACACAAATATACCCGTCATTAAAAACTTTTTGTATGAAACGGATTTCGTATATATTTTCTTAATTAGAAACAACAAATGTAGTGTGAATATTTCTTATCTTAATTCGAATAAAATTTCCAATTCGGATATAGTTTCTCTACAAATAAATGATTTAAATAAAGACCCTAGGACTAGGCGCAATTCATGAACTAGTGAAGCAATATAATCCTTTTAATATCTTATATCATTTACTTATAAAAAAAACTAATTTTTGTTTCTTGAATTTTCAGGAATGTGCACTGAAGAAATCTACGGAGAGTATACAACATATGAATCTGCCGCTGGCAATTAGACCAAACTGCACAGGAATTATGCAGCATATGTTCCACCAGTTCGATGAGACTTTTAGATCTAAAATAAAGGTTAGTAATATTATGCGTTTATTTTTATAATAATCGATTTAAAGTTTCGCTTACTCTTACAGCAACGAAAAGCATTGCCGCACGCCGTTTTACTTGCTACTGCAGTGCCATCCTGGACGCAACATTTTCATTCTTCTGTGTAACTTACGTCTTTGCTTTGCTATGAACAGCAGACAGATGTTAAGGCAAACGGACCGACAGACAGGCAGACAGACAGGCCGACATTCGTCACATTGTGAAGGTGCAAATGGAGATACTGCAAAGCATCCCAAATGTAGCGTCGTAATGCGACCGTAGCTCAATGCATTGGCAAAGCAATGCAAATTTCGTCAACGGAAATGCAATTTGATATTGTAATGAAAGCCGGAGTGTTGTGCATTGTGGGTGTAATCCACTGTTGCGACGTTAGTGACTGTTCTCTAAGGCTTTTGGTAAGATTTTTTTTTCTGATGGCAGTTCGATTTTCACTTTGCGATATTGGAATTTTCGACCATAGGTATTCATGTCATCTCGTTTAGCTTTTAGTTTATAGCTTTTCTATAAATCAACATACCCATTAGAGATCAAATCTCTCACGCTCGCTGTTTCGTTAATCTTACTTCACTTTCACGTTGCATGACGTAGCATTTCCTTTGCCAGATTTGACAAATTGCTGTTAAAAGTTAAAAGTCGGCACTGCTTAGCTTCAACAATATTTGACAGTCATGCTGTTGTATGTCATCAGCACTGGGCCATGTCTAATTATTACATTTAACGAGTGTCCCTGCGATATATAGTTGTCATTTTATATAATTAATTAGTTTAAGCAAAATGACCGAATGTCTTTTCTTTATGTTTAACATAGTCATCCGATGACTGGTGGGTGCGGTAGAATATTATTATTGTATAAATTTAGTTTTTATGCATCGATTAAATAAGAAAGTATAGATTTATGTAGATTGTTGGTTTGATTTCCATTTTAAACAAATGCTAATAAAAATAGTGCTCTGCATCTGTTTGAACTACTTTCAAAGAGCAAAGAATAAATGGCAAAAAAGGAAAACATCGCAGACTCAATAAATAAATAGATATAGAAAAGTCTGTATGAACGATGATAAGTCGTAGCATATAAGAGATAGAGACATCAAATTTAGATATTTAGAATCTTATATACGCTATGCAGATAAAGTGTATAAATGGCGATGGAAGTGCCTTGAGGGTAACATTTCTACAAAACAATATTTGATAGTAAGTTTATAGTTGCTTCTTTAAGCCATTTTAGCTAATCTACATACTATTACGCGAGCATATAACATGTACCAGCATAAAACATCTTCGAATTTCCTAACTTACGTAGTTAATATACCATGAGAAAAAGAGACTATTTCAGAAATCCCTTGAGTGTCAACAACTTGCGAATACATGCACATATATGTCAAGTATATTTGTATCTGCAATTGACTTGTCATAGCCAACGCATTTAAAAACATCATTTCTTGGCTCGTTTGCTGCTTCGGTTCTTCAGATAAATCAAAGTCCGTATGCCGTCGCTATAAAAGTCAAAAACGCCACAACTAGTCTTTTTGTTCGGGTTTTTTTTTTTTTTTTTGTATTGCGGGTGACTTGCTGATTGAAAAAATGTATGCCAAATATAATTGAAGGCGCTCTAGCGAAGGCGAAACCAACAACGAAAAACGTTGCAGGAAGAATATGTGAATAAAAATTGTTTCCTTACACTTAGTTTATTGTAGCATGGTATTATCAGCTTGTTTGAAAATTGGTTACACATCAGAAAAAGCAATCGTAGCTCATGGAGACGAGTCGATCTATATATGTTCGTAGATTTTAGATTTTAGAGACTGTGGGTGTTGATTGACATAGGGTTAAGGGGCAAGTTTAAATATTGTTTTAAGATTATGCTCTTAATTTTTTAGATATCTTGTATTCAATGTATGCGCCAAGCCCTCTCCCATATAAACCTATCCCTCCAGCTGAGTATCTTAATAAAATATTCAATTTAGATACAGATGGAACTATTAGAAGAGGTAGTCCCAAATTCAGTTAAAAATGCAGAATTCAATGGACCACTAAAAGCGATAACCTTCATCTGTCTGGCTGGTTAAGAATAACAAGCACTTGGAGAATATAAAAGTCTTTAAGTTTATACAATTTAATGTCTTCTATTCCATCTTCAGATTAGTTTTCAATGAATGTGTCTAACACTCGCTAAAGCGTAGTACCCATAAAAAACTGCGCTCCTTTCTGAGTTTTTGAATAAATAAATTTTTATTTATCTAAAAAATCACAAATTTTTTGTAACTTAAGTTCTAACAAAATATGTCATATATATTCCATAGAAATCTGTTCCCATTTCTGGTGTTTTTAAAAATAACATTTTGTTGTGGTTAAGTTTTGGTGTTTTTCAATTAAATATCCCACACGGATACAGATAGGAATATATTCCCATACAAATTCAAGGTTCTATTTGTTCTCACTTGTTCAAATCGTTTTTCTTGAGTTAGCTGTCATTTTTGGGCGCAGATTGTTACGTTATAAGGTGTAGTCCCATATAAACCTGTGTCTTATTTTTTGTATATTCCAATTTAGTACTCTCTGAATCAATATTAGTTTGAATTATACTTTCACCACCATCAACTAGCTTTGGTTCACAAGGTATAAGATGATTTTTTACTAAACTAATATATTTTTCTGCATTTCGGGTTTCATTTATGAAGTAGAGCTCGTGGTACAAGTATGTAACATCTTTAATATCCAAGCAAAGGTTGAAAACATTTCTGTAGACATTACTTTAAAGTTTATTATGAAGTAACTTAAAACTTCGGTCCGACCGCAGTTAACGGTTTTCTCTTTTTACCTATATGCGTTAAACTATACACAGTAACCAAACAGTCGTTCTTCTTTGTTACAGACGTCTTCTGTCCAGTGGTCCTTTATGATTAATTGACATCACGAATATCTTTGGCAACTATACACATTTGTACATACTCGTGTCATGTATGTCAGCATACAAATATGACGAAAAGAAAACTGCTGCTTCGTCCTGGTCGTTGTTTTCAAAAAATGTGAAGAGTCATACATGAACGGTCATGTCAAAATTGTACGAGTAGATACTAGAGTCTACTATACGAGTACATATATAAATAAATATGCAAGTCTGCGCCGGCTTTCTCTAGCGAAAAGCTTCTCCGGTAGAGTTTCACGATGCTCATTCAATACAAAAATCTCCAGAAATTGTAAACCAAAGCATGCCGGACAAAATCTAAATTAAAAAAAGATAAACATAAATAATACAAACTTCCGAAAAATCTTTATAGTACGCATAGCAAAATTCGTTCAGTGTTTGTCAACATCTCGTAATATTTTAAACTGAAAAAAAAATTTTCGTATTAGACTTACGAGTTTCAGTAAGAATTTTATTGTGTTGATCAAATGATTTTTAATTTTTATTTCGATTTTTTTTTAACGCATTTTCTGCTGTAGGGAAGAAAAATCCCTCGATAAATTTCAGTTTAGGAATTAAGGCAGTGTAAATACAAATTCGCGATTACGTTTAAAAGGACACAAAAAAAAAAACAAACAGCAAAAAAATAGAATATATAATATAGACCGTATACCAATTAGCGACAATAGACACAGTGCAGACAAAAACTGCAGCAGCCGCAGCAATAGCAGGAACAACGACGACAGTAGCCATAACCATATAAAGGCGCAGGAACACAACGAACAGCAGGCGGAAGGTGGTGCACCAAAGCGCAGAGTAACGTTCAGGTTACAATTGCTGCGGTTAATAGTAACGCATGTACCGGGCAAAAATTTTACGGGCAACCATTAAGAAAAAAACCTATAAAAGAAATGAAAACTGAAAAAATTCATTACATTCTACGTACGCAAAATTTAATACAGGTAACTATAATATGGCGGCCGAATTTTTCGACCAATTTTCTTTTCTCGCAATGTCACAACAACTTTTTCTCTACCACAATTTTTTGCTCTCTCCTTTTGAATGCTGCGGCAGCAACCATGTTTTAGACGAATGACCACTGAGTCAATCAGTTCATATGTCAACTATTGTGCACGTACGCCAAGACAAACAGCAACCAGACGTACTGGTAAGTTCAATTTTTTTTTCTAAATATTTTAATACATACGTTTTTTTGCCATAGAACCAAACGTGTCTGAGCCACGCGTCGAAAACAAAGGACCTGTGCGTACTTTAATGGCAATGGATCAGAATTCTACACACTCAAAACAACGAAGTCCAAGTCCTGGCATAATAAATTCCATGATGCCTTCACGACGACGCACTGCGTCTATAAGTTTCATTCGTTCCCCGGATCAATATGCTACTGCTCCACTCTACGGTGGACGAGGACCTATGCAATCGGATGCAAACGCACCGAGTGCGTCCACCTTTTGCAGCGTTCGCCAGAATCACATGCGTGCGGATACGGTCAAACCAGCTCCCCGTTCGATTAGTATACCGCGCAGGGAAGCTGGCCGTTTTAATGAGTATATTGAGCCAATACGGCGTAATTATATGCGACGTGGAAGTGTTTCCAGTACAGAACATTTCGATTTTGGAGGCGAGAAACTAATGGTCGTTGATGCTGAGCTGAAGAGGAAACTGGCATTCCAAATTCCATCAAAGTCAAATCAATCCTGGATTGATGAAATCAATGGTGTATTTGGGCATGCCGGCAAGGAGGTTAAGAAAGAGCAGCATCGTTTAGATTCTTTAGGCGATCGTTTGAAAAATATTCAAGTGCCCGGTGCTTCGGTCAACAGTTGGAACTTTCATCTACGCACGCCAGTGAATAGTCAAACGGGTCAAAAGGATGCCTCGCTACAGCTTGATCTAATGAAACCACCAGCAGCTACACAGAGACAGCGTCCTTTAGGCGTGCGCATATCCAACACCAAAATGCCGAAACCAAATCCGGGTTTGAATACGAATTATGATTTGCCACTCAACGCGTATAAAGACTACTTCGTTCCACACTCGAATACAACACGACCGAGCCTCTTGGGCACGGATGGCAAGCCTGATAAACCGTCGCCCTTACCTCCGTCTCCTGGCATATCTGCAACGGTAGCCTTAAGTATGGCACACAATAAAGAAGCAAATGATGTTGGTAATAGCAGTGAACCCATTTGCCGCATAATGCGTCAATATGATCAAAAGAAACTATTGACTTCGTTGAATAACGGTTGGCCATGCACATCATTGGAGCAGCTCAAGAGCGGTGGTCGACGCAGTCCGTTGAATATGAGTCGTACGCATATTACAAGTGTCGCACAACTGCCGAAAAAATTAAGTGCTACCAAGTTGTCGTCGTCTGCGCGTAAGGAATCTCAGCGCTCGGTGATGCCGCCGTTGTCACCATCACAGCTACAGCTTGACTTTGGCCAGGAACAAGATGACACGATGCAACTAATGGTACCACCAAAAGATTGGTCGAAACTTTCTAATACAACGACACGAGAGCGAACCATGCCGCCGAAAAGAGACCAGCAAAGATGCGGCATGTCACCCATTGCAAGTCTAGTTAAGGAGCTACGTGAAATGGATTTGAGTAGTATGCCTGGATATCTACATAGGTCTGTGCGTAGTACAACAAACGATAGTGTACCCGGCACACGATTCGTACGTTGGAAACACAACTGGCCTAAAACTACACCTGAGCAATTCAGTAGACAAGGCGAAAATATAAACGATGCTCAGCGCCAGCCACTGCCATTGCCAATGCCTAATCTACCGCCGACAGCACCGTTAGAATGTGAAATCTCGCAGCAGCGGAGAATGAGCTCTTCCTATGCGTCGCGGCAATACAAATCATATGAAGACGAGCGCAAACGAGACAACCATCGTGAGAGGAAAGTGGAGCGTGAGCCTTCTGAAGATAATTTTAGCGCATACCAAGCGGCTGTCATGTCAACGCAAAAAACGAACTCTGAGGTTACTGCGCCAAAGATCACTAGCGAGGATTTAGCTATGGCCATAAGAAATGTGCGACAAGTAGCGACAACAAAGAGGTCAAGTGCCACAATGCCACAAAAAGTTAAATCGACTTCCTCGACTGCAAAATCAAAATTGGTTAATTATAAACCAAAAGCAAGCGCAACACCATCAATGCCGTCTTCGGATAAAATTAGTAAAAGAAAACTTAAAGGCTGTGAAGCGCAGACGAATCGCTGCATTGAGCCCGAAAAGTCCGAAAAGAGTGCTCACAACCAGAAAAGCTTCGATTTGAAATCATTCGAAGAAGATCAGAGAGCGCAGTGCGATCAACGCCGTCAATCACGTGAAGATGAGTGGAATCGTAAGTGTGCAGAATACAAACGCGCCATCAAGCCAACGCCAGCTGAACTAGAAGCGCTGGGTGCACAGTTGCAGCTACCGGGTGCCAAAAATCGTTCGCGTGCAACACAAAGCGCAGCCGCCAAGACTGCTTCGCTCTATCAGCGGAATCAACAAACAAACAACGTCGTAGAAAATAAAAATAGTAACCGCTATCGACAAGACATGACGTACGACAACTTGTACAATTATGACGAGCACACCGAGCCGGACAACTTTCAATCGAATCGTGTTTATCGCGTAAAAGTGAATCGTGCGCCGGATGTGCCGAGACTAGCAACGTGCGAGCAGTCGCCGCAGCAACACCAAGAGCAGAAGTTCTACGCCGGTGGTAAAGTGCCAAAGTGGAAAAAATCAGCCGAGCAACAAAATCCAATGACACAAAATCAGAAAGAAAAATACTCCAACAGCGGGAATTATCAAAATCAACTGCACAAACAGCAACTGCAGAATAAGCAGCAAAAACTGCAAAAGCAAATGATGCAAACCAGCGAGAAATCGAATCTGAAGGCCTCCTCATATCAGTCCGCCAAAATTGTTGGCGGCAATAACGCCGGCGCAGCGGTCAACAATAGTGGTGGCGGTAGCAAAGTGGCAGCCAAAAATACAAATAAAACCAATGCCGCAGCAGGCGCGCAGGTGCCACATGGCCAGACACGTCGCCCCTGCCACCAAAGTGCACAAACTCCGGAACAATCAACACAAAAAGCCAAACCGCAACGTTCAACCAAGCGCTAGCAAAAAATCGTCTAGCATTGTTTCTCAACTCGCTTATCAAATCGAAATGCCTTTATGTGGCCATCGCTGTTCGTGTCTGTCTGTTTGTCGTCTAGCTCAAAAGCGTTTGTCCGTTTTTTTTTCTTTTTTGGAGCATTATTCTCTTTGTGAGTTAAAACAAATTATTCTGTATTGGATTTTAAACAAATAACACCTTGTCACATAATTTTAACCCAAATCGAAATTAACTTGTATTACACTTACTCCGCTTCACTTGTAATAAAAAGATTTTAACCACAAACTTTTTGACTAAACTTTAAGCTGACATTCAGAACGCATTGAGACAAAGGCGGAAAATATATGAAAGGCCTGGAGTGGAGTAGCCAGAACAGCCGTTTACTCTCTTGCTTTGCTACATTCGTATGTATCTCTCCGGCAGTTAGCTGGCTGGCTTCAGACTGTGTGATAAATGATGGGCAAATCGCCGACATACGAATAAGAATACATGAAGGACAGCATGACAGATTGTCAGTTTGACAAACGAACCCATTGGCGGCCAATGCCAGGCAATTTGCGAAAAATCCGTATAACTTTATTTCTTTGTTGTTTTGAATATATGACGTAATCATGTGGAATGTGAGAGTGGCTCGATTAGTTTTCGATTTATTCGATATAAATAATGATTTTCATTATAGTATCGTGTAAATATATATATATATATATATATGTATTATATATATGTATTTAAATGAAGGATAGGTCAATGAAAAAAAACATTTCAGTCAAATAACATCGCACTTGGTAACAGTGGGTATCACACAAGCAATTGCTCGAAGAGATTTAGATCATATCCACATTGCCGCACATAGCGTTCTTCTATCAAAGGGTGTCCTTAAGAGATTGCCTTCGTCACTTTTATGGTTTATTGTTACAGTGCTTTTAAGATGTAAATCAACTAATTTGCTTTTCAGGCCTCTAACATTATTAGTTTAAATTCTTAGAATCTAAAGTTGGCGCAGGTGGACGTGACAAGTCGACAACACGACGCGAAGATGTACCTCTGTTTTTCGGTAAGTATTTCTTTACCAAAGTTAAATCTGGCCAGAATGCAGCATTACAAATTAATTCAAAATACTACAAAGGTACGCTCTGGAATGTTTGAAAATAAATTTTTGTATTGCGATGTTTTTCGATGTCAGATCGGAGTTTGAAATAATAAACTCGCCTCGGTAAACCTTGATAAAAACACATGTTTATGGGATGCCACAATTGACAATGATTTTTTTATTACCGCAGCAGATGTAGAAGCTCTATGTTTGAGGTTACTGTACGATTTTTTGGTGGCACCGATGTTGTAGGTTCAACACTGCTTACATTCAGCGTCTATTCGTCGATGGCTCTTGCAGCATTGGTGAGTAACCCAACAATATTAATGGGGAGGTCGGTGAAGGCTCAGTTGCTTGCAAGGTAACCTTGGTTTTGACAGGACCAACGGAGCCCGCCGATCTTGTCCTTGTTTCACGAGGTTAACTCAGTCGAGCATCAATTTTGTTGAACCAAGGAGGGACAATGGGTAAAATATCTGCTTCACATAGAAGGTTGTATATTGGAGTTGAGCGGAGTGCGCTGAAAGCAAGTCTTATTGCTGAATATATTGAATGATATTTGTCTGTATTAGGTTCTTAAACCGGGATTTCATTACTGGTTTGAAATTGCTGGGGAATGTGTGTAGCGAGGATGTTATTGAACAGGTTAAGGAGTATTTTTAGTAGTAAAAATTTTCTTGTAGTTACTTTGATGGCACTGTGGAATGGCTTGGTTGGCTCCTTCAGCTTTTATTTGAATTATGTTAGCCGTTTTTTTTGTTAAAAATTTACAACTTTTGTGTAATCTCCTGAAAAAGCGACCAGTTGGCTTTAATTTGGTTAAATTTAAGTTTAATGGGTGGATTAAGGGTACGAAAATCATCGAATAGATCAATACGGATTGGGAAGTGATCACTAACCGAAAGTGAGTCAATTGTATACCATTTGGAATGTGGAGCTTGGATTGGGAAGGCAAATAAAATGAGTCGGTGAGCCATTGTTAAATTCTGCTCAGCTGCATTCTTGGACGTTAAACAGGCATTTGATCGAGTCTTATACGACGGACTATTGTATAAATTGAAGAAGCAGCTACCCACCCTGTACTATATACATATTACTCAGGAGCTAACCTTTCTGCAGGTTTTTCTATGTAAGGGTAGGAGATGTTAAGTCGGCGATCTTTGATATGAGCGCTAGGGTTCTCTATAATATATACACCGCGGATATGTCAGTGATTTACTTTGGCTTCGGCTGCTGCATCCACTGTCGCTTGATGCGCTGGAGTGCTGGCTGTTCCGGAGGAGTGTCTTTATAAATATAGGCATGTAAAATATCCCGAATATTCGTACCAAGAGGCAACTGCTCAATTGAAAGCTTCATCGAATGTATTGGATCATTGGTAGCAACTTCGTAGAATTCGACAGTATAGGATATCTGAAAAATTATGCCATGTATATTCTTTGTGCCGACTTCATTTTCCATTTTATAGTTCTAAAGTATATTAAGCATCTATCGACTGCTAGACTGAGTTCAACTTCTTTTTATCATACTGATCAACTCCCATGAATTGTGACAGTCCTCAGAGCGCTGCATTTTCATTAATTTTGATTTCTACCGAGCTAAGACAGTATCAGACAGAATATGTCTTTAGTGATAATAACATTCCTATTCCAAGATGTCTAATTCGATCATAATCTCCTTCCACCTGTCAATGGAAATCGATGACTTTTAGGCTGTTCTTGCGAGCAGTAAAAAAAATGATCCAATTCTCCAAATAGTTTTAAGCTTTCAGAGAATTTTCCTCGACGATCACATCCGAGAAAAGTGTAGTGCATGCATATACACAAGGACGTTCCGAGGGAGGTTGTTGTTGTTGTTGTTGGCTGTTGGATAGTAAAAACTACGCATTGAAATATTTTTATTGTACTGAATTAGTGCCTACTATTGGGTAGTAGACTCCGAATCACTCTTAACTATAAGAAAAAAAAAAGAAAAAAAGGAAAGGGTCATCATGTACAGCAAATTATTTTGCATTATTGGCGACACAGCGTTGGCATCTAATCACAGTTCCTTAGCAATAATTTCTTTAATCGTGAATCTTTCTCAATTTTAGCCAACTTTTGTCGTGAGATTCGTTCTATAAGAAAAAATATCCACTCTGGAATCTTCGAAAGCATTTGTTTTATATGCAGGTTGGTTTTCTATAGTAAAACTTTGCTTATGAACTCGGAAAATATTGAACCGATTTTGATAAAATTTTTATTGAACATGAACTCGAATTATACAGGTAAAAAAATACCAAATGCATAATATTTTATTTAATGCAAATCAATCTAACATCAAAGTTGATTTTTTTTTGCGTTAGAAGTATTATAATTGGGTCGCATAGGGTTGGCGCAGAAGTTTCCAGCATATATAGAGGCTGTTCTCACTTTCCAAAGTAAAAACTGAAACTAAACGTAAAAAGAAATAAGGACGATACAAAATTTAAAACTATTATGTTTCTGTGAGCTGTAAGCGATCTTCCTTTTCAAGCGGGTAAGATTTAGTTTGATATTTTTTGCTTTAAAAATTAAAAGTTTTACAAAATAAAAAATTGCTTAAATCGAATCTGGTTTGAGTGTGTGCGTGTGTAAGTGTGTGAGAAGCAAAAGCAGCAAAGATAAACTGCCATAAAATGAAATCAAATCAAATAAAATGCACATACGAATGATGTTGCTGAAGGATGTGAACGAGCAGCAAGTGGCGCACAAAAGGACCGCAAGCATAGCTATTACAACAACAACAACAAAAACAACAACAAAAGCAGTAGCAACAAAAACAAATTGCGACAATAGAAAAATTGTAACGATGTGGACATGAGCTTGATTGCACAGCTACAGCTTCAGATACAGCTAGCAGCGAAAGTGACATAGCGCGGACAGTCAGACAAAGGACAAACCGAACCGAACCGAACCAACCCGCCAGATATGGCAACAATAGTATTAGTAGATAGGACAGACAGACAGAAAGACAGACAGACGGACAAAGGGCAAGTCGCATGGTAGAGCTGAGCTGAGTGTTTCACTTGCAATAAAATAAATCCACCGCAAAGCCTCAATGAGAGTAACTCGTTCACTGTCTCTAGGTCTTCTTTGTCCCTCCCCCCTCCTGTCACAGGAAGCCGTATTTCTACATACAAGGTGTGTGCAAAAAAATATAGAAACATATTTATTGAAGTTATCGCTACAAATCATACAAATTCTTCAAAGTATGACTTTTGAGCAACTCTTTCGAAACTTCACTGATAGTCGGATTCTGAAATGTTCTTCAAGGAAGAAATGGTAGAATTCCGTCGGTGCCACGTTGGAACTGTTCTGCTGCTGGCGATTCATTGTGGTACCGTTTTTGTGTCAGTTAGTTAGACAAGAAGAAGAAAAAGAGTTCGCAGTGGAAGTACATATAAGAAGAAGTTTAAGAGTAAGTATAAGAAGAAGTAGAAGAAGAATTAGAAGATGAAGCGTTTCTGGCTTTGTGCCATTTAGTGCAGAATATAGATTCCTGTTGCAGTTTCCAATTTGCGGTAGTAGCTAACCTTATTTGTTCAATGATTCTTTTTAAACTTTTCGCTACTTTCCGAAGTGAAGATGACAAAAACCAATTATTCGGAACGCTGACATTTTGTTTCGAGTTTATATTCCAATATGCAATGTTTGTGACTTATTTTTACGTAGTCCAAAGATTCAAGGCTTTCTTCAATGCATGACAGAAGCT
Organism: Leucophenga maculata; assembly: GCA_035044805.1. Taxonomy (NCBI): domain Eukaryota; kingdom Metazoa; phylum Arthropoda; class Insecta; order Diptera; family Drosophilidae; genus Leucophenga; species Leucophenga maculata. The sequence continues at coordinate 594,221 of JAWNNP010003460.1, forward strand.
CTGGACGTAATGCGCAGAGTTTTTCCGCTAATGTCTCCGTAAACAATTTTCAAATACAAGTGATTTCCACTTTTTATACACACCCTGTATGCACCTTTCATACACATATGTGTGAGAGCAATAC
>JAWNNP010003461.1:0-77629 GCA_035044805.1 Leucophenga maculata
AGGCCTTGAGTGAATTTTTACTAACTCGGATAGAGCATATCCAGCTTTCATTCTGACGTTGCGGTTTGAGTCATGTAACGCTTTAAGGAATGTTGTTTGAAGTTGCGGCAGAAACTGTTTTAGCATTACACCAACTTTATTAAGTAGAATTGCCAAAGTCTCAAGAACTGCTGCTTTAACACCAGCATTAAATCGATCGCCTAAAATACGAATTAGCGGTCCAGTAATATGAACAACAGAAGGTTGCAGAGAAACGGCATTAGTCAGTGATATAATTTCTCCCAGCCCTTGAGCTGCATTTTCCTTTTCCTCCGGCAAACCATTTAAAATTGCCTCACGAAACACGGGTAACAAAGGTGTGATACCCTTAGGTAAACAAAACCCGGGCAGTTCTTCAGCGTCTTTAAGATCACTTGCCGCAAAACGCACTGCTTGACGGACGTCAGTGACATGCGATATCTGTTGTTCTGAGTCGAGTGCCTTTATCACTGCGTTTAAAGCATCCCATGATCTCTGTAGTATGTCTTTGTCGTTGTCAGCCATTAAGCGTAGTAGACACCGAAGTAATTGTGGTACATATTGAGAAAAATCACCTGGAGAATGCATACAAAATGCAGAAAGCAAACTTGCTGATGATTTCCGCGTGTTAATTAAGTCCGCTTGAGCTGATGTCATTAATATATCCATTATTGTTCGAATGCCAACTTCGTCAATCACCGATAATATAACCACTTGACAGTACTCTAATTCTTGCTGCTCATTTGAAGTTCCTTGCGCATCCGACAGTGCTGTTAATAATGCAGACAATATTTTCGGTAAATATTTAGTAAGTGCCTCGCCGGCAACTGAAACCAATATGGAAAGTGCCTTTGTATTTACTGGCGCAGAGCTTAGTTGTGGCACAAGATATGGTAAAACAACTCTTGATTTAATAAACATAACTTGCCTCAGCCCATCTAAAGTATTTTCAGAGACAATTGGATCGGGATCGGAAAGGCCTTCTAACATAGAAGGAAGTATGTCGTCTAAAGCACGAGATCCCACCGTTGAATGGAGCGAATCGAAAGTCTTTGCAGCTGCTTCCCTTACTTCTGGTAGAGGATCAGAAAGAGCTTTCCGTACTGTTGGCACCAAACTATTCACGAACGTGAGAACCATTTCTTTTGACGTTGATGCCATTATCTCCGACAGACCAATACAAACACCTTGTCGTTGATCTGGTTGGTCCGAGTTAAGCCCGCTCTCTAATATAGGGATGATTTCTGGAAGTACTCTTTCTCCGAGTTTTCGGACCAGGTCACCAAGTGTACGAGCGGCCACCTGCCTTTTATCATAACTCGTACTTGCTAAACAACCAAGTAGCAAACTAAAAAGCGTTGGGAGAATTTCCCTTAAAGTGCGTGGTGTATTTGTCACCACTACTTTCCAAACATGCAAAGCAGCTTGTCGCACCATTAAAGACACGTCACTTCGCCCCATATACAGTCCAGAAAGGACACGATTTCGACGTTCATCGCCTAAGAATCGAATAATTGCTGTATGAGACTGTTCAGTACCAAAGTTATCATCTTCACTGGCAGTTTCTGTCGTCATTTTACCAGAAACGCCCGATATTCTGTAGAGCAAATCACCTAAAAGTTGCACTGAACTATAACGTATTCGCCAATTATCGTCAAATAATCCTTTTTCAAGCTCGGGCAGTAGTAGAGCAACAGCTGTTTCCGCATACATGTTTACTATGCGTTGACCAGCTTTCAGCGCAGTATCGCGAACATACTCGTTTTCATCTGCCAAAGCTTTAAGAATCGGGTTAATTATTTGTCCAATATAAGGCGTAAACTCTTCTGAGAAGGCTCCTGGCATGTAAATAAACATCATAATGTAGCCATCTTTTACGTGTGGCGCAATATCTGTTCTCTCAGCGGTTGCAATTATTTCCGGCATTAATTTGTGCATTTTCTCTACACCCAATCCACCAACCACTTCCGATAATCCTTGAGCAGCACCACTCCGATCTACACTATTCGACTCTGACGTTAAAGTTTGCATTAACCAAGGTAGTAAGTCTTCAAAAGATGTCTCTCCCATACCTTTTACCATAGCCCCTAAAGCGCGTGCTGATACAGCACGTACTTCTGGAACTGGATCCAATAGAGACGATTTCAAACCAGGTATTATACTAGGGAGATATGGCATTAAATCCTTTTGATCTGTAAGTGAATACATATTGCCAATAATTTGTGCCGCCATTTTTCGTGTTTCCGTCGAGCGATCCATAAACGCTCTCTGAACTACTGGCATGATAAGTGCAAGTGATGGTGCATCAATAAAGTGAACAAATTTTGTTTTTAACAGGCTTTGAAGACATACCGACGTGTTGTTGTAAGGGTCTTCTAGAGCTTTCAATAAAATCGGAACAATGGCTTGAATTTCTGGATTCTTAATGACTGAACCTATTACTTTTAATGCATCAGCACCTGCTTCTTGTACTTTCGTATGTGAATCACCTAAAACTTCTATCAGTTTTGGTACTATACTTGGTAGACAGGAAGATAATTGTTTTGGTGCACAGAAAGCCATTGCACCGAGCAATTCCACAGATGCCGTTTTTGTTCGCCAGGAGTCTTCATCCAGAGCATCAAGAAGTGATGGTAGCACCAGTTTCACACCATGAGCTGAAAGTTTTCCCATTACTACCTTAGCTGTATCGTCTGCAGCCTGTCTTACATATTGCGACGAATCTCCAAAACACTGCAATAGGTGGGGCAATACATGAACAATATACGGTTCAAATAAACGGCCCAATGTGGTGCACATTACTTCAAAAGCAAATAATGCTCCTTCTCGGTATTTGTAGTTTTTCTTCTCCTGTATATAAGTTGTAAGTTTCGACATTATATCCAATTGTTTTAATGATAATATACCAAGTCCTTTTACAATTCCAGCTAATCCATATGCAGCTCCGCGTCTTTCTCCATATTTCTCAGATTTTATTAACAAGTGCAGCAGTTTTTTTACCATACTTGATGCTTCATCTTTTACTGATAGCATAAGGTGAGGTAGACAATTTGCAACTGCTTCTTGAACCTGTTGTGATGGTGTTGACAGTGCGGCAATTAACCTTTTTACAATTGGTCCAATTCTGTTATCATCCTTATCTAAGTGTCGTGCTAAAGACCCCATTAATATAACTACAGCTTGGCGTATGTTATCGTAACTTTGAGATTTAGGGGCTTTATCCAAAAAATCTTCTAAAACCGGTAGTAAACTAATAGTGGACTCTTTGCCATGAATGTCCACAATGGTAAGAGCTGCAGATAGCATTTCTTTATGTACTATTTCCTCCCGATCTCCAAGCCCAAATGAAACCATAAATTGCATAATATAGTTGATATCATCAATGGTAAGAAATGGTGCAAACTGAGCAATAGCTATTGCTACACCGCGACGTTGTTTCCATTGATCAATTCCGGGCTCAATTTCGCGATCGAATTGATCCAATTTTGGTGGTATCATTGTCAACTTTTCATTATAGATTGATAACAATTTCTTCAACACTTGTTTTGTTAAAGAAGCATCGTTTGTCAATAACGGGGTAAATGAAGCAGCTGCCGATTTTTGTATGCATAGCTCTGGATGTGTCACATCGTCCAGTAATTGATCGAAGGTCGGAATTGGTAAATTTGAAGTGTGCCAGATATTATCGGCTAAAGCACGGTTCTCAGAAGAAATATCATATTTGGCAATCCACAATCGTGTTGAAATGCTGTCCCTTAAAGTTTCATCACATACGCCATTTTTGAGTGATACACAGCTCATCATAATTTGCAAAGTACGTAAAGCCAAGTCTCTTAAAACATGTGAATCACTCTGTAATGCTTCCAAAAATATTTCAATTTCGTCATTCTCTGCAGGAATGCTAAAAGTCTCTCCTGAAGTAATTTTGGCCACTTCCAATAGAGCAGCAGCACCTTGAGTTTGAATTTGCCCACCACTATGACTTTTAATTAAATCAATCAACAACTCATATATAGCAAATCGAGGCCAATATTTTGGATGATAGAAGTTAGATAAAAGTTCAGCAGGGGTGTTCCATTTATATTGAGTTTGTACTTCAATTACATTGACACCCATTAGCAAATACTCCTCAATTTGGCTGACATTTGTAGATTTTAAAGCTCGTCTTAAAAATTCAAATATGTAGGCAAAAGTTGGTGAGTCCATGCGGAAATCGTGACAGTTATTTTTATCATCACTGTTTTTTAATATAATTTCATTAAGTTTAATGATAGAGTCTGTAACCATTTCGTTCAAATCTGGTTTTATCCATTCATTTTTCAGCTCGCATCTCGGACTCTGCAACCTTATTGTGGCAATAGCTATATTATTGACCAAATCACTTTGTAGGATGTTAAAATTGGTTCCAGTTCGCAGGAAGTAGTACAAATCACATAGAGGCTTTGCCGTTAACGGGCTTCTCAAGGCTGTAAGTACAGTATTCAAAAAGTACGAAAAGTGTAATGAAAAGTATTTTAAATTTCCAGCACACGATGATTTTATTAATGATATCATTTTAATGAGTTTTTCATTCATTTGCTGTAGTTGCAATTTTATGCGCCGCTCTTTCTCTGTTTGATTTTTTATAGCTTCTTGTTGTTTAAGCGTAAGAGTTGGCGCTTTGACCTTTCCTTCTCTTTGGCGCTTTTCATCGATTTCACGTCGTAATTGCATTTCTTCTAATTGCTCTTTGTAACTATAAACTTTATTCTCCCGTTTCAATCCGATAGTATTGTATAAACTTCCAGTGTTCGGTATAACACTTTTATCAAACAATTCTCCTTCGGGAGTCAAGTAAGTTAAATATTCGTCATCAGTCACATCGATCATGTGGCTGTCTTTTAGATGTAGCTCCACTCTTGTTACAATCAATGGAATAATTTTTTCTGGACTAAGCCGAGCCAATGTTGCTATAGCATTTTCGTTGGATTTATTACACACAAATCCATTAACACAATGTTCCTCAAAATCAATAATATTTTGTGCAATGAATAACTTGGGATCTAAGTTAAATTTAGACTCAAGTATATTTTCCCAAAACCGTGGTTCAGTAAATGCAATTGCTTGATTGTGTGCTATAATAAATAATTGTAGTGCTAGGTGTTTTACATTTATACTTTCAATATTCGGAAAGTCGCACAATGCAGTTAATATTTTTACGAACGCTATGGATGGAGTTCCGAAACTCTCTTCAACATCACCCACCTCATAGTTTATTTTAATTGAATCGATTTTTTTTTCTAGTTGAATTAAAAGATTCTGTACATATTGCCAACCATTCTGTTGACACTTAATGATATAAGGGATTCGGTCAATTGTAAAAGATCGCACTTTATTTACGGTGCAAACAAGATTGTGTACAAATGCACGAAAAATTGACTCAATTGGGCCTCTAACTTTAGTTTGATATACAGTCAATAACCTTTCCGCAATGAAGGAAATATGACATAATGTTTCCGGGGATGCGGATGCCATAAATTTTTCTGAGAAAAAGCACTGTTTGTTCATATCCAGTAAAGTGTTCCAAAAATGAGGATGCATTTCCAATGGTTCACTAGATTTTAGCAATATACATGATATACAAGCTGCTTCAGATAGCTGCGTTGGCAATGCTGAATTTAAAGTAGCTTTATCAAATAACGTTTTTAATATTTCAGCTACCTTTAAGTTTTGAGGCATTGTTGCTTGATGTAGTGAAGCAAGAAGCCACTGTAAATATGCTTGTCGAATGACCTGTGTTGTATTTTTATGTTGCATGCCTTTCTCAAATATAACGACGATTTCATCGGGCAACAGTCCTTTATATTTTGCCGTCCACAAACTAAACATATCTAATGTAGAACACACAGCCTTTTCCTGAACTTCATTTTCCAATGCGGCTGAAAAAAGTTGGACAACTTGTATTAACAGCTGGTCAATATTATCTTCCGATATAGAGTTGTGACTCAAAGTTCCCGCTCCCTGAAATAAAAATTATTTTCTTTTATTATCGTTTTTGTACCTAGAATATATTATAATTTGACTATCCGAAAAAATATTATATTTTAAATTTTGTATAATAAAAAAAGCATATACATAAGTTTGCATTAGATTTTTATATTTTTTTTACCCAAAAAACGTCAGAAATGTAAAAAATCGCCAAAAGGTCTTTTGCGCATGTATGTATATATATATATATATATATGTTTATATAGTAAACAGCACGAATATATGAGAGTACGCCCACAGTACAAAGACTAAAGTTAACGCAAACAAGTGTGCAACTTTTTTCGCTCTCTGTGCATCTACGTCACATGCTGAGCATTTTTGTGTGCGCAGTGCATTTAGTGTGAATTACATATTTTTTTAGTGAAAATCGTTTCTTAAGACTTAAATTTAATTTCAAATGCAATATTTTACTAATTAATTGTTGAATTGAGTTTGTCATTTGATGATGTTTTTAATTTAATTTTTCTTCTATTGTATTGATCTAGAATGTATTTGATACATTCTAGACCTGAAAAACAATTGTTTTATTATTTATTGTTTAATATAATCTATAGTAATGAATAGTTCACCGTTCGTATTTCGAAATATACTTTTAAAGATAATAAAGTCGTTCATATTTTTTGGTGAGGCCCACCTTCGCTATCGGTTCGAAGGATCTAATGAAAATTCTTGCTCAAATATGATGTTTTCATTTTTCAATTACAACCCAATGTTTATTTATCATTTTCAACAGTTTATGGCATTCAGACCAATTTTCCCAACTAACAACATTACCCAACTGTTACTAACCGATTTTGATGAAACTTGGCACACTGGATAAACTTCAAAACGCATTGAACACGTATTTCTCAATTTAAGAGATAAAGTAAGTTTCTCATGAGGAAATCAATAGGTTTGCTTGAAACTTGGTACTCGTGGGTTTTTGGGGACGCGGATCCAATGTTGCTGACAGTTAAATTAAAAATCGATTTGCTTTGAATCGCTTTTAAAATAGAAAACAGCGGAAATTGCATGACTGACGAAGATTTGAAAACCAGTCCGATTTGGTAGAAAGTTTTACTTCAAGTGTCTCGCTTTTTGCCGAACCCAAGAATAACTACGTGGAAGTAGCGAGAACTTTTCCCTTTCTTTTTAAATTTGGTTTTTTGTATTTTTTAATAAATGTTTATTTTTTTTAACTAAAGTTAAATATTAATAATTGTAATAAATGTAAAGATTGGGTGCACCATGCGCATTTTCCTGCAAATATTGCAGCGTGGTTCGCAAATTTTAAACAAAATTTTGCTGGTGTTTCACATTTTTCTGGCATTACCGTGATGTAACTAACCACTATTAAACCAAGAGTATTCAAATAAAACCAAGAGTATTTATATTTAAATAAAACCAAGAGTATTTAAATACATTGCCTCGGTGATAAAAACTGATTGTGGATTAAAGACTGAATTTTAGCGATTTGATTTCGCAAGCGTAAATTTACATAATAATTGAATAATATAATTATATCTGACACACATAAGGAAAATACAAACAATTATAAACAGTGCAACAAGAATTGCTCTAGGATCCTTCAGAACAACCCCAACAAGCAATCTTATTGCAGAATCCTTTATAGCAACCATTACACAAAGACGAGACTACTTAGGAAAAAAAAAACTTTATGCTTTCTTCAATCTCGCTTCTTCAAAAAATAATAAAACCCTACCCAAGCAGGGCAATAATAAAAAGTAACTCTACGATATCTAGAGCCATTCAATTCTGTATAGCGAATAACACTCCATTCAATCCAATTAAAATACTAAAGCCCAACCAACCGTTCTGACAATTTAATTCAGAAATAATTAACATTAATTTACACAATTATACTAAAAATTCTACAAATCCATCAAAAACTACCACTCTCAGTATCAGTTTGTTTATACAAACGGAACAAAATCTGAACATTACACGTCATACGCCATCACGACGGAGCAATTGGTTATAAAAATTGGCATCCTACCTGCATACACGTCCATATACTCTGCAGAGATAATAGCCCTTTTTGAAGCAATTACCAATCTTCTAGCAAAAAACGGAAAGTTCGTATTATGTTCCGATTCCTAATCTGCATTAAAATCGTTAAAAAAATATAGAAAACCACAGCTTCTACGCAGAGACAACAAGGGCAATGATTATGCCGATGCCAAATCAGCAAAGAAATTGCCACTAATTACTACAATCAACAACATAAGCGATATTAACAAACACTACAAAAAGCAACTCAAATCAACACAGCTACAAAACCACAACTCATGCTCTACTTGGTATAAAAATATAAACTCCAATAAAACAGACTTTATTAACTTTTTAAAACACACAATACAAGAAGATCTATCGAGACTGGACCAAACAAAACTCATTACAGTTAGACTCGGACATACTAAACTTACAAATGAACACTACCTTAAATAAAAATATCTCAAAATACTCTGCCAGAGCAACATTACAATAAACATAGAACATGTTCTATTACAATGTCCTTCCCTGACAATAGAACACAACCTACATTTCCCTAACAACAACTTATTAAATCTACTTAAAACACCATCGGTAAATGACCTTAAGTTACTTATTAACTTCCTTAAAAAAAACAAATTTATATCATAAAATCTAAAAAAAAAACAAGTAAGAAAATACAGTCAGGCGTAACCGACTGTAAGAGGCTCTGTACCAGTTCAGTTCTCCTAACAAACACATTAAATGTTTCCCGAGCATATGACCAAACTTATGACCACTTCCTACTGCACGAATAAGTGCCTTATAAAACATTTTTTTATGTATGTGTTCAACTTCAATTGCTTATAATTGAGGAAGCACTAGCTAGTGGTCTCATGGTGAAATAATAAGAAGGTGGCAGATATCTACTGAAGTACATACATTTCTCTTACTGATAAGAGCGTTAGAACGCAGGAGAAAATGATACATAGAAAAAAGTTAATTTTCGTGACGGAAAAACGTCCATTAACGCTGCTTAAAAATATTATTTAAGAACAAAAACCAAATGTATGCATATTTCAGCTGTAGCTCAAAACCAAAAGCAGAAAAAAGTAGCTATCCTCTCTCAACTGAATTTTGAATATTTGTCCCGTGCTTTACACACACACACGAACACTTACGTGCAAATTGTTTTCAACGTTGTTGTTGGCTTCTCTGTCTCCCTCTCTCTTTCTCTTTCTGCCTCTCTCAAAATTTAATTGACCGACAGAAAACTTACACCTTGGGCCTAACCAAGGTATGCTTAACAAGGTAGGAGCCGACATTTATCTTCTTCTTTCCAGTTGCTTAAATTTTAGTTCGCTGTCCATCGCATTTCCTGGATGGCATCTTTCGAGGACATCATTGTAATGTATAGCATTGTAATGGTGAATGAATTTTTGAAATAGCTCCATTACTTTTTAAGTTTATTCTTTACAATCATACAAAAACATAAATATACAAATCTCTTTATAATATTATTATGGATTAAAAGATAATCTGGAAACATATATTTAAGTACTAGAAAAACATCCGTCCGTATATGAGTAAATGAATTCTATAAAGGCGAATTGTAGTATCTTACCCTGTAGTTCTAACTACAGTGTAAGACACTACAATTCATGTCGAAGGAGACATAATTGGAGATTTAATTTTAAAGTGCACTATTGACTAGAAAACATATGCTGTCCACAGGATGAGCCTGATCGCGGAGACGCTACTTCTCAGCTCAATTACAAACTAACACACGAGTGCATTCCCTGTCGGACCAAAATTAATCGGTTGATAAAAAAACACTAATGATAAACTAGCTATTTACAACTTTCTACAAGTTCGTTGAAAAGACATGCAGATATCAACTAAACTGAATTCATATATGTTACATAAATGTTTTATCCTACTATCATTCACAAATACATACATTCGCAATTGTAAACTAATCACACATGTATATAACTATTGCATTCAATACTAACAAAATAGAAAATAAAGTCAGTCGTTAATCAGCTCTCAAGCAATTCAGACACGCGTTTCATTCACTCGGTAACCTAACACACTTTCCAACAAACAAATATATCAATATTAATAGAAAAAGCAAAAAGTGCGCAGATGCAAAAAAAAAAACGAATGCGTGAGAAAAATAATTGAGAAAACATGATACAGCAAAAAATTACTGTGTTTAATCCAACTAAAAATGGAAAAGCCATGCGGGCATGGACAATTGACTACTACTCCAATTGAACCAATTAAGCGTAAGCTCAAGCATTTAAAATCCTGCAGTCGTAGCAGCAAAAGTCATATGACTTATCTTAAACTGTTCATTATGTACTAATGTTTCTGCTTCTGAACATAACGTAATTCGCAGTCGAAACAAACGAAAAACGATAAAATAACATATTTTGATTGTCGCTTATATGGGAGGTAGGGCAACGCCCCCTCCGATTTTGTCCAAACTTAACAGGTTTACTTCTCCTCATCCTCTTAATATGTATACCAAATTTCATTTCCGTTTTTTAAATGGATGCAAAGATATGAAAAATTTTGATTATCGCTTATATGTGGGGTGGGGCAACGCCCCCTCTGATTTTGTTCAAACCTAACAGGTTGACTTCTCCTCATCCTCTTAACATGTATACCAAATTTCATCTCTGTACCTTAAATGGATGCAAAGATATGACAAATTTTGATTATCGCTTATATGGGGGGTGGGGCAACGCCCCTTCCGATTTTGTCAAACTTAACAGGTTGACTTCTCCTCATCCTCTTAACATGTATACCAAATTTCATCTCTGTACCTTAAATGGATGCAAAGATAAGACAAATTTTGATTATCGCTTATATGGGGGGGTGGGGCAACGCCCCCTTCGATTTTGTCCAAACTTAACAGGTTGACTTCTCCTCATCCTCTTAACATGTATACCAAATTTCATCTCTGTACCTTAAATGGATGCAAAGATATGACAAATTTTGATTATCGCTTATATGGGGGGGTGGGGCAACGCCCCTTCCGATTTTGTCCAAACTTAACAGGTTGACTTCTCCTCATCCTCTTAACATGTATACCAAATTTCATCTCTGTACCTTAAATGGATGCAAAGATAAGACGAATTTTGATTATCGCTTATATGGGGGGTGGGGCAACGCCCCCTCTAATTTTGTCCAAACTTAACAGGTTAACTTCTCCTCATCCTCTTAACATGTATACCAAATTTCATCTCTGTACCTTAAATGGATGCAAAGATATAACATATTTTGATTGTCGCTTATATGGGGGGTGGGGCAACGCCCCCTCCGATTTTGTCCAAACTTAACAGGTTTACTTCTCCTCATCCTCTTAACATGTATACCAAATTTCATCTCCGTACCTTAAATGGATGCAAAGATATGACAAATTTTAATTATCGCTTATATGTGGGGTGGGGCAACGCCCCCTCTGATTTTGTCCAAACCTAACAGGTTGACTTCTCCTCATCCTCTTAACATGTATACCAAATTTCATCTCTGTACCTTAAATGGATGCAAAGATAAGACAAAATTTTGATTATCGCTTATATGGGGGGTGGGGCAACGCCCCCTTCGATTTTGTCCAAACTTAACAGGTTGACTTCTCCTCATCCTATTAACATGTATACCAAATTTCATCTCTGTACCTTAAATGGATGCAAAGATATGACAAATTTTGATTATCTATATGCAAAAACTCTGACACATATAGGACAATTGTTAGGAAGCTGGACGCAGCCGAGGTACAGACCATATAATGGATAGATGGGTGGATAAATAGATAGATGGATGGATGATTAGATGGATGGATGGAAGGTATACACTATTCAACATCTGATAACTGTATTAAAAACGAATTAGGTAAATGGGGTCATGTAAATCCAACGCATACACAATCCAACTAGTCGTAAAACAAATAAGACAATTTACTTTTTTTTTGTTAATCTGAGTCCTGCTTGTAACAATAAAGAAATTTATAATATAAAGTGGCTCTGCAGGCACAGGGTCACTATTGAACCCACAAGAATGAGTAATGAAGTTACTCAATGCCACCGATGCCAACAATTCGGACACTGTGCCCGCTACTGCAGAAAATTAAACGTTTGTGAGATTGGGACTCGTTTGCTCAAGTTCACATTGTGAGAAAAGTTGTTCACTGCCTTTCACTTGGGAAAAACGTATCTCCTGGGTAGCTTCTGAACACCAGTTCAGAGGTAAGCTAACGTGAGAAGACGAAGGGGCCCCCTCTCCTTTAATTAGGGGTTGGTGCGCTGGGCATGGAACCCGCCACTTTAAAAAAATAAACCCCCAATGAATACGAATAAGAAGCCTCGAAAGCAACACTTTGATTGGGATAGTTGCAAGGCTGATATCACCGCAATTCAAGAAATCAGATGGACAGGGCATTCTGTGAAATCTACTACAGCTGTCATGCGAGTAAGCACGAAATTGGATGTGGTTTCGTAGTGAATAGGAAACTACATGACCTCGTCTCCAGGTTCACGCATGTTGACGAGCGTCTAGCAGCGATACGCATTAAGGCTAAATATTTTTATATTAGCCTGATTTGTGCGCACGCCCCGATGCAAGAGAAAGACGACGATGCTAAAGATGAGTTCTATGAGCGCTTGGAACGTCTGTACGAGCACTGTCCCAAACACGATGTCAAAATCGTGCTTGACGATTTCAACGCCAAGATTGAGAAGGAAGGAATCTTTGGTCCAACCGTCGGAACACTTAGTCTTCACGACACTACCTCCAATAATGGAGAGAGTCTAATCGATTTCGCCGCAGGTCGGAATATGGTGGTTAGTAGTACCACATTTCAACACCTTTACATCCACAAGGCTACATGGCTGAGTCCAGATCAAATAACACGCCACCAAATTAATCATGTTCTGGTTGACGGAAGGCACGCATCGAGCGTGTCAGACGTGCGAACGTTACGTGGTCCTAACATTGGCTCAGACCACTATCTTGTCGCAGCCAAGGTATGCACTAGGCTCAGCGTAGTGCACGCCGCACGTTGCAACATGTAACGAAAGCTAGACGTCGGCAAGCTGCAATCAGAACAGACTTCCGCAGCCTTTTCGAACACTCTCTCCCGACTGCTCCGGGAAACCTCTCAGATTTCTCGAGATATATGTGAGCAGTGGACACATATCACCCGCTCATGGATAGGGCTGCTAAGGATGTCATTTGTTATACAAAAACTGTGAAGAATTCTTGGTACGACGAGGAGTGTCGCTGTGCTACTGCAGAGAAGAACGCTTTCTAATAGCGAACTCTGCAGTCGGGAGCAACGCGAGCTGTTAGAGAGCGATGTCGAGAGAAACGGAGAGAGGAAAAACGTCTATTCATACGCAAGAAAAAGAAGCAAGAAAGGCGGGTGTTTAAGGATGTTGAGATTTTGCGTGACAGAAATTAATCTCAAAAATTCTATCAAAAGATTTTAAACCCTAAGTAACTTTTTGTAAGGATGACAATGGAAATCTGGTAACGGATGAACGTATGAACCTACTCGGAGGCGATGAAGCGCACAATTCCGCCAATAGAAAAATGACACCGGAACCACCAGTTAACGGTGGCACTATTGAAGAGACACCGGACTATTACGAGGTCAATTCAGTTATTAAAAAGCTGAAAAATAACAAAGCGGCAGGCTATGATGGGCTGGCAGCTGAGTTATTTAAGACCGGTGGCGAAGAGTTGGTTAGGAGTATGCACCAGCTTTTATACAAGATATGGTCTGATGAACGCATCCCCAGTGACTGGAATCTCAGTGTTCTTTGTCCTATCTTTAAGAAAGGAGACCCCGCTGTTTGCGCCAACTACCGCGGAATAAGTCTGCTTTCCATTGGATATAAGACTCTGTCGCGCGTATTGTGTAATAAGCTGAAGCCATATACCGATTCACTGATAGGACAATATCAGTGTGGCTAAAGACCATAAAGGTCGACCAGTGACCAAATATTCACATTACGCTAAATGTTGGAAAAGACCCGTGAGTTCAACAAAAACACTCACCACCTATTTGTCGATTATAAAACCGCTTTCGACACGCCCATACGATCGAAGTTCTTCGACGCCCTGTCTGCACTAGGTATCCCGGCAAAGATTGTCCGTCTTTGCATGGCGACGCTATCTAACACACAAAGCGTTGTCATGGTGGGGGGAACCTCTCCGACCCCTTTGATACCAAAAGAGGTTTCAGGCAAGGCGATGTTCTGTCGTGCGATTTTTTCAATTTCCTGATGGAATACATCCTACGCCAATGCCCGTACATACAGAGTATGTCTGGCTCGATCTTCCAAAAGGAAATGATGCTGCTCGCTTACGCCGATGACATCGATATCATCGGTACGCAGGAACAGCCAGTCAGCAAGGCGTTCTCGGAGATTGAAAAACAGTCTCGGCTCATGGATCTAGCGGTGAACGAGGACAAGACGAAGTACTTGGTGTCTTCTCGCACTCCGTCAATGCGTCTTGGACGGTCAGTGACGATGGAGAATTTCAACTTCAGTGTTGTAGAAAACTTCGTCTATCTCGGAACAGAGATCACCAGCAACAACAACGTCAGCCTGGAGATCAGGCGAAGAATCACGCTTACAAACAGATGTTTTTTTGGGCTGAGCAAGCAAATGAGAAGTAAAGCCCTCTCTCGACGGACGAAAATAAAGATATATAAGACGCTGATACTCCCGGTCCTACTGTATGGCGCAGAGGCATGGACCGTGATTGAGTCGGATGAGACAGCGTTGGAAGTCTTCGAGAGGAAGATTCTTCGCAGGATCTTTGGTCCTATTAGAGTCGGCGACGAGTTTAGGTCCCGCATGAACCGCGAGCTGTACGAGCTATTCAATAGTCCAGCGCATAAAATTCCAGCGGCTGCACTGGGCTGGGCACCTCATTCGAATGGACGAAGGAGCTCCAGCACGCATGGTTTACATGGGGGCCCAAACTTGATTGGTGGACGCCGACATAGAGGACGACCGGGCACTCGATGGAATGACCAGGTATGGAGAGATCTCTCCGTACTTGGCATTCAAAACGACTGGCGCCAGCGCGCACAAGATTATGGAGGCTGGTGCGCCTTCCTAGACGCGGCCATGACCGGTAGACGGTTAACGTCCACATAACTAACTAACTTACTAATATCCATATTTAAAGTGGAGTGGTTTAAACCGTAAAACACTACTCAGTACGGTTTATCTTTAAGCTGATAACTATGAAACTCAACTTTGAGCTCATCAAATGTGCGCGTAGTTGCCCCATAGGTGTCAACATCTCACTCCCATATTGTGTTGTGTCGACTACAGATTCCAACATATTCATCATTGTTTGGAAGCTAACGATGCCAAGTAGGACAATAGATGAAGGCTAAGGGGCTGATTAGCTAATTAGCAGCAGTAATATTGGTGCAGTCTAAGTTTTTCTTTGCGTTTTTAGCTTAACGCGCGGCAGCTGCATCGCTGATAGAAGGTAAATCGTGATTGAGGCAAACTGCTTTCGAAAACATCCAAATCTTCTTCCACAATATATGCCATCTCTTCGAATCTATTTTTAAACACTTCACTTTTATTACAGATGTTGTTATTTTTAGCGTAGCTCCTGTTTGGACGTTTGTCTAATGACACAATAACCAGGGGTAAATTGTTGTTTGTCAAAGTTTACAGTATTGGGTGCCATTATTGCAATAATACCTTACAAATTTTGTTGTCGATTTCCGCTTTTATTCTTTTTATTACTATTTTTACAGGATTATATTGCTAAGTAGCGGGCCCGGGAGCCAACACAGATGTGTAGCCTTGGATTATTCATCGATATAAACGTGGATTACGATAATCGTAATCGAAGCTCAATCTCGTCTCAACTGAATACACTAAATAAAAAAAAAGATAAGAATTTGTATGGCGACATCCACTAATAGCAAACAAACAAATAAATGCTACGGTAGCAACAACAGAAGTGAATATGTTAAGTTATTAAGCAATAGATTTATTAAGAAATTAACGTAAAATTGCACGTATTTATAATAGCGCACTCTATATAAGATCCCAACAGGCAAGATTATCCGGACTTTATTGGAAATCTTAATATTTAATAATAATAATCAATTGCCGATTGCCTCTCGGCGCGACCGGTTGTGCATTCAGTGAGATCTGCTAAAATATTATTTTCTTTGTTTTTTATCAACAAAAAAGTATACGAAAATTGCTCTAACAAGTGTCTAAGTGTCGGTGCAAAACACGAAAATTTCCGCTTAATACTTCTTTTCGCGTTTTTATTTTATTTTCTCCATTTTCTCTTTTGAATGTATTTAAAATAAATTCTTATGTTTTTTAAAATAACAAAATAAAAAGACGCAAAAAGCAATTAAAAAAAAACTAACAACTAATGCGCGAAAAAGACGCACAGTCAAAAGAACGAAGTCAAACGGTACAAGATGTGAGTAGACGAAATGCCTACTTCACATTTGTCGACACCGCTCCCCCACTCAACAAATCCAATACACTCTCTGCTGATCAAAAGGTAAGAGCAAGGTCTTGTTCCCCGGCGATCAACTGCCCACCCAAAACGCAAGGTACTGAAGATATGCTAGGTAAAAGCGCAGTAAGTACAAACACAAACAACCACTCGTGACGGAGTTGTGAAGTGATAAGTGCTCTCAAGGAAAAAGGCTTCAGTCCCAAAGTAGCTATTAATATTATGAACAAGAACAAAATACCTCAACCCATGTTTGAAGTTGAATTAAGAAAAATGAAGTACACACATTATACACCCTACAATATCTGCTCCACCGCAGAATAACTGTGGAAGAGCCTCACAAACATAACAACCCGGCTCAATGCACTAACTGCCAAGAGTTTGGCCATTGCCTACGTTTTGGCGTTGCCTACGGAGATCTACATGACACTGCTTCATGCCCCGCAAATAAAACAGACCCAAATACAAAAAAATGCAGCAACTGCGGTGGTAACCACACGGCTAATTAAAGGGGCTGCCCAGTTTTTAAGGAACTGAAGAGCCACCTGAATCAGCGAATCGCTTCAACCCGCACTCGCCCCGAAGAGATAATAACTCGCACCCCGCAGACCTATGCCCTAGACACAACTAAACCCGGTGTGTCCTTTGCAAATGCATTGAAATTAGGATTAAACAACACCGCACAAATTCTAAACTCACAAACCGTGCCGCATAAGGTTCCCATCGACGTTCCAGCACAAAACCCGCCACAGATCATACCCCAAAATAGCATGGAAGCTATGATTGCATCAATGCAGATAAGCATGATGGAATTCATGGCATTTATGCAAAACACTATGCAACAACTAATACAAAATCAAAACACACTCATACAAATGCTCGTAGCCCAACAAAGCTAAAAATGAGCCGTTTAAAAATATGCCTCTGGAATTCCAATGGTGTTACTCGGCACAAGCACGAACTCTCAATATTTCTAAAGGAACGAGACGTAGAAGTAATGCTTCTCGCAGAAATACACCTCACAAATAAATACAATTTCCTAGTTCCCGGTTACACATTCTACGCCACAAACCACCCAGACGGAAAAGCTCATGGAGGAACTGGCAGACTCATTAGAAATACAATAAAACACTATTCTCTACAGAGATTCTCAACCAATTACCTCCAAGCCACTTCGATAAATGTGCAATCAAAATTTGGCAGTCTTACATTATCGGCAATTTATTGCCCCCCTCGTTTTACTGTAACCGAAAAACAGTTCATAGACTTTTTTAACAAATTGGGTAATCGCGTCTTAGCTGCAGTAGATTATAACGCGAAACATACCCATTGGGGATCACG
The DNA here is from genome assembly GCA_035044805.1 of Leucophenga maculata. NCBI lineage: Eukaryota > Metazoa > Arthropoda > Insecta > Diptera > Drosophilidae > Leucophenga > Leucophenga maculata. Next base: position 17,887 of record JAWNNP010003461.1, read on the forward strand.
GCTTTCAAATCCCAAAGGGAAACAGCTCTATAAAGCACTCATAAACACTCAAAACAAGCTGGACTATGTCTCACCATGCAGTCCCACATACTGGCCAACAGATCCGATGAAAATACCGGATCTTATAGACTTTGCAATTACACGAAAAATCTCAACCAGATTAATTTCTGCAGAATCTCTCGCAGATCTGTCATCGGATCACTCTCCCATAATTTTTAATCTATTGGAATACCCACAATACAAACGAAATCCCAGTTTTCTCACCGCTTACAATACGAATTGGCTAAATACAAAAAATATATAAGCAGCCACATTTAACTCAACCCTGGAATCAACTGCGAAATGGATATAGACAACTCTGTCAGTGCCCTTAACTCAATTCTCGCTGCTGCAGCAAAACACTACACCACAATTTAATTCACCTCCTAGTCATATTGAACATCTGGTTGCAAAAAAACGCCGCCTAAGAGAATGGCAAAACTTGAGATCTCCAACTGCAAAATTAAGGCTGAAAACAGCTACTTGTGAGCTGACCACGGCCCTCAAAATTGAAGATAAGCTAGCCCAGAGAAGATACATCGAATGTCTCTCACCAAATAACTCTAAATTTCCGTTATGGAAAGCTCGCGCTAATATTCAGCTACCCGCTGAGGTATCTAAACCCATTAGAGATAATGCTGCCAAATGGGCTCGCAGTGATGAAGAAAAGGCTAACATTTTTGCAGCACATCATAGAAATGTATTCCAGCCAAACCCATCGACAAACGGTTTCGCTCTTCCTCCATATCCGGGTAGGAACTATTCAGCACCCCTCCGAATACACACACATGAAGTAAAAAACAACATAAAAAATCAGCTAAACCCAAAAAAGGCTGCAGGTCATGATCTTATTTCTCCAAAAATGATCGTGGAACTCCCCAGTCCAGCTATTAATTATTTTACCAAGTTGTTCAATGCCATTCTAAAAAGTGGTTATTTCCCCACCCAGTGGAAAAAGTCAAACATTGTCATGATCCCGAAGCCCGGTAAGGATAAAACTCAGGCGGCATCATATAGACCCATAAGTCCAAGTCCATCAATTCGGTTTTCGCGAAAAGCATGGTACCATTGAACAAGTCAATCGTATTACCTCAGAGATTCGAACTGCGTTTGAGCACCGTGAATACAAAATTCTCACAAGGTTCTTGAGTCTTATCTCAGCGAAAGAACCTTCGTTGTGCGACAAAATGATTTTCTAACAGTAGAGTCGTAAATCAAATCTGGTGTGCCCCAAGGTAGCGTACTCGGCCCCATGCTATACGTTACGTAAAAGACGACGTTACGTAAAAGTCAATGAACAAAAAAGTAAACACGTTACATTCACGCTCAATAGAGGTACTTGCCCTACGCTAACTCTGAATATTACGATCCCACAGGCCAATGAGGTCATGTATCTCGGCATCCATCTCGAAAGACGACTCACATACCGTAAACACATTGAAGCGAAGAAAACACAAATTAAACTGAAGGACAACTCCCTACACTGGCTTATTAATTCACGATCACCCTTAAATCTGGATTACAAGGTGTTGCTTTATAGCACAGTAATAAAACTCCCAAAAACTCGACTATCACCCAAACCCGCTCGCAAGAGCACTCACTCAACAAAATAACACAACGCGACTCAGGAGAAATGACCTCCCAAACTCAGTGTTAAATTCTTAGAGCCGCTGTAAATTACTAGCCTCCATCTGAATGGCTAGTACATATTATAAGTTTAGATTTAAGAATTTATTGTTAATTATTGTTAGTCTCTGCATTATAGTATTTCATATTTAAATATACAGAATTCCACAGAAAGTTCCACCCTAATCTAAAAAATATGCTTTATCAAACGTTATTTTCTTTACTTGCATTATTAAAGAGAAACATTGAAATTTAATAATATTTCCTTATCGAACTATAAAGTTTAAGTTCACGTTTCGGTAAGAGTATCTTCTTTTTACAACTTACATTTCGGTGCGAAATTGTAGAAATTTGCAACAAAAACTAACCTAAAATAAATGCAAAAGAGTAAAAAAAATATCAATCAAAGGTAAATATATGGCAGAGAGTAACCATTAGTATAGTATAGGTTAAAGATGTTGCGAGGTTATCCAATAGAATTTAAAGGTAAAAAATTCGATCAAAAACAAAAAAAGGGTTTAAAACATGTAGTAACTTTCTCCAATGGCAAAAATGAAAATATCGTTACAGATGCCCGGAAATCACTGAGGATAAAGAAAAGTCACTTTTATAATCTACTTGGAGTTGATGGACACAAAGATGCATAATTAAAAACAATATCGAACACTCAGGTGAAGGCTGACTTTTTGTAGATCCATCGAAACATAGCCAAATTAACTCAATTATTTAAAATCTGAAAAATGACAAAGTGGTATGTTCCAATGAGAATGGCGGCGAAAACTTCTTTAGAAGTATTTCTCAACATTTATGAAAGATTAGTTGTACCCAACAAGCTTTGCTGGGTCCAGTAAAGACTATTTTCATAATGAATATTGTACCTAAAATTTGTCAAGAAAGTGTTTTCGTTTTAAGAAAAATTCATATTTTTCCCCTTGTTACCAAAAAAGAAAGGTAATGTTTGACATTTTGTACAGCTTTTTTATTCTTTTCAAAAACAAAACTAAATATAATTCAAAAACAAAAAAGTTATAACAAAAACAATATGCCTTACACAATTTGACTGCAATCTCTCGACTTATGTACTAAAACTGTTATAGTTAGTTACTTGTGCATTTGTGCCCATTTAAAGCAACTTTTGTGCATTTCAAAGTTTTTTCTCTTTGAATGCAGACATTAACAGCCATATTTATAAATTATTTAAAATACCGCTTAGAAGAGTACCATTTGATGTTGTACAACTGGTTTATTACAACTATACAATTGGAAAACCAACAAAGACATTGCTGATATGTATAAAATCCATTTAAGAACTGTCCAAAATATAATATGTCGCGCAAGCATTGAAAATAAGCTAGAATAAGTAGCGCTAAATTAGAGCCATTCGATTTGTAATGAGAAAAGTTGACCAAAACTCGAGTATCTCGATAAGAAACGTGGCTCTTGCGGTTAAAGAAGATTGTGGAGTGGGTGTTTGTCACGATAATAAGCAATAACTTCACATCCCGCGTAGCTAGAAAGAAACCAATGTCGTCAGTGAATTGAAAAACGCCTTTCCTTTGCTAAAACTCATATGGATGCACAACAGAGCTTTTATGGTAATGTAATTTTCTGTGACGAGTCTAAAATTCTTTACTCTATCGAGCAGCTCTGCAAAATAAAAACATTGTACCGACTGTTAAATTCAGTAAATTATCTGTCATGGTATGAGGGTGTATATGTATCTAGCATAAGAGTGGTCGATTTGGTGTTTATAGAAAAGACGACAATTTAAAGAAAAGCGCAAGATAATTTAATTTTGATCGTAGCTTTAAACTCTACCAAGACAACGATCCAAAACATAAAGCTCAAAATGTGTTCCTGTGGCTGCTATATAATTGCGGCAAAGTAATTGACAACCCAATTGAAAAATTGTGGACGTATTTGAAGAAGAACGTCTGTTCATACGCAAGAAAAAGAAGCAAGAAAGGCGGAAGTTTGAGATTTTGCGTGACAGAAATGAGGCACAAAAATTCTATCAAAAGGTTTTGAACCCTGAGTAACTTTCTGTAAGGATGACAATGGAACGCACAATTCCGCCAATAGAGAAATGACACCGGAACCACCAGTTAATGGTGGCACTATTGAAGAGACACCGGACTATTACGAGGTCAATTCAGTTATTAAAAAGCTGAAAAATAACAAAGCGGCAGGCTCTGATGGGCTGGCAGCTGAGTTATTTAAGACCGGCGGCGAAGAGTTGGTTAGGAGTATGCACCAGCTTTTATACCCCAGTGACTGGAATCTCAGTGTTCTTAGTCCTATCTTTAAGAAAGGAGACCCCTCTGTTTGCGCCAACTACCGCGGAATAAGTCTGCTTTCCATTGGATATAAGACTCTGTCGCGCGTATTGTATAATAAGCTGAAGCCATATACCGATTCACTGATAGGACAATATCAGTGTGGCTAAAGACCATAAAGGTCGACCAGTGACCAAATATTCACATTACGCTAAATGTTCGAAAAGACCCGTGAGTTCAACAAAGACACTCACCACCTATTTGTCGACTACAAAGCCGCTTTCGACACGCTGATACGATCGAAGTTCTTCGACGCCCTGCCTGCACTAGGTATCCCGGCAAAGATTGTGCGTTGTCAGGGTGGGGAAAAACCTCTCCGACCCCTTTGATACCAAGAGAGGTTTCAGGCAAGGCGATGTTCTATCGTGCGATTTTTCAATTTCCTGATGGAATACATCCTACACCAATGCCCGTACATACAGAGTATGTCTGGCTCGATCTTCCAAAAGGAAGTGATGCTGCTCGCTTACGCCGATGACATTGATATCATCGGTACGCAGGAACAGCGAGTCAGTAAGGCGTTCGCGGAGATTGAAAAACAGTCTCGACAACGTTTGCACAGATGTTTTTTTTTTTCTCACCGTATACACACTTTCTTGACAAACTGTATGTATTAAGGCAATTCGCGAACACATTAAACAAGGACTTCATACCAACAGTAAATGCTCGTTTAAACATAAACATGATATTAAGCCTACTAGAATCATCCATTAGAATGACATTTCTGCTCTTATTATCTATACATATAAATAAAATTGGACTTTCTGCTTGTAATATTAAAATAACCTTTTTTTACTAAATGCATATGGACACGGTTCATACACCAAAATAAATTTTTTTCTGTATGTCTGTCTGTTTTTTCCAACTAATCTCTGAAACGGCTGGACCGATTTAGTCTTTCACTGGCAGATAGCTGATGTAATAAGGAGTAACATAGGCTACATTTCAATTCGGAGGGGAGATGCCCCACACCCCATATAAGCGTAAAAAAAATTGACATTTCTTTGCATCTATGTAAGGTAAGACGATGATATTTGATATATGTATTATGAATGGGATTGATAGAAAATCACTTCATGAGTTTGATCAAGGTTGGAGGGGCAGTGCCACTCCCACAATATAAGCGATAAACAAAAATCGATAAATCTGAATATATGTGAGGTACGAAGTGCACGCAGGGTGCAGTTAGTCTATACTAATATTATAACGAAGAAAGATTTGTATTTTAGTATGTAATGATTAAACTCAAAAACTACTTGACCGATTTAAAAAAAAAAATAACAATGAGATTGCTAAACTATCCCTCAGTAACATAGGCTTCATTTATTTTAAGTCGGAGGGGTGGGTGGGGTGTACTACCATATAAGCGATAAACAAAAATCGAAGTCATCAATTATTTGACGTGCGGAACATATAGTTGGTATACATGTAAATGGGACAAGGAGAAGATCATATTATTAATTTTTTCAAGTGTTTGCGGGGCGCAGTGTAGCGCGCCGTGTGCAGCTAGTAAAATATAAATGCAAAGAGATGACAGTGCATATCAAACGAAAACGAGCAAATTCTGATTGTATTCTATGCTCATTTGAATGCGTTCGGCCTTTGATTGTTATTCAAAAATTTACCAAGCACAATGTCCATCAAACGAATACTTTTTTAAATTTATACACAAACAATAGAAACATAACGTCTCTCCGATTGAAAAAAAAGTGATGCGCCACAGCAGCGCAGAACGGTTTTGTAATGCAAGCCATGTAAGAGAAATTGGGACAGGAAAGAGGCACTACGTGCATACGTTTGATTTATCAATCTAGATAGCAAAGCGTCCTCAAAGATTACAAACTAGTAACTGCACAAAGGTTGGGTGGTGAATGAGGACTAGACGAATTACTTTGTATCCTTTACTACTCCATTGAAAAATGTTTGCAGGTCTTCTACTTTATGGTGTGTGCTATGCCCCATTCCGTCACATGCATTAACTTAGTATAACCTTGGACCTCCAAAGCACAGAGTACAAATTTACATTTGTAAATAAAAACTCATAAAACAAAGTGCTAAATATAAAGTTATAATACACGACAAGTTTGATTATAGTTACCTGTATTAAGTTGATTCTGCATTCCAACACATTAATTTTGCCATCGCTTCCATTCAAGATACAAAATATTTGATTTATTAAAACTTGAAGCACATCAACATCTGAACATTTCTGGGAAAGCCTTTTTAAAGACTCTAGAGACTCCATTCGAGCAATCTCATCTTTGCAATACAAGTTTTGTATTAAAACTTTACCTATACGCACTGCATAAATATTCATCTCCAAATTAATGTCACTCAAGACTAATCCCACGACTTGTAATATGTTTTCTGGACTCCGGAGCATTGCTCTTTGTAACGATGGAAATATGTAAGATTCAAATTCTTTTTCGCTTATTGTTACCAGCAGTGGGCGACATGCATACACAACATATAATGGCGGTTTTGTTTTTGAAATAATTATTGATTTTACGAAGTGATCAATAAGCTTTTCTTTGTAATTTTCAAATGTTATACTCAGTGCATTCTGATCATGAAAGCGCAACATTAACATCAGAATAACTATTACATCGACTGTAGACTCCTTTTCAAGTAGCAATAGAAGACTATCTTTGAATATATTCTCGTTTTTCCAAAGATCAAACAATATTTTTTCGGAGGACTCTTTTAACCGTGCCTGACAACCAGATAATGTAATTTTGTACAATGCGCTCTGATATTCAAGTAGTCGGCACAAATCTGTTCTGTAAACATTAGAATTGGGATCTGCATTCTCCATTACAATCGCGCTCCATCCCAATGCAATCACTGCCGCTTTGGACGACTTGTTCGCCGGAGCCAAGCTTAAATCCTTTGTCACCAACACTTTAAATACTGATAGCATATGTTCTACAGCAAGATCGTGATGAGTTCTAATCAGAGCAATTATCAGATTTCGAACAATTAGCTGAGATTCCGGGTCTTTGTATCTAGTCAACGTTGTCCCGATAACTTTACATATGCCACGTACAATACTCGAATTTATTCCTAAATTTGTTTCTGTATGAGCAAATAACTGATATGATTTTTTTACAAACACTTACCGGGGTTTTTCAAAACAGCTACAACATTATTAAAGAGATTTGGTCTCGAATCTGCAGGAACCGATATTGCTCGATTCGGTAAATCACGCAATGCATTAGATAACTATTAAATCCATTACAAAAAACATTGAAAAATCAGTTAATATTAAATACTTAATATTGACGACATATATACCTCTTCGCTATCCATATTAGAAAATTTACTTGTGCTCAACACACGTTCGCCTAATACCAGAAAGAATTACACTTTAGGTAACCGAAAGCAACCAACTTTGAAGAATATGATACATACTGAATGGAACACAACAGATTAGTTAGATTGAGAATATGCAATATTTAAATTACCCATATGGGATCAGGTGACATATCTCACAGTTAATTCGTATTCCGAAAAAATTCAACGGTATATAAAAAAAAAACGTATGTATATACATATATACATATGTGTATAAACGTCAGTGTAGAATTAGCTAAAATTCCTAAAAAAACACAATGATTGTACTGCAAAGGGCGCCACCGTTTAAAAAACTTAAGTTTATTCAAAGGGTTATATGGGTTTAAAAATTTTAAAAATAAACGATTAGTTTATTATCTTATTAAGTAGCACCATATGTACTATTTTTTTTTTTTTTTTTTTCAATTTGAGAAACGTCGAGGCCTGATGAGTCGTTGGTATATCGAGGAAATTGCCAAGCTACTAATAGTCGGTTGAAAAGATTGAATGAAAGTTTTTTTCACATTTAATTTTACAAGACAATATGTGCTGCCAATATGAAAAAAAGTTCCCTTTATACTTACTCTGACAAAAATTAAAATTTTAGCTTTCCCTTCAACCAAGCTATATTTGTATATCTATTTACGAGATAAATTAATCATAAGTTATTCTGACAACGCCACGTGAGTTTTCTGTTGTGGAGCAATGAGATCCTAATGATTGATTTTTCAAAAATTTTAAGTGAAAATTCATTAAATATGTTTAATCGTATGACTATTTATTTTTAATTAAATATGTTAAAAAGTTTGAATATTTATTAATTTAATGCTCTAACTTAAGTTGCTACAAATAATCTAAGCGACATAACCAATAAAAGCCATAACAAGAATGAGACTAGTTAGCTCAAGTTCACTTTGTGAGAAAAGTTATTGACAGTCATTCAATGGGAAATGGCCAACATTGATTTTTGTTACAAACGGCCCAAGCAACTCACTCGTCCGTTAGGACACGTATATTCTAAGTAGCCTCTGAACACCTGTCTCACGATAACTTGAGAAAGCAAAGAAACCCCCTTCATAAAGGGTTAGTGCGCTATCCAAAGAACACAATAAGGAGGCCTCGGAAGGAACCCTACGATGACGACCCCCGCAAACGATATAAGGATCACGAATAACGGATGTACATCTTAAATGCCCGCACGGGATGGGTTGGTGCAAAAATCCAGCTGATTGATATCCACGAAAGTAATTAGAACACTACATGGCCTCATCTCCAGGTTCACGCATGTTGACGAGCGCCTTGTCGCGATACGCATCAGGACTAAATATTTTTATATTAGCCTGATTTGTGCGCACGCCCCAACAGAAGAGAAATACAACGATGCTAAAGATAATTTCTATGAGCGCTTGGAACGTCTATACGTGCGCTGTCCCAAACACAATGTTAAAGACGTGCTTGGCGATTTCAACGCAAAATCGGGAAAGAAGGAAGGAATCTTTGGCCAAAATGTCGGAAAATTTAGCATTTCCGACACTACCTCTAATAATGGCGAGAAGCTAATCGCTGCGGGCCGGAATATAGTAGTTAGTAGTACCAGATTTCAACACCTCAACATCCACATGGCTACATTGGTAACTCCAGATCAAATTACACGCAACCAAACTTTTCATATTCTTATTGACGGATGGCACGCATCGAGCGTGTTGGACGTACGAACGTTACGTGGTCCCAGCATTGTCTCGAACCACTATCTTGTCGCAGCCAAGGTACGCACTAGGATCAGCGTAGTGCACTCGACACGTTCTAACATGCAACGAAAGCTAGACGTCGGCAAGCTGCAATCTGAACAGACCGCCGAAGCCTTTTTACACACACTCTCTCGACTGCTCCAGGAAACGCCTGCGTCAGTGGAAACAAATTTACACGCTCCACGCTAGTGCTGTCGTTATAAATGTTAAATTTGACGTAATCATATGTAGTATGGTGAAAATCAGAGGGGTTTTTATGTATTTAATGTGGCTAAGTTTGTGTTGTTTGGATTTATTTTTCTATTCTAATTTGTATTTAGCAAGTGATGTTGGCTTTAAACAGATGGGGATTCGTTTCGAGAAGTTGCTTAGGTATGGCCAACAATAATTCTTTGCAAACGGTTCAAAACAAAAGATAGATATCATCCTACTTTGGAGATGTCTTTTCCGCTCGATAATGTTCACAGCTCAGGTGATAATATTAAATCACTTCATCGTGTAAGAAGTTTTAAGAAAACTGACTACATTAAGTTAAATCAGATATTATTATAGATTTTCTATTGCTCGTTGCAATTTTAACTTGTAATAAACAAACAGTGTTAGTCTGGCTATTTATTACGAGTCAAAAATAATGTGCGCAATAATCCAAAAAGCTTATTAGCTTTGTTAATTTTAAGCATAGAAATACGGCTTACCCTTCCCTTCATTTTGATAGCATTGAAACAACCTCTCATTCTCAGACATCGGATTTGGTTGCTACTTTCTTTCAGTCTACTTACACTAATTATTCTTCTTATTCTAGTATATGCTGTTCCTATAGGATCCCATCTTATGATTTTATATCAAGTTCTGTAATTAGCATGTCAAATGTGTTAACATGTATAAAATCTATTAAATATTTATGTATTTCTTGGCCTGATTATATTCATAGTTGTGAACTAAGACAATGTGCCAGCTTCATTTGTTTTCCTTTATCTTTTCTTTTTAAACTCTCTATAAAACAATGTAAATTTTCAATTCTTTCTTTTATTATCTGATGTATCGAATTATACAGGTATTTCTATATTAAGTGCTATACCTAAATTTCAACATAGATTTGTTAGAGGTAGGTGCATTTGCACTAATCTTCTAGAATTTTTTTCCATTATTAATAAGAGCCTTCTGTCTGGCTGCCAGACCGATTTATACTGAAAGCTTTCGGCAGTGTTTGTCATAGGCATCTTTTGTAGAAACTATATGCTTTAGGATTTCCACCTTCTTTTGTAAAACGGATACAATCCTACCTTATAGGTAGATCTCAAAGTCCGTTTTTATAAACGTTTGTATAAAACTCACCAAGAAATTTCAACATCAACACTCTTGTTAGGACCAGGACTTTCAAAATTTTATAGAATCAAAGGACCAATTGTTCTTAATTGTCCTTTGACCATACAAAAAATTATGCATTATCGTGAGAAGCTGTGTGACCCAACTAAACTAAGAGCTTATAAAAAGCTTGCTATAAAATTTCATATTTTATTTGAGGCCCCATTTACTGATAACATTCCGTACGAACCCTTGTTAGAGTACATAGAGCTTGACGATCCACCATTGCCTGTTCCAGAAATTCCTTCACATACTCAAGGTACTGAACGATTTGTACAACTGCTAACTACTGTTTCACAACACGTTACACAAAAGTCTCGAGAGGATGTTGTGGCAGTTGCTATCGAGAGTCGCACGAAAATACCAAGAACTGACAGCAAAAAGGACTTTCCTAATTAGAACATGCTTAGAAAATATATGTTGTGTATTTTCTGTTACTGGAAAGTAATTTGTACCTAACAAAAGTAAATCAATACAACAATAAAAAGGAATAACAAATGTTTTTAATTCGACTCCTATATTTTGTACATTTCTTAAAAAAGTTTTTGAACGACAATCAAAATGTCCTTTGGGCAATAAATGGAGTTGAATTTATCTATCTTCACAGAAGCGATTCATAAAATTGGTCTTGCAAAGAAGAAAATTATGTTTTAAGGACAATTGGTCCTTTGATTCTATAGAATTTTTAAAAGTCCTGGTCCTAAAAAGAGTGTTGATGTTGTTTTTCAGGATCGGACTAAAAACACTAAAGATATTGTAATAAAATAAAATTTCAAAATAATAATTTTTTCAATTGAAAATTGGCAGACCAATCTTACAATTGACCGTAGATTATAAATATTGGGCACCATTTTTAATTTTTTTTGGGCCCATACAAATCGATGGTCCCTATTATACACACTTTGCTGTAACTAAATGCCCATTAAAGTGTAGAATGCAGACGAACTTAAGATAATTTTGCATTATTTCCATAAAACTTGGTTATTTAAATTACAATTAGTTTAACGTGAAAGCATAGTAATTTCTGAATAAAATAACCAATAAAAGAAAATCCGGGAATCGATTCAAAAGTTATATGCATTTAAAAATTACGCCCCACGAAAATTGAGCTTCTGTTTGTGTGGCAATTTTGTATTACACGGACGTAAATCCCCAGAATATACATTTATTTTCTGCACCCATAATTTATATAATTTACTAAAAGATCGTCAAACATTTATATACGTGATGTTTATTTTTTCAGAGAATGCCTCTAAAAAGGTCTTATTTTGCTTATTTTTCAATTAGTTCCAAAATTTTAAATATTTTAATTTTGTTTCGTTTTGTATGTATTACCACGTTATTAACGTGGCATATTTCGATGCATACATTTTTTTAGTTTTGTTTGGGTTTCAAGCTCTTTTAAACGTGGTTATACGAAAAGGCTTGGTGTCAGATTTAATATACGTAGTTTTATGTCAATTGAATACGTAATTTAACCCAGCTATTTAAATTGAAATTAAACAATGGGAGTTCCTGCTTTCTTTCGATGGCTGAGTAGGAAGTATCCTAGCGTAATAATCGAATGCAATGAAAATAAGGTAAACAGATTATATATAAAACGAGCATTTATGTTGTGTGTATAGTATATACTAAATTGCATTTGTATATTCTTAGCAAGTTGATATTGAAAACGGAAAAAATATATATGAAGATGCAACGTTACCAAATCCGAATGGTGTAGAGTTCGATAATTTATATCTTGACATGAACGGAATAATACATCCCTGCACCCATCCAGAAGATAAACCGGCGCCAAAAAATGAGGATGAAATGATGATTGCAATTTTTGATTGCATTGACAGGTTGTTCGGTATAGTTCGTCCCAGGAAACTATTATATATGGCGATTGACGGCGTTGCCCCTCGTGCTAAAATGAATCAACAAAGGTCCAGGCGATTTAGAGCAGCCAAGGAATCTGTGGAAAAGCGGTTAGAAATTGAAAGAATACGCGAGGAACTGCTAATAAGGGGTAAGTTTTTATATTTCGAAATAGTCAACATAATCGTATTCGACAGCATTCATTCCTTTTTCGTTTTTATATACTGTTCTCATAGGATAAAGCGTATATTAGGGATCAGAATTAAGTTAAATTGTTAAAGATATATTATATATCCGATTGTTTTGAGATAAGAGATAGATCCTTAAATGTTGCATATTAAAATTCACTCATTCATCTGATCTACTTTTGTTTAAACAACATGCTAATTTTCATTTTGAATTTGTGTTGACTGATAACCATGCACAAAACATTTGTCTGTTTAAAGAGCATCGGTTACAAAGAAAACTTAATAGCTTAGTATCATTTATATATATGATTAAATTTATAGCTAAGAGATAATTTATACAAAGGGTATTGGACCGAGATGAGTACCTTGTGCAACCCTCGTTTTAATAGGCCTTTTTGAGATCATACAAGGTTGCATTAAAATTTTTGAATGAAGGAGGAAATCCTAAAACTTTTATTGTATATGACATCGGTGTGGTTGCAATACACAAAGTTCTTAACAATAGTACAACATTGCAAAAATTGGTGCAAATGAAATGTATTTCATGTTGTTTTATTTAATCGGTAATAATTTTTTCAATTAATTTAGGTATATCCCCTAATTTAACGATTCCTACATAATTCGAGATACTCGGCCATGTCACATTTCGTTAGACTCAATTTGTTACTTTGTATTTTAAATAACATCTCGTCGAATATTTCAGTTTATTTAATATACCAAAAAACAACCGAGCATACTAATGCCAACTTGTTAAAAGCAAAAATATAAATCGGTGTTTGTTTTAATAAAATATTCAATTTCTTATGTCTTATCTGTGAATTAAGATTTAAAAAAAGATTGTAGTATTTTTTTTTAATTACATTACATTTTAGTAAAGAGTTTATTGCAAAAAGTTGGCATGTCGTTTATAAATTTACATTAGAACATGGCAGAAGCGAAAGTGTTCTTTTGGTCACTTAAATTTTGAGAGGGCAAGCAAACAAAATTTAAGTGACCGGAAAAGAGCAGAACGCTCCTACCTCATTAGGTATACCCTGAAATAGAAAAAAATAGCATATTATAGTGTTGTCGTTTTATTTGTAGAAACTGGCGGGTAAAAAAATATTTGATTATTTTAGTTGTAAGGCACTCTCAAAATTAAATACATTTTGTCTCTTATTATAAAAAAATTAAATTTATAATTTTTTACCCAACTAAGCAAAAACAAACAAAATTAAAAAAATAACACAAATTTGTTACAGTACTGACAATCCTGCTAATTCCGTAGTGTTTTCTAATAAAATGTCCGAAAAGTGAAATCCGTCGATTTTCCGTGACACCAACCCAATTTCTATTTCGAATTACGAGACATGCCCGATTAGCTTTAATGTATTTTTGTGTAATGGAATAATAAAATATTGTTTTCAAAGAGTTGGAAATTTGTCAGATACCAGACAAAAAAAAAATGCAATAGATTTTAGACTTGTTAATATATTAAACATGCAAATTACAGGACTTAATATAAATTCATAAGATTGTTTCCTTTAGGGATAGCATGCACTACAGTTAGAAAAAAGTATAGGTAGATTGAAAGAATGTAACAATTAAATCCGATATCTTAGAATCATTTGATGCTGAACAATACAGAATATTTCTGTCATATTAATTAAAAAGACCTACAGTTCTGGCGCTTTACGTTGTTCTTTTGTGACACAATAAGCAAAAGTTGTAAATGCCAACTTATTTATTATAAATTCATTTATAACCGGGTGAATTTGACTGTGGCATTAGGAGTAAACTTTTGGATATACGACCAATATCTTACTAACTTACTTATGTGGCGCCAGTCTCCAAATCCAAACGTCGGACGACAGAGCATCGCCCTCCGAGTAGGTTGGAGAAATGACTCCTCCATAATCTCAGTGATTCCTGTTCATCCGTTACTAGATTTCCATTGTCATCCTTACAGAAAGTTACTCCGGGCTTAAAACCTTCAGTCAGACGCTTGACCTTTTGGTAGAATTTTCGAGCTTCATTTCTGTTACGGAACATCTCAACATCCTCAAACTCCCGCCTTTCTTGCGTCTGAAAAGGCGTTTCTCCTCTCTCCGTTTCTCTCGATATCGCTCTCTAACAGCTCGCGTTGCTCCCGACTGCAGAGTTCGCTGATAGGAAGCGTTCTTCTCTGCAGTAGCATTGCGACACTCCTCGTCGTACCAAGAATTCTTCACAGGTTTTGTATAACCAATGACATCCTTGGCAGCCCTATCCATGGAGCGGGTGGGTGATATGTGTCCACTGCTCACATATATCTCGAGAAATCGGAGAGGTTTCCCGGAGCAGTCGGGAGAGTGTGTTTGAGAAGGCTGCGGCGGTCTGCTCTGATTGCAGCTTACCGACGTCTAGCTTTCGTTGCATGTTAGAACGCGTGGCGTGCACTACGCTGAGTTTAGTGCGTACCTTGGCTGCGACAAGATAGTGGTCCGAGTCAATGGTATTGGACCGAGATGAGTACCTTGTGCAACCCTCGTTTTAATAGGCCTTTTTGAGATCATACAAGGTTGCATTAAAATTTTTGAATGAAGGAGGAAATCCTAAAACTTTTATTGTATATGACATCGGTGTGGTTGCAATACACAAAGTTCTTAACAATAGTACAACATTGCAAAAATTGGTGCAAATGAAATGTATTTCATGTTGTTTTATTTAATCGGTAATAATTTTTTCAATTAATTTAGGTATATCCCCTAATTTAACGATTCCTATATAATTCGAGATACTCGGCCATGTCACATTTCGTTAGACTCAATTTGTTACTTTGTATTTTAAATAACATCTCGTCGAATATTTCAGTTTATTTAATATACCAAAAAACAACCGAGCATACTAATGCCAACTTGTTAAAAGCAAAAATATAAATCGGTGTTTGTTTTAATAAAATATTCAATTTCTTATGTCTTATCTGTGAATTAAGATTTAAAAAAAGATTGTAGTATTTTTTTTTAATTACATTACATTTTAGTAAAGAGTTTATTGCAAAAAGTTGGCATGTCGTTTATAAATTTACATTAGAACATGGCAGAAGCGAAAGTGTTCTTTTGGTCACTTAAATTTTGAGAGGGCAAGCAAACAAAATTTAAGTGACCGGAAAAGAGCAGAACGCTCCTACCTCATTAGGTATACCCTGAAATAGAAAAAAATAGCATATTATAGTGTTGTCGTTTTATTTGTAGAAACTGGCGGGTAAAAAAATATTTGATTATTTTAGTTGTAAGGCACTCTCAAAATTAAATACATTTTGTCTCTTATTATAAAAAAATTTAATTTATAATTTTTTACCCAACTAAGCAAAAACAAACAAAATTAAAAAAATAACACAAATTTGTTACAGTACTGACAATCCTGCTAATTCCGTAGTGTTTTCTAATAAAATGTCCGAAAAGTGAAATCCGTCGATTTTCCGTGACACCAACCCAATTTCTATTTCGAATTACGAGACATGCCCGATTAGCTTTAATGTATTTTTGTGTAATGGAATAATAAAATATTGTTTTCAAAGAGTTGGAAATTTGTCAGATACCAGACAAAAAAAAAATGCAATAGATTTTAGACTTGTTAATATATTAAACATGCAAATTACAGGACTTAATATAAATTCATAAGATTGTTTCCTTTAGGGATAGCATGCACTACAGTTAGAAAAAAGTATAGGTAGATTGAAAGAATGTAACAATTAAATCCGATATCTTAGAATCATTTGATGCTGAACAATACAGAATATTTCTGTCATATTAATTAAAAAGACCTACAGTTCTGGCGCTTTACGTTGTTCTTTTGTGACACAATAAGCAAAAGTTGTAAATGCCAACTTATTTATTATAAATTCATTTATAACCGGGTGAATTTGACTGTGGCATTAGGAGTAAACTTTTGGATATACGACCAATATCTTACTAACTTACTTATGTGGCGCCAGTCTCCAAATCCAAACGTCGGACGACAGAGCATCGCCCTCCGAGTAGGTTGGAGAAATGACTCCTCCATAATCTCAGTGATTCCTGTTCATCCGTTACTAGATTTCCATTGTCATCCTTACAGAAAGTTACTCCGGGCTTAAAACCTTCAGTCAGACGCTTGACCTTTTGGTAGAATTTTCGAGCTTCATTTCTGTTACGGAACATCTCAACATCCTCAAACTCCCGCCTTTCTTGCGTCTGAAAAGGCGTTTCTCCTCTCTCCGTTTCTCTCGATATCGCTCTCTAACAGCTCGCGTTGCTCCCGACTGCAGAGTTCGCTGATAGGAAGCGTTCTTCTCTGCAGTAGCATTGCGACACTCCTCGTCGTACCAAGAATTCTTCACAGGTTTTGTATAACCAATGACATCCTTGGCAGCCCTATCCATGGAGCGGGTGGGTGATATGTGTCCACTGCTCACATATATCTCGAGAAATCGGAGAGGTTTCCCGGAGCAGTCGGGAGAGTGTGTTTGAGAAGGCTGCGGCGGTCTGCTCTGATTGCAGCTTACCGACGTCTAGCTTTCGTTGCATGTTAGAACGCGTGGCGTGCACTACGCTGAGTTTAGTGCGTACCTTGGCTGCGACAAGATAGTGGTCCGAGTCAATGTTGGGACCACGTAACATTTGCACGTCCAACACGGGTAATGCGTGGCTTCCGTCAATCATAACATGATCAATTTGGCTTCAGGTTATTTGATCTGGACTCAGCCATGTAGCCTTGTGGATGTAAAGTTGTTGAAATGTGGTACTACTAACTACCATGTTCCGACCTGCGGCGAAATCGATTAGCGTCTCTCCATTATTGGAGGTAGTGTCGTGAAGGCTAAAGGTTGGGCCAAAGAATCCTTCCTTCCCAATCTTGGCGTTGAAATCGACAATGACTATTTTGACATCGTGTTTGAGACAGCGCTCGTGCAGATATTCCAAGCGCTCAAAGAACTCATCTTTAGCATCGTCGTCTTTCTCTTTCGTCGGGGGGTGCGCACAAATCAGGCTAATATAAAAATATTTAGCCTTGATGCGTATCGCTGCTAGGCGCTCGTCAACAGGCGTGAACCTACAGACGAGGCCACGTAGTTTCCTACTCACCACGAAACCACATCCAAATTCGTGCCTACTCGCATGGCAGCTGTAGTAGATTTCACAGGATGCTTTTTAGATCAACCCTGTCCTATCCAAATATACCAAAAAACAACCGAGCATACTAATGCCAACTTGTTAAAAGCAAAAATATAAATCGGTGTTTGTTTTAATAAAATATTCAATTTCTTATGTCTTATCTGTGAATTAAGATTTAAAAAATGATTGTAGTATTTTTTTTTTAATTTAGTGTACAATGAATGTGTATTTAAATATACATTTTAGTAAAGAGTTTATTGCAAAAAGTTGGCATGTCGTTTATAAATTTACATTAGAACATGGCAGAAGCGAAAGTGTTCTTTTGGTCACTTAAATTTTGAGAGGGCAAGCAAACAAAATTTAAGTGACCGGAAAAGAGCAGAACGCTCCTACCTCATTAGGTATACCCTGAAATAGAAAAAAATAGCATATTATAGTGTTGTCGTTTTATTTGTAGAAACTGGTGGGTAAAAAAATATTTGATTATTTTAGTTGTAAGGCACTCTCAAAATTATATACATTTTGTCTCTTATTATAAAAAAATTAAATTTATAATTTTTTACCCAACTAAGCAAAAACATACAAAATTAAAAAAATAACACAAATTTGTTACAGTACTGACAATCCTGCTAATTCCGTAGTGTTTTCTAATAAAATGTCCGAAAAGTGAAATCCGTCGATTTTCCGTGACACCAACCCAATTTCTATTTCGAATTACGAGACATGCCCGATTAGCTTTAATGTATTTTTGTGTAATGGAATAATAAAATATTGTTTTCAAAGAGTTGGAAATTTGTCAGATACCAGACAAAAAAAAAATGCAATAGATTTTAGACTTGTTAATATATTAAACATGCAAATTACAAGACTTAATATAAATTCATAAGATTGTTTCCTTTAGGGATAGCATGCACTACAGTTAGAAAAAAGTATAGGTAGATTGAAAGAATGTAACAATTAAATCCGATATCTTAGAATCATTTGATGCTGAACAATACAGAATATTTCTGTCATATTAATTAAAAAGACCTACAGTTCTGGCGCTTTTCGTTGTTCTTTTGTGACACAATAAGCAAAAGTTGTAAATGCCAACTTATTTATTATAAATTCATTTATAACCGGGTGAATTTGACTGTGGCATTAGGAGTAAACTTTTGGATATACGACCAATATCTTACTAACTTACTTATGTGGCGCCAGTCTCCAAATCCAAATCAGAGCATCGCCCTGCCTGAAACTTCTCTTGGTATCAAAGGGGTCGGAGAGGTTTTTCCCCACCCAGAAAAATCTTTGTGTGTTAGATAGCGTCGCCATGCAAAGAGGTACAATCTTTGCCGGGATACCTAGTGCAGACAGGGCGTCGAAGAGCTTCAATCGTATCGACGTGTCGAAAGCGGTTTTGTAGTCGACAAATAGATGGTGAGTGTCTTTGTTGAACTCACGGGTCTTTTCCAAGATTTAGCGTAATGTGAATATTTGGTCACTGGTCGACCTTTTTGGTCTGAAGCCACACTGATATCCTCCAATCAGTGAATACGTATACGGCTTCAGCCTATTACACAATACGCGCGACATATCTTGCATAAAAGCTGGTGCATACTCCTAACCAACTCTTCGCCGCCGGTCTTAAATAACTCAGCTGGCAGCCCATCAGAGCCTACCGCTTTGTTATTTTACAGCTTTTTAATAACTGAATTGACCTTGTTGTAGTCCGGTGGCTTTACAATAGTGCCATCATTAACTGGTGGTTCCGGTGTCATTTCTCTATCGGCGGAATTGTGCGCTTCATCGCCTCCGAGTAGGTTGGAGAAATGACTCCTCCATAATCTCAGTGATTCCTGTTCATCCGTTACTAGATTTCCATTGTCATCCTTACAGAAAGTTACTCCGGGCTTAAAACCTTCAGTCAGACGCTTGACCTTTTGGTAGAATTTTCGAGCTTCATTTCTGTTACGGAACATCTCAACATCCTCAAACTCCCGCCTTTCTTGCGTCTGAAAAGGCGTTTCTCCTCTCTCCGTTTCTCTCGATATCGCTCTCTAACAGCTCGCGTTGCTCCCGACTGCAGAGTTCGCTGATAGGAAGCGTTCTTCTCTGCAGTAGCATTGCGACACTCCTCGTCGTACCAAGAATTCTTCACAGGTTTTGTATAACCAATGACATCCTTGGCAGCCCTATCCATGGAGCGGGTGGGTGATATGTGTCCACTGCTCACATATATCTCGAGAAATCGGAGAGGTTTCCCGGAGCAGTCGGGAGAGTGTGTTTGAGAAGGCTGCGGCGGTCTGCTCTGATTGCAGCTTACCGACGTCTAGCTTTCGTTGCATGTTAGAACGCGTGGCGTGCACTACGCTGAGTTTAGTGCGTACCTTGGCTGCGACAAGATAGTGGTCCGAGTCAATGTTGGGACCACGTAACATTTGCACGTCCAACACGGCTAATGCGTGGCTTCCGTCAATCATAACATGATCAATTTGGCTTCAGGTTATTTGATCTGGACTCAGCCATGTAGCCTTGTGGATGTAAAGGTGTTGAAATGTGGTACTACTAACTACCATGTTCCGACCTGCGGCGAAATCGATTAGCGTCTCTCCATTATTGGAGGTAGTGTCGTGAAGGCTAAAGGTTGGGCCAAAGAATCCTTCCTTCCCAATCTTGGCGTTGAAATCGACAATGACTATTTTGACATCGTGTTTGAGACAGCGCTCGTGCAGATATTCCAAGCGCTCATAGAACTCATCTTTAGCATCGTCGTCTTTCTCTTTCGTCGGGGCGTGCGCACAAATCAGGCTAATATAAAAATATTTAGCCTTGATGCGTATCGCTGCTAGGCGCTCGTCAACAGACGTGAACCTACAGACGAGGCCACGTAGTTTCCTACTCACCACGAAACCACATCCAAATTCGTGCTTACTCGCATGGCAGCTGTAGTAGATTTCACAGGATGCTTTTTTAGATCAACCCTGTCCTATCCAAATATACCAAAAAACAACCGAGCATACTAATGCCAACTTGTTAAAAGCAAAAATATAAATCGGTGTTTGTTTTAATAAAATATTCAATTTCTTATGTCTTATCTGTGAATTAAGATTTAAAAAATAATTGTAGTATTTTTTTTTTAATTTAGTGTACAATGAATGTGTATTTAAATATACATTTTAGTAAAGAGTTTATTGCAAAAAGTTGGCATGTCGTTTATAAATTTACATTAGAACATGGCAGAAGCGAAAGTGTTCTTTTGGTCACTTAAATTTTGAGAGGGCAAGCAAACAAAATTTAAGTGACCGGAAAAGAGCAGAACGCTCCTACCTCATTAGGTATACCCTGAAATAGAAAAAAATAGCATATTATAGTGTTGTCGTTTTATTTGTAGAAACTGGCGGGTAAAAAAATATTTGATTATTTTAGTTGTAAGGCACTCTCAAAATTATATACATTTTGTCTCTTATTATAAAAAAATTAAATTTATAATTTTTTACCCAACTAAGCAAAAACAAACAAAATTAAAAAAATAACACAAATTTGTTACAGTACTGACAATCCTGCTAATTCCGTAGTGTTTTCTAATAAAATGTCCGAAAAGTGAAATCCGTCGATTTTCCGTGACACCAACCCAATTTCTATTTCGAATTACGAGACATGCCCGATTAGCTTTAATGTATTTTTGTGTAATGGAATAATAAAATATTGTTTTCAAAGAGTTGGAAATTTGTCAGATACCAGACAAAAAAAAATGCAATAGATTTTAGACTTGTTAATATATTAAACATGCAAATTACAAGACTTAATATAAATTCATAAGATTGTTTCCTTTAGGGATAGCATGCACTACAGTTAGAAAAAAGTATAGGTAGATTGAAAGAATGTAACAATTAAATCCGATATCTTAGAATCATTTGATGCTGAACAATACAGAATATTTCTGTCATATTAATTAAAAAGACCTACAGTTCTGGCGCTTTTCGTTGTTCTTTTGTGACACAATAAGCAAAAGTTGTAAATGCCAACTTATTTATTATAAATTCATTTATAACCGGGTGAATTTGACTGTGGCATTAGGAGTAAACTTTTGGATATACGACCAATATCTTACTAACTTACTTATGTGGCGCCAGTCTCCAAATCCAAACGTCGGACGACAGAGCATCGCCCTGCCTGAAACTTCTCTTGGTATCAAAGGGGTCGGAGAGGTTTTTCCCCACCCAGAAAAATCTTTGTGTGTTAGATAGCGTCGCCATGCAAAGAGGTACAATCTTTGCCGGGATACCTAGTGCAGACAGGGCGTCGAAGAGCTTCAATCGTATCGACGTGTCGAAAGCGGTTTTGTAGTCGACAAATAGATGGTGAGTGTCTTTGTTGAACTCACGGGTCTTTTCCAAGATTTAGCGTAATGTGAATATTTGGTCACTGGTCGACCTTTTTGGTCTGAAGCCACACTGATATCCTCCAATCAGTGAATACGTATACGGCTTCAGCCTATTACACAATACGCGCGACATATCTTGCATAAAAGCTGGTGCATACTCCTAACCAACTCTTCGCCGCCGGTCTTAAATAACTCAGCTGGCAGCCCATCAGAGCCTACCGCTTTGTTATTTTACAGCTTTTTAATAACTGAATTGACCTTGTTGTAGTCCGGTGGCTTTACAATAGTGCCATCATTAACTGGTGGTTCCGGTGTCATTTCTCTATCGGCGGAATTGTGCGCTTCATCGCCTCCGAGTAGGTTGGAGAAATGACTCCTCCATAATCTCAGTGATTCCTGTTCATCCGTTACTAGATTTCCATTGTCATCCTTACAGAAAGTTACTCCGGGCTTAAAACCTTCAGTCAGACGCTTGACCTTTTGGTAGAATTTTCGAGCTTCATTTCTGTTACGGAACATCTCAACATCCTCAAACTCCCGCCTTTCTTGCGTCTGAAAAGGCGTTTCTCCTCTCTCCGTTTCTCTCGATATCGCTCTCTAACAGCTCGCGTTGCTCCCGACTGCAGAGTTCGCTGATAGGAAGCGTTCTTCTCTGCAGTAGCATTGCGACACTCCTCGTCGTACCAAGAATTCTTCACAGGTTTTGTATAACCAATGACATCCTTGGCAGCCCTATCCATGGAGCGGGTGGGTGATATGTGTCCACTGCTCACATATATCTCGAGAAATCGGAGAGGTTTCCCGGAGCAGTCGGGAGAGTGTGTTTGAGAAGGCTGCGGCGGTCTGCTCTGATTGCAGCTTACCGACGTCTAGCTTTCGTTGCATGTTAGAACGCGTGGCGTGCACTACGCTGAGTTTAGTGCGTACCTTGGCTGCGACAAGATAGTGGTCCGAGTCAATGTTGGGACCACGTAACATTTGCACGTCCAACACGGCTAATGCGTGGCTTCCGTCAATCATAACATGATCAATTTGGCTTCAGGTTATTTGATCTGGACTCAGCCATGTAGCCTTGTGGATGTAAAGGTGTTGAAATGTGGTACTACTAACTACCATGTTCCGACCTGCGGCGAAATCGATTAGCGTCTCTCCATTATTGGAGGTAGTGTCGTGAAGGCTAAAGGTTGGGCCAAAGAATCCTTCCTTCCCAATCTTGGCGTTGAAATCGACAATGACTATTTTGACATCGTGTTTGAGACAGCGCTCGTGCAGATATTCCAAGCGCTCATAGAACTCATCTTTAGCATCGTCGTCTTTCTCTTTCGTCGGGGCGTGCGCACAAATCAGGCTAATATAAAAATATTTAGCCTTGATGCGTATCGCTGCTAGGCGCTCGTCAACAGACGTGAACCTACAGACGAGGCCACGTAGTTTCCTACTCACCACGAAACCACATCCAAATTCGTGCTTACTCGCATGGCAGCTGTAGTAGATTTCACAGGATGCTTTTTTAGATCAACCCTGTCCTATCCAAATATACCAAAAAACAACCGAGCATACTAATGCCAACTTGTTAAAAGCAAAAATATAAATCGGTGTTTGTTTTAATAAAATATTCAATTTCTTATGTCTTATCTGTGAATTAAGATTTAAAAAATAATTGTAGTATTTTTTTTTTAATTTAGTGTACAATGAATGTGTATTTAAATATACATTTTAGTAAAGAGTTTATTGCAAAAAGTTGGCATGTCGTTTATAAATTTACATTAGAACATGGCAGAAGCGAAAGTGTTCTTTTGGTCACTTAAATTTTGAGAGGGCAAGCAAACAAAATTTAAGTGACCGGAAAAGAGCAGAACGCTCCTACCTCATTAGGTATACCCTGAAATAGAAAAAAATAGCATATTATAGTGTTGTCGTTTTATTTGTAGAAACTGGCGGGTAAAAAAATATTTGATTATTTTAGTTGTAAGGCACTCTCAAAATTATATACATTTTGTCTCTTATTATAAAAAAATTAAATTTATAATTTTTTACCCAACTAAGCAAAAACAAACAAAATTAAAAAAATAACACAAATTTGTTACAGTACTGACAATCCTGCTAATTCCGTAGTGTTTTCTAATAAAATGTCCGAAAAGTGAAATCCGTCGATTTTCCGTGACACCAACCCAATTTCTATTTCGAATTACGAGACATGCCCGATTAGCTTTAATGTATTTTTGTGTAATGGAATAATAAAATATTGTTTTCAAAGAGTTGGAAATTTGTCAGATACCAGACAAAAAAAAATGCAATAGATTTTAGACTTGTTAATATATTAAACATGCAAATTACAAGACTTAATATAAATTCATAAGATTGTTTCCTTTAGGGATAGCATGCACTACAGTTAGAAAAAAGTATAGGTAGATTGAAAGAATGTAACAATTAAATCCGATATCTTAGAATCATTTGATGCTGAACAATACAGAATATTTCTGTCATATTAATTAAAAAGACCTACAGTTCTGGCGCTTTTCGTTGTTCTTTTGTGACACAATAAGCAAAAGTTGTAAATGCCAACTTATTTATTATAAATTCATTTATAACCGGGTGAATTTGACTGTGGCATTAGGAGTAAACTTTTGGATATACGACCAATATCTTACTAACTTACTTATGTGGCGCCAGTCTCCAAATCCAAACGTCGGACGACAGAGCATCGCCCTGCCTGAAACTTCTCTTGGTATCAAAGGGGTCGGAGAGGTTTTTCCCCACCCAGAAAAATCTTTGTGTGTTAGATAGCGTCGCCATGCAAAGAGGTACAATCTTTGCCGGGATACCTAGTGCAGACAGGGCGTCGAAGAGCTTCAATCGTATCGACGTGTCGAAAGCGGTTTTGTAGTCGACAAATAGATGGTGAGTGTCTTTGTTGAACTCACGGGTCTTTTCCAAGATTTAGCGTAATGTGAATATTTGGTCACTGGTCGACCTTTTTGGTCTGAAGCCACACTGATATCCTCCAATCAGTGAATACGTATACGGCTTCAGCCTATTACACAATACGCGCGACATATCTTGCATAAAAGCTGGTGCATACTCCTAACCAACTCTTCGCCGCCGGTCTTAAATAACTCAGCTGGCAGCCCATCAGAGCCTACCGCTTTGTTATTTTACAGCTTTTTAATAACTGAATTGACCTTGTTGTAGTCCGGTGGCTTTACAATAGTGCCATCATTAACTGGTGGTTCCGGTGTCATTTCTCTATCGGCGGAATTGTGCGCTTCATCGCCTCCGAGTAGGTTGGAGAAATGACTCCTCCATAATCTCAGTGATTCCTGTTCATCCGTTACTAGATTTCCATTGTCATCCTTACAGAAAGTTACTCCGGGCTTAAAACCTTCAGTCAGACGCTTGACCTTTTGGTAGAATTTTCGAGCTTCATTTCTGTTACGGAACATCTCAACATCCTCAAACTCCCGCCTTTCTTGCGTCTGAAAAGGCGTTTCTCCTCTCTCCGTTTCTCTCGATATCGCTCTCTAACAGCTCGCGTTGCTCCCGACTGCAGAGTTCGCTGATAGGAAGCGTTCTTCTCTGCAGTAGCATTGCGACACTCCTCGTCGTACCAAGAATTCTTCACAGGTTTTGTATAACCAATGACATCCTTGGCAGCCCTATCCATGGAGCGGGTGGGTGATATGTGTCCACTGCTCACATATATCTCGAGAAATCGGAGAGGTTTCCCGGAGCAGTCGGGAGAGTGTGTTTGAGAAGGCTGCGGCGGTCTGCTCTGATTGCAGCTTACCGACGTCTAGCTTTCGTTGCATGTTAGAACGCGTGGCGTGCACTACGCTGAGTTTAGTGCGTACCTTGGCTGCGACAAGATAGTGGTCCGAGTCAATGTTGGGACCACGTAACATTTGCACGTCCAACACGGCTAATGCGTGGCTTCCGTCAATCATAACATGATCAATTTGGCTTCAGGTTATTTGATCTGGACTCAGCCATGTAGCCTTGTGGATGTAAAGGTGTTGAAATGTGGTACTACTAACTACCATGTTCCGACCTGCGGCGAAATCGATTAGCGTCTCTCCATTATTGGAGGTAGTGTCGTGAAGGCTAAAGGTTGGGCCAAAGAATCCTTCCTTCCCAATCTTGGCGTTGAAATCGACAATGACTATTTTGACATCGTGTTTGAGACAGCGCTCGTACAGATATTCCAAGCGCTCATAGAACTCATCTTTAGCATCGTCGTCTTTCTCTTTCGTCGGGGCGTGCGCACAAATCAGGCTAATATAAAAATATTTAGCCTTGATGCGTATCGCTGCTAGGCGCTCGTCAACAGGCGTGAACCTACAGACGAGGCCACGTAGTTTCCTACTCACCACGAAACCACATCCAAATTCGTGCTTACTCGCATGGCAGCTGTAGTAGATTTCACAGGATTCTTTTTTAGATCAACCCTGTCCTATCCAAATATACCAAAAAAACAACCGAGCATACTAATGCCAACTTGTTAAAAGCAAAAATATAAATCGGTGTTTGTTTTAATAAAATATTCAATTTCTTATGTCTTATCTGTGAATTAAGATTTAAAAAATGATTGTAGTATTTTTTTTTTAATTTAGTGTACAATGAATGTGTATTTAAATATACATTTTAGTAAAGAGTTTATTGCAAAAAGTTGGCATGTCGTTTATAAATTTACATTAGAACATGGCAGAAGCGAAAGTGTTCTTTTGGTCACTTAAATTTTGAGAGGGCAAGCAAACAAAATTTAAGTGACCGGAAAAGAGCAGAACGCTCCTACCTCATTAGGTATACCCTGAAATAGAAAAAAATAGCATATTATAGTGTTGTCGTTTTATTTGTAGAAACTGGCGGGTAAAAAAATATTTGATTATTTTAGTTGTAAGGCACTCTCAAAATTATATACATTTTGTCTCTTATTATAAAAAAATTAAATTTATAATTTTTTACCCAACTAAGCAAAAACAAACAAAATTAAAAAAATAACACAAATTTGTTACAGTACTGACAATCCTGCTAATTCCGTAGTGTTTTCTAATAAAATGTCCGAAAAGTGAAATCCGTCGATTTTCCGTGACACCAACCCAATTTCTATTTCGAATTACGAGACATGCCCGATTAGCTTTAATGTATTTTTGTGTAATGGAATAATAAAATATTGTTTTCAAAGAGTTGGAAATTTGTCAGATACCAGACAAAAAAAAAATGCAATAGATTTTAGACTTGTTAATATATTAAACATGCAAATTACAAGACTTAATATAAATTCATAAGATTGTTTCCTTTAGGGATAGCATGCACTACAGTTAGAAAAAAGTATAGGTAGATTGAAAGAATGTAACAATTAAATCCGATATCTTAGAATCATTTGATGCTGAACAATACAGAATATTTCTGTCATTTTAATTAAAAAGACCTACAGTTCTGGCGCTTTTCGTTGTTCTTTTGTGACACAATAAGCAAAAGTTGTAAATGCCAACTTATTTATTATAAATTCATTTATAACCGGGTGAATTTGACTGTGGCATTAGGAGTAAACTTTTGGATATACGACCAATATCTTACTAACTTACTTATGTGGCGCCAGTCTCCAAATCCAAATCAGAGCATCGCCCTGCCTGAAACTTCTCTTGGTATCAAAGGGGTCGGAGAGGTTTTTCCCCACCCAGAAAAATCTTTGTGTGTTAGATAGCGTCGCCATGCAAAGAGGTACAATCTTTGCCGGGATACCTAGTGCAGACAGGGCGTCGAAGAGCTTCAATCGTATCGACGTGTCGAAAGCGGTTTTGTAGTCGACAAATAGATGGTGAGTGTCTTTGTTGAACTCACGGGTCTTTTCCAAGATTTAGCGTAATGTGAATATTTGGTCACTGGTCGACCTTTTTGGTCTGAAGCCACACTGATATCCTCCAATCAGTGAATACGTATACGGCTTCAGCCTATTACACAATACGCGCGACATATCTTGCATAAAAGCTGGTGCATACTCCTAACCAACTCTTCGCCGCCGGTCTTAAATAACTCAGCTGGCAGCCCATCAGAGCCTACCGCTTTGTTATTTTACAGCTTTTTAATAACTGAATTGACCTTGTTGTAGTCCGGTGGCTTTACAATAGTGCCATCATTAACTGGTGGTTCCGGTGTCATTTCTCTATCGGCGGAATTGTGCGCTTCATCGCCTCCGAGTAGGTTGGAGAAATGACTCCTCCATAATCTCAGTGATTCCTGTTCATCCGTTACTAGATTTCCATTGTCATCCTTACAGAAAGTTACTCCGGGCTTAAAACCTTCAGTCAGACGCTTGACCTTTTGGTAGAATTTTCGAGCTTCATTTCTGTTACGGAACATCTCAACATCCTCAAACTCCCGCCTTTCTTGCGTCTGAAAAGGCGTTTCTCCTCTCTCCGTTTCTCTCGATATCGCTCTCTAACAGCTCGCGTTGCTCCCGACTGCAGAGTTCGCTGATAGGAAGCGTTCTTCTCTGCAGTAGCATTGCGACACTCCTCGTCGTACCAAGAATTCTTCACAGGTTTTGTATAACCAATGACATCCTTGGCAGCCCTATCCATGGAGCGGGTGGGTGATATGTGTCCACTGCTCACATATATCTCGAGAAATCGGAGAGGTTTCCCGGAGCAGTCGGGAGAGTGTGTTTGAGAAGGCTGCGGCGGTCTGCTCTGATTGCAGCTTACCGACGTCTAGCTTTCGTTGCATGTTAGAACGCGTGGCGTGCACTACGCTGAGTTTAGTGCGTACCTTGGCTGCGACAAGATAGTGGTCCGAGTCAATGTTGGGACCACGTAACATTTGCACGTCCAACACGGCTAATGCGTGGCTTCCGTCAATCATAACATGATCAATTTGGCTTCAGGTTATTTGATCTGGACTCAGCCATGTAGCCTTGTGGATGTAAAGGTGTTGAAATGTGGTACTACTAACTACCATGTTCCGACCTGCGGCGAAATCGATTAGCGTCTCTCCATTATTGGAGGTAGTGTCGTGAAGGCTAAAGGTTGGGCCAAAGAATCCTTCCTTCCCAATCTTGGCGTTGAAATCGACAATGACTATTTTGACATCGTGTTTGAGACAGCGCTCGTGCAGATATTCCAAGCGCTCATAGAACTCATCTTTAGCATCGTCGTCTTTCTCTTTCGTCGGGGCGTGCGCACAAATCAGGCTAATATAAAAATATTTAGCCTTGATGCGTATCGCTGCTAGGCGCTCGTCAACAGACGTGAACCTACAGACGAGGCCACGTAGTTTCCTACTCACCACGAAACCACATCCAAATTCGTGCTTACTCGCATGGCAGCTGTAGTAGATTTCACAGGATGCTTTTTTAGATCAACCCTGTCCTATCCAAATATACCAAAAAACAACCGAGCATACTAATGCCAACTTGTTAAAAGCAAAAATATAAATCGGTGTTTGTTTTAATAAAATATTCAATTTCTTATGTCTTATCTGTGAATTAAGATTTAAAAAATAATTGTAGTATTTTTTTTTTAATTTAGTGTACAATGAATGTGTATTTAAATATACATTTTAGTAAAGAGTTTATTGCAAAAAGTTGGCATGTCGTTTATAAATTTACATTAGAACATGGCAGAAGCGAAAGTGTTCTTTTGGTCACTTAAATTTTGAGAGGGCAAGCAAACAAAATTTAAGTGACCGGAAAAGAGCAGAACGCTCCTACCTCATTAGGTATACCCTGAAATAGAAAAAAATAGCATATTATAGTGTTGTCGTTTTATTTGTAGAAACTGGCGGGTAAAAAAATATTTGATTATTTTAGTTGTAAGGCACTCTCAAAATTATATACATTTTGTCTCTTATTATAAAAAAATTAAATTTATAATTTTTTACCCAACTAAGCAAAAACAAACAAAATTAAAAAAATAACACAAATTTGTTACAGTACTGACAATCCTGCTAATTCCGTAGTGTTTTCTAATAAAATGTCCGAAAAGTGAAATCCGTCGATTTTCCGTGACACCAACCCAATTTCTATTTCGAATTACGAGACATGCCCGATTAGCTTTAATGTATTTTTGTGTAATGGAATAATAAAATATTGTTTTCAAAGAGTTGGAAATTTGTCAGATACCAGACAAAAAAAAATGCAATAGATTTTAGACTTGTTAATATATTAAACATGCAAATTACAAGACTTAATATAAATTCATAAGATTGTTTCCTTTAGGGATAGCATGCACTACAGTTAGAAAAAAGTATAGGTAGATTGAAAGAATGTAACAATTAAATCCGATATCTTAGAATCATTTGATGCTGAACAATACAGAATATTTCTGTCATATTAATTAAAAAGACCTACAGTTCTGGCGCTTTTCGTTGTTCTTTTGTGACACAATAAGCAAAAGTTGTAAATGCCAACTTATTTATTATAAATTCATTTATAACCGGGTGAATTTGACTGTGGCATTAGGAGTAAACTTTTGGATATACGACCAATATCTTACTAACTTACTTATGTGGCGCCAGTCTCCAAATCCAAACGTCGGACGACAGAGCATCGCCCTGCCTGAAACTTCTCTTGGTATCAAAGGGGTCGGAGAGGTTTTTCCCCACCCAGAAAAATCTTTGTGTGTTAGATAGCGTCGCCATGCAAAGAGGTACAATCTTTGCCGGGATACCTAGTGCAGACAGGGCGTCGAAGAGCTTCAATCGTATCGACGTGTCGAAAGCGGTTTTGTAGTCGACAAATAGATGGTGAGTGTCTTTGTTGAACTCACGGGTCTTTTCCAAGATTTAGCGTAATGTGAATATTTGGTCACTGGTCGACCTTTTTGGTCTGAAGCCACACTGATATCCTCCAATCAGTGAATACGTATACGGCTTCAGCCTATTACACAATACGCGCGACATATCTTGCATAAAAGCTGGTGCATACTCCTAACCAACTCTTCGCCGCCGGTCTTAAATAACTCAGCTGGCAGCCCATCAGAGCCTACCGCTTTGTTATTTTACAGCTTTTTAATAACTGAATTGACCTTGTTGTAGTCCGGTGGCTTTACAATAGTGCCATCATTAACTGGTGGTTCCGGTGTCATTTCTCTATCGGCGGAATTGTGCGCTTCATCGCCTCCGAGTAGGTTGGAGAAATGACTCCTCCATAATCTCAGTGATTCCTGTTCATCCGTTACTAGATTTCCATTGTCATCCTTACAGAAAGTTACTCCGGGCTTAAAACCTTCAGTCAGACGCTTGACCTTTTGGTAGAATTTTCGAGCTTCATTTCTGTTACGGAACATCTCAACATCCTCAAACTCCCGCCTTTCTTGCGTCTGAAAAGGCGTTTCTCCTCTCTCCGTTTCTCTCGATATCGCTCTCTAACAGCTCGCGTTGCTCCCGACTGCAGAGTTCGCTGATAGGAAGCGTTCTTCTCTGCAGTAGCATTGCGACACTCCTCGTCGTACCAAGAATTCTTCACAGGTTTTGTATAACCAATGACATCCTTGGCAGCCCTATCCATGGAGCGGGTGGGTGATATGTGTCCACTGCTCACATATATCTCGAGAAATCGGAGAGGTTTCCCGGAGCAGTCGGGAGAGTGTGTTTGAGAAGGCTGCGGCGGTCTGCTCTGATTGCAGCTTACCGACGTCTAGCTTTCGTTGCATGTTAGAACGCGTGGCGTGCACTACGCTGAGTTTAGTGCGTACCTTGGCTGCGACAAGATAGTGGTCCGAGTCAATGTTGGGACCACGTAACATTTGCACGTCCAACACGGCTAATGCGTGGCTTCCGTCAATCATAACATGATCAATTTGGCTTCAGGTTATTTGATCTGGACTCAGCCATGTAGCCTTGTGGATGTAAAGGTGTTGAAATGTGGTACTACTAACTACCATGTTCCGACCTGCGGCGAAATCGATTAGCGTCTCTCCATTATTGGAGGTAGTGTCGTGAAGGCTAAAGGTTGGGCCAAAGAATCCTTCCTTCCCAATCTTGGCGTTGAAATCGACAATGACTATTTTGACATCGTGTTTGAGACAGCGCTCGTACAGATATTCCAAGCGCTCATAGAACTCATCTTTAGCATCGTCGTCTTTCTCTTTCGTCGGGGCGTGCGCACAAATCAGGCTAATATAAAAATATTTAGCCTTGATGCGTATCGCTGCTAGGCGCTCGTCAACAGGCGTGAACCTACAGACGAGGCCACGTAGTTTCCTACTCACCACGAAACCACATCCAAATTCGTGCTTACTCGCATGGCAGCTGTAGTAGATTTCACAGGATTCTTTTTTAGATCAACCCTGTCCTATCCAAATATACCAAAAAACAACCGAGCATACTAATGCCAACTTGTTAAAAGCAAAAATATAAATCGGTGTTTGTTTTAATAAAATATTCAATTTCTTATGTCTTATCTGTGAATTAAGATTTAAAAAATGATTGTAGTATTTTTTTTTTAATTTAGTGTACAATGAATGTGTATTTAAATATACATTTTAGTAAAGAGTTTATTGCAAAAAGTTGGCATGTCGTTTATAAATTTACATTAGAACATGGCAGAAGCGAAAGTGTTCTTTTGGTCACTTAAATTTTGAGAGGGCAAGCAAACAAAATTTAAGTGACCGGAAAAGAGCAGAACGCTCCTACCTCATTAGGTATACCCTGAAATAGAAAAAAATAGCATATTATAGTGTTGTCGTTTTATTTGTAGAAACTGGCGGGTAAAAAAATATTTGATTATTTTAGTTGTAAGGCACTTTCAAAATTATATACATTTTGTCTCTTATTATAAAAAAATTAAATTTATAATTTTTTACCCAACTAAGCAAAAACAAACAAAATTAAAAAAATAACACAAATTTGTTACAGTACTGACAATCCTGCTAATTCCGTAGTGTTTTCTAATAAAATGTCCGAAAAGTGAAATCCGTCGATTTTCCGTGACACCAACCCAATTTCTATTTCGAATTACGAGACATGTCCGATTAGCTTTAATGTATTTTTGTGTAATGGAATAATAAAATATTGTTTTCAAAGAGTTGGAAATTTGTCAGATACCAGACAAAAAAAAAATGCAATAGATTTTAGACTTGTTAATATATTAAACATGCAAATTACAAGACTTAATATAAATTCATAAGATTGTTTCCTTTAGGGATAGCATGCACTACAGTTAGAAAAAAGTATAGGTAGATTGAAAGAATGTAACAATTAAATCCGATATCTTAGAATCATTTGATGCTGAACAATACAGAATATTTCTGTCATATTAATTAAAAAGACCTACAGTTCTGGCGCTTTTCGTTGTTCTTTTGTGACACAATAAGCAAAAGTTGTAAATGCCAACTTATTTATTATAAATTCATTTATAACCGGGTGAATTTGACTGTGGCATTAGGAGTAAACTTTTGGATATACGACCAATATCTTACTAACTTACTTATGTGGCGCCAGTCTCCAAATCCAAATCAGAGCATCGCCCTGCCTGAAACTTCTCTTGGTATCAAAGGGGTCGGAGAGGTTTTTCCCCACCCAGAAAAATCTTTGTGTGTTAGATAGCGTCGCCATGCAAAGAGGTACAATCTTTGCCGGGATACCTAGTGCAGACAGGGCGTCGAAGAGCTTCAATCGTATCGACGTGTCGAAAGCGGTTTTGTAGTCGACAAATAGATGGTGAGTGTCTTTGTTGAACTCACGGGTCTTTTCCAAGATTTAGCGTAATGTGAATATTTGGTCACTGGTCGACCTTTTTGGTCTGAAGCCACACTGATATCCTCCAATCAGTGAATACGTATACGGCTTCAGCCTATTACACAATACGCGCGACATATCTTGCATAAAAGCTGGTGCATACTCCTAACCAACTCTTCGCCGCCGGTCTTAAATAACTCAGCTGGCAGCCCATCAGAGCCTACCGCTTTGTTATTTTACAGCTTTTTAATAACTGAATTGACCTTGTTGTAGTCCGGTGGCTTTACAATAGTGCCATCATTAACTGGTGGTTCCGGTGTCATTTCTCTATCGGCGGATTGTGCGCTTCATCGCCTCCGAGTAGGTTGGAGAAATGACTCCTCCATAATCTCAGTGATTCCTGTTCATCCGTTACTAGATTTCCATTGTCATCCTTACAGAAAGTTACTCCGGGCTTAAAACCTTCAGTCAGACGCTTGACCTTTTGGTAGAATTTTCGAGCTTCATTTCTGTTACGGAACATCTCAACATCCTCAAACTCCCGCCTTTCTTGCGTCTGAAAAGGCGTTTCTCCTCTCTCCGTTTCTCTCGATATCGCTCTCTAACAGCTCGCGTTGCTCCCGACTGCAGAGTTCGCTGATAGGAAGCGTTCTTCTCTGCAGTAGCATTGCGACACTCCTCGTCGTACCAAGAATTCTTCACAGGTTTTGTATAACCAATGACATCCTTGGCAGCCCTATCCATGGAGCGGGTGGGTGATATGTGTCCACTGCTCACATATATCTCGAGAAATCGGAGAGGTTTCCCGGAGCAGTCGGGAGAGTGTGTTTGAGAAGGCTGCGGCGGTCTGCTCTGATTGCAGCTTACCGACGTCTAGCTTTCGTTGCATGTTAGAACGCGTGGCGTGCACTACGCTGAGTTTAGTGCGTACCTTGGCTGCGACAAGATAGTGGTCCGAGTCAATGTTGGGACCACGTAACATTTGCACGTCCAACACGGCTAATGCGTGGCTTCCGTCAATCATAACATGATCAATTTGGCTTCAGGTTATTTGATCTGGACTCAGCCATGTAGCCTTGTGGATGTAAAGGTGTTGAAATGTGGTACTACTAACTACCATGTTCCGACCTGCGGCGAAATCGATTAGCGTCTCTCCATTATTGGAGGTAGTGTCGTGAAGGCTAAAGGTTGGGCCAAAGAATCCTTCCTTCCCAATCTTGGCGTTGAAATCGACAATGACTATTTTGACATCGTGTTTGAGACAGCGCTCGTGCAGATATTCCAAGCGCTCATAGAACTCATCTTTAGCATCGTCGTCTTTCTCTTTCGTCGGGGCGTGCGCACAAATCAGGCTAATATAAAAATATTTAGCCTTGATGCGTATCGCTGCTAGGCGCTCGTCAACAGGCGTGAACCTACAGACGAGGCCACGTAGTTTCCTACTCACCACGAAACCACATCCAAATTCGTGCTTACTCGCATGGCAGCTGTAGTAGATTTCACAGGATGCTTTTTTAGATCAACCCTGTCCTATCCAAATATACCAAAAAACAACCGAGCATACTAATGCCAACTTGTTAAAAGCAAAAATATAAATCGGTGTTTGTTTTAATAAAATATTCAATTTCTTATGTCTTATCTGTGAATTAAGATTTAAAAAATAATTGTAGTATTTTTTTTTTAATTTAGTGTACAATGAATGTGTATTTAAATATACATTTTAGTAAAGAGTTTATTGCAAAAAGTTGGCATGTCGTTTATAAATTTACATTAGAACATGGCAGAAGCGAAAGTGTTCTTTTGGTCACTTAAATTTTGAGAGGGCAAGCAAACAAAATTTAAGTGACCGGAAAAGAGCAGAACGCTCCTACCTCATTAGGTATACCCTGAAATAGAAAAAAATAGCATATTATAGTGTTGTCGTTTTATTTGTAGAAACTGGCGGGTAAAAAAATATTTGATTATTTTAGTTGTAAGGCACTCTCAAAATTATATACATTTTGTCTCTTATTATAAAAAAATTAAATTTATAATTTTTTACCCAACTAAGCAAAAACAAACAAAATTAAAAAAATAACACAAATTTGTTACAGTACTGACAATCCTGCTAATTCCGTAGTGTTTTCTAATAAAATGTCCGAAAAGTGAAATCCGTCGATTTTCCGTGACACCAACCCAATTTCTATTTCGAATTACGAGACATGCCCGATTAGCTTTAATGTATTTTTGTGTAATGGAATAATAAAATATTGTTTTCAAAGAGTTGGAAATTTGTCAGATACCAGACAAAAAAAAAATGCAATAGATTTTAGACTTGTTAATATATTAAACATGCAAATTACAGGACTTAATATAAATTCATAAGATTGTTTCCTTTAGGGATAGCATGCACTACAGTTAGAAAAAAGTATAGGTAGATTGAAAGAATGTAACAATTAAATCCGATATCTTAGAATCATTTGATGCTGAACAATACAGAATATTTCTGTCATATTAATTAAAAAGACCTACAGTTCTGGCGCTTTTCGTTGTTCTTTTGTGACACAATAAGCAAAAGTTGTAAATGCCAACTTATTTATTATAAATTCATTTATAACCGGGTGAATTTGACTGTGGCATTAGGAGTAAACTTTTGGATATACGACCAATATCTTACTAACTTACTTATGTGGCGCCAGTCTCCAAATCCAAACGTCGGACGACAGAGCATCGCCCTGCCTGAAACTTCTCTTGGTATCAAAGGGGTCGGAGAGGTTTTTCCCCACCCAGAAAAATCTTTGTGTGTTAGACAGCGTCGCCATGCAAAGAGGTACAATCTTTGCCGGGATACCTAGTGCAGACAGGGCGTCGAAGAGCTTCAATCGTATCGACGTGTCGAAAGCGGTTTTGTAGTCGACAAATAGATGGTGAGTATCTTTGTTGAACTCACGGGTCTTTTCCAAGATTTAGCGTAATGTGAATATTTGGTCACTGGTCGACCTTTTTGATCTGAAGCCACACTGATATCCTCCAATCAGTGAATACGTATACGGCTTCAGCCTATTACACAATACGCGCGACATATCTTGCATAAAAGCTGGTGCATACTCCTAACCAACTCTTCGCCGCCGGTCTTAAATAACTCAGCTGGCAGCCCATCAGAGCCTACCGCTTTGTTATTTTACAGCTTTTTAATAACTGAATTGACCTTGTTGTAGTCCGGTGGCTTTACAATAGTGCCATCATTAACTGGTGGTTCCGGTGTCATTTCTCTATCGGCGGAATTGTGCGCTTCATCGCCTCCGAGTAGGTTGGAGAAATGACTCCTCCATAATCTCAGTGATTCCTGTTCATCCGTTACTAGATTTCCATTGTCATCCTTACAGAAAGTTACTCCGGGCTTAAAACCTTCAGTCAGACGCTTGACCTTTTGGTAGAATTTTCGAGCTTCATTTCTGTTACGGAACATCTCAACATCCTCAAACTCCCGCCTTTCTTGCGTCTGAAAAGGCGTTTCTCCTCTCTCCGTTTCTCTCGATATCGCTCTCTAACAGCTCGCGTTGCTCCCGACTGCAGAGTTCGCTGATAGGAAGCGTTCTTCTCTGCAGTAGCATTGCGACACTCCTCGTCGTACCAAGAATTCTTCACAGGTTTTGTATAACCAATGACATCCTTGGCAGCCCTATCCATGGAGCGGGTGGGTGATATGTGTCCACTGCTCACATATATCTCGAGAAATCGGAGAGGTTTCCCGGAGCAGTCGGGAGAGTGTGTTTGAGAAGGCTGCGGCGGTCTGCTCTGATTGCAGCTTACCGACGTCTAGCTTTCGTTGCATGTTAGAACGCGTGGCGTGCACTACGCTGAGTTTAGTGCGTAGCTTGGCTGCGACAAGATAGTGGTCCGAGTCAATGTTGGGACCACGTAACATTTGCACGTCCAACACGGCTAATGCGTGGCTTCCGTCAATCATAACATGATCAATTTGGCTGCAGGTTATTTGATCTGGACTCAGCCATGTAGCCTTGTGGATGTAAAGGTGTTGAAATGTGGTACTACTAACTACCATGTTCCGACCTGCGGCGAAATCGATTAGCGTCTCTCCATTATTGGAGGTAGTGTCGTGAAGGCTAAAGGTTGGGCCAAAGATTCCTTCCTTCCCAATCTTGGCGTTGAAATCGACAATGACTATTTTGACATCGTGTTTGAGACAGCGCTCGTACAGATATTCCAAGCGCTCATAGAACTCATCTTTAGCATCGTCGTCTTTCTCTTTCGTCGGGGCGTGCGCACAAATCAGGCTAATATAAAAATATTTAGCCTTGATGCGTATCGCTGCTAGGCGCTCGTCAACAGGCGTGAACCTACAGACGAGGCCACGTAGTTTCCTACTCACCACGAAACCACATCCAAATTCGTGCTTACTCGCATGGCAGCTGTAGTAGATTTCACAGGATGCTTTTTTAGATCAACCCTGTCCTATCCATCGGATTTCTTGGATTGCGGTGATGTCAGCCTTGCATCTTTCGAGGACATCAACCAGCTGGATATTTGCACCATCCCAATTAAGGGTGCGGACATTCCAGGTGCATATCCTCATCTCATGGTCCTTATCCGTGAGATGAGGATTTGCTACTGGAGTATTATAAGAAAGTGTATACTGTATACAGCAAACATGACTAAACGCACTGGAGAGCACATGTTGCTTGATACGTCCGCAGATGATACTCTAGTTATGACTAACTCTAGGTACATATAGCATATTACGTCACTTTAAATAATACTCATATTGCTCAGATTAGTTTTGTAAAATACATTGGAATAATATTAGACAAACAACTTAATTGGAGATTTCGATTTATCGAATGATTATTGTGCCATCGTGAAGTTACGAGATACAGCTTTACAGCTTCAAAACCAACATGCAACGTCTACAAAAGTTGTGGTTCCTGTGTAATTCGTGCAAAAAGTTTCCACGACAACTTACAACTTTTTTCTACCTTTATTTTATTTTTAAGAGCTAGTTGGACTGTATATTTATATTTGCATTGATATGCATCTTGCGTACTTATGTTTTTATTTTTGTTATATTTAATAGCTAGTAGGGTTTTATTTTATTGACACGCATGTTGTGTACTAATGTTTGTATATTATAGATGTGCGCTGCGTTGGTCGTTCTGTCATCGTCGCCACATACATTATGGATGATCAAATATTTAATCGTAACAAGCGCATGCTAAGCTTGTACTTATACTAGAGCTGGGAAAACGTCGATTTTTATCGATGCATCGATGTTTTCGATGCATCGGTCGAAAAATCGATGTTTTTCCAAGCTCTATCGTGCACTGCTTAGCCATCTTATTTCGGTAAAAAGACATGTCACCATTGTAAGAGCATAATGACCACCCTTCATCCTATTTATAATTTTTATTGATACGTTCATTGCATCAGCTAAATAAAGAAATATGCAAAACAAGGCTTGCTGGTGAATGACACAATAAAATACAAGCAGGTTTATACTGTTTATATTTAAATAGCCCATGAAACCTTAGTTTTTTAAGCCATTGCAGGCGCACTATCGGTGTATATTGAACCTAATATTTTAGTGCATTTCAATAACACTATATGTTTTTCAAGTGCCTCTAAAATATTTTTTCCATTTACATGTTTATTAAATGAATGCATTTTAAAGAACTTTTCAAAAGTATTGAAATTTTGATCTACCGTTTTTACGCACAATACCATCTGACTGATATTACATAAATCAAACTTTCATCCAGGC
The DNA here is from genome assembly GCA_035044805.1 of Leucophenga maculata. Classification (NCBI taxonomy): domain Eukaryota; kingdom Metazoa; phylum Arthropoda; class Insecta; order Diptera; family Drosophilidae; genus Leucophenga; species Leucophenga maculata. Next base: position 57,296 of record JAWNNP010003461.1, read on the forward strand.
ACACGGAAAAATATTGGCAGTCTTCGACTCGTTTTTTTTTGTTTTATATAGTAAGTATTTACTTATTTGCTCCATCCTTCGACCATATTTCCCCTTTGGTCCAATTTTTTTCAATACATCTGAGCACAGCTCTTTGAAAATAATTCTATCAACAAATGGTCGAAGTTTTCTGCATAAAGCCAAAGCCACTGCATATGAAGCAGTATTATTATCATTTTCCGTAATGTGTGCTTCTTTATGGGCTACACTATCGGCAAACCGTTTATTCTTTAAGTTAAACGATGGTTTCAGCTTTTTTATCAAATTATTTCTCTCGTCACAAGCTATACTATGCATTTCCTCATTCACTTGTAAGTAGTGGCGTTCAATTTATTAGGACCTGTACCGAAGGTACAAGAGCCTATTGGTTTTGTGAAAATGTATGTAACAGGTAGAAATAATGGTTGGAGAACCCCCAAAGTTACCCCCATTATGGTCAGGAGTGATAGAGGAGTCGATATAGACATGTCCGTCTGTATGAACGAAAGGATCTCGGAAACGGTAATAGATAAAGACTTCGTGTTTTTTGCATTCGACTAGTACTGCTCCGGAATTTTACAAGTTTGTTTTAAAATTTTGACCCTCCCCCCTTATCCAAAAAATCACCCCTAAGGCTAAAAAAATTGAGTACACCAGTATAGAGATAACGCCTCTCTAAGCCAAAATCCAAAAATTTCATCAAAAACGGATAATAAATGACGATTTTATAAGCAATTCAATTTGAACGACACCCCCTTTTCTTTTCATTCATATTCGCGAAGTGAGAAGTGGTCATGCGTTTGGTCATAAGCTCGGGAAACATTTAATGTGTTTGTTAGGCGAGCTGAACTGGTACAGGGCCTCTTACAGTCGGTTACGCCCGACTGTAATTTCTTGTAATTACTTGTATTTACTTAGTTTACCCACTACTCGATTGCACACTAAGCATTCAGCTTCATATAGTAATGACAATAACAAAAATAATACTTCTATATAAATCAACTTATAACACAAGTTATATTTTTTTTTATTAATTATTAAACTACTATGGATCTAGAATTATTATCTGCACAGAGAACAAAATTTGTTGCACAAAGCTACGTGAACCTTCCGCAGTGAAGGCTTTTTTTTTTATTTATAAAACTACTTTGAATCTAGAATTATTATCTGCACAGTGTACAAAATTTATTGCGCAAAGCTACGTGAACCTTCCGCAGAGCAAGACTTCGTGCGTATAAGTGTGGAAACATTAAGGTGTTCGGTCCCTAAGGGCTACGGATGGACAGCCTGGCTTTACATTCTTCGCTTAGATAGGCTTTACACACACCGATTTTTTGAACAATGCTATCGCCGAATTCTCTTTTGTGTCGTTGGCTTGTGTTCAAACTACAATGCTTGTCACATCAATTTTTTTGCAAATTATATAATTATAACGGCATGCATAAAATGAACTGCAGTGTGCAGCTTTTCAAATATGTGTTACTTAAAAGAATTTTTTTCGATTTTTATTTTGTGCAATCAAAGCGCACCTGCGAATACAACCTTTTCCTTCAAGAGCTGTACACATAAAGACAAATTCCTTTTTCATTTCTGTTGTTCGTGTACATTTTTTAACGAATTGAGTAAAAACGGTTGGTCACTGTTGTTCAGCCGACCTATTAAGGCCTTAATAGACGATACATCACGATCAAATAAAATTGTGTTAGTGAAAATAAGCATGTATGCGTTACACAGACATGATTTCTCTTTGGTCGCGATCAAAGCGTCAAAATAAAACGCATTTGATTTTTCGTGATCATTTCCCCTCCTTTTTGATGTACGCATGAATGACGTTTGTATGCATATTGCATTTCAAAACACGACCGCACACAACAAAAATTTGAGAGAAATGACAAAATCGAACAATCTGATCACTCGTCTGTGGCGAAACGTTGATCAACACGTACACAAAATGATCGGGATCAGATGTATCGTCTATTAAGGCCTTTAGCCACCGACTAGTCTTTCGCACGACTACCTCGTTTCCCTTGCCTAAAACCACTTTTTCGAACAATTAAAACGCATAAATGGGTAAAATAGGTAAAAAACAATAAAAAATTTTAAAATATATAGAATCACAAACAAAATGAGTCTTTTTTTATTTATAGTCTAAGATACATAGAAGAACGACCTTCACCCATCTGTTTAATGGATGAAAACAATTTTATATCAAAATTTATATATTTGAAAATATATTTCGAGTGGGTTGCCTAACAAATTCCTGGCAAGACTATTATTAATTTAAAATTGAAAAAAGGAATTTTAGCGATTATTTCACCCATGTATTTAACGAATAAAATTAATACCAACCGAAAGTATGAAGCCTATAGAAAATAAAAACGTTGGGTTGCCATTTTTTTCCTGGCCTAACTACTGGGTTGCCAGGATTAAACAGGTACAGTTTTAACGGTTCCTTCACCTATATGTTTAATAAATAAATCATATCAAAATGAGCGTTTTTTAATTGCGAATACGATGATATAGGGTTGCCTGTAAAAAACCTGGCCAGAATGACGGTTGCCGAGTTTTGAAATTTTTATTTTAATTTTTTTTTAATACGAAAATTTTATTATTGAATAAAGTTATAATCAATAATTATTATTCTATAACAGATTCATCAGATGTTACATTTAGGTACTCTAACTCGGTACAGTCGTCTTCATTTTCCGTAACTTCAATAATATCTTGTATTTGTATTGGCGTTTGGTCCCCAATAAATCCTGTTGGTTTCAAGTAGTCATCATAATGCCAACCACAATTTCCAGGCTGGAATTTCACACATTTTATGTCTGTTGCCTCAAGCCACATGGAATTGACGAAAACTGTTCTTAAAATTTTTTGCTGTAGGGATATCCAGCATGGTGGTATAGAGTTCGAGTCGAATTTTTTTTTTTTTTTTTTTAACTGTTTATTGTCTTCTTATGCAGCATAATGTTTCATAAAAATTCGATATCTCGCGTCATTCACTCTGGTGCAGTAATTGACGCCATACATTTTGGCTGTGAACTCTTGAACCATATTCATGTTTTCATCAACAAAGACATTAGCTTCGTCACTTAATGATTTAAAAATTTGTTGATATTTTTCATTCATGGAAAATATTTTAAAGGGCCTTATTTTTCCTTTATTGTAAAATGCTGCCGTGTAATCACAACCTGTGTAAGCATGGAAAGCAGGAAGACTTTGGCATAATAATGGTCCCAAATTAAGTGGTAAATCGATGCAGTTAATGCAATCAAGGTGTTGGTCATGCTGTTTCTTAGAAGTAGCTAGCCAAATTGCAGATTGTGAAATTTTGAGCATATTTCCAAGCAAAAAAACCAAAACATCTGTGTCAGAAGCCTTTATTAAAATTCTTGAGCTTGGTGCTACTTTTTGAACATGAAAAATAATCCTCGTATCCGCCTCTTCGTGATAGCATACATAGTCAACTTCTTCAGTTTTTTTAATGTAATTATCCAGTACTTGGTACGAGTAGCACTGATGTTCAACGGTTAAATATATATGTATATATTTTTTTTAATCATTGGAGCACAATTATTGTTCTCCAAGTAATCAGCCAAAAATTGTACCAGAGCTTAAAGAGGCTAATTTTTAAGGCTTTGTAAAAAATCTTTCGGCCTAATTTGTTGAGGTCCTGAAATTTTATATGGAATATTGAACTCCTTTCGACCTTGACGTTCAGAATCTTTGATCGAGGGTGACAAATAGCGATCAAATATTAAATGTATTTATGTAGCATTAGTTAAACAAATTTTTATGAGTATTGACTCTGCTACTTTTTCAAATGTTTGTGGCATACAACTTCCGATTAGGTGCAAGTAATAAAAACCATCAATTATTTCAACGTCAACATTTTATTTTTGATATTGAAGGTCCCTGAAACAATGAAGATCATTTTATAAATAGGAATTTATGGTAAAAAATTATAATATTGTTTTTTTTAATAAATAGTTTTCTATTTTACACGATAAAAAAAATATTACCGTAGTTGTGCGAGACATGGCATTGACATTAATTGCTTCATCCACATCAATAACTGTTGTAAGGGAACGGGCACTATAATCTAGACATTTTGTTTCTTCATCAGCGATAGAAGTATTGACGTGTTCATAAAATAATTTTTATAATAAAATGAACATGCTCGAGAAATATATTATATACTTACTGTATTCTCCGTACTAAAAATTTAAAATTTTTCATTATATTTATTTCGCAAAACAGTCACCTTCTTATAACACGTAGTATGATAACCAACAAAATCGATTGACGCTTCTGTCAGCTAAACTTCGTTGTATTTAAAATTCTTTTTTTTACGAAATGCTAACTTCAGTGAACAATTTTTAAAAGTTTCCTCATTAAAGTCGATCAACGAATCATCCGAGTCACACAAAAAACACTTCTTAGCCATTTTTCAACACAATATATTTTCAATAATCAACGATACGACATAACACGTGTTAGAGTACCTAAATGTAACATCTGACGAATCAGATATAGAATAATAATTATTGATTATAACTTTATTCAATAATAAAATTTTCGTATAAAAAAAAAATTAAAATAAAAATAAAAATTGCACCTTTCAAAACTCGGCAACCGTCATTCTGGCCAGGTTTTTTACAGGCAACCCTATATTATCGTATTCGCAATTACATAACGCTCATTTTGATATGATTTATTTATTAAACATATAGGTGAAGGAACCGTTAAAACTATACCTGTTTAATCCTGGCAACCCAGTAGTTAGGCCAAGAAAAAAATGGCAACCCAACGTTTTTATTTTCTATAGGCTTCATACTTTCTGTTGGTATTAATTGAGATGAGTGAAACAATCGCTAAAATTCCTTTTTTCAATTTTAAATTAATAATAGTCTGGCGAGGAATTTGTTAGGTAACCCACTCGAAATATATTTTCTAAATTTCGAGGTTATTATTATTATTATTAGAAAATGTTGATTCACAATTACAAATTATGTCCAACGTGTTAGCCACAGGACTAAAGCCTTAGGCTATTGTAAAAAAAAACAGTAGTTATGTACTAGCTTATATTAGACTTATGTTATGTTATGCTTAAGATTAGATTATTAATGTTTTTCCTAATTATTGTGCAGTGTTTTGTTGGTTATTTTTTAAATATTGTGGTAAAGATTTATTGCTTTAAAAAACGAGATCATTTGAGAGAGGAAGTAGTATTGGATGGCATCAATTGCGTAGGGGGTAAGGTGTTGGGTTCTTTGTGCTAGGTACTTGGCATTCAAAAACAATATGTTTTATTGTTAATGTACTGTTGCATGGTTGACAGATTGGAGATGGGCTCTTTTCAAAGATATGTTTGTGGGTGGTGACGGTATGACCTAGGCGCATTTAAGAAAATTGTATTGCAGTGTATAGTAGACTATTTTTCTTTTATTGTGGAGCCAGTAGGATTGATTAATTTGTAGTGATCTGATGTATTATGCCACAGCGTGTTTTTATGTTTAAGAGTGATTTGCTTAAAATGTTTTCTTATGTCGGATATATTAAAGTTGCTTTCTAAGGCGAGGGGGAACTTAAGAGCTTCTTTAGCTGCTTGGTCTGCTTTTTCGTTACCAGAGATATTGCAATGACAGGTTACCCATATGAGAAAAATTTTGCTGTATTTGGCTTGTATTATATTTCTTATTGAGTTTGAGTAAAAGTCTATTGATTGGGTTGACTATTGTCTTAAGTGAGGATAGGGAGTCTGAACATATTGCATAGTTACCAGGATGTCTGATTGCGTATTTGCAAGCGGATAGGATGGCTGCGATTTCTGCATTGAAGATAGAGGAGTACTTGGGCAAAAGTTGGTTGGATATTACTGAGTTAGAGAAGGTGACGCTGTATTTTGTACCTGTTAATGATTTAGACCCGTCCGTAAAAAGATATTTGTGACCTTTCAAAGAATTTTGAAGCTCAAGGAATTTTGCGCGGTAAGTTTCTGGGGATGTATTTGTTTTTAGGGTGTGAAGGGAAGTTATAACGTGGTCGGACCTGATGGCCCACGGGGGGATGAATGTTTTGATTTGTTTTGCAGAGAGTTATGGAATCGTGTAAGACTGAAGGGAATTTTGGGTTCCTTTTAGTGTAGATAGGTTCTAATGGCGAGTTTTGCATTGTAGGACTATGTTGAAGTTTTTAAGTGTGGTAAATGTTTTCCTGGTCTCTATTGACATGTTGTTACCTTCGTATAGAAGGTTATTAATTGGGGTTGTGCGAATAGCGCCGAAGGTTAATCTAAGTGCTGAGTGGTAAAGTGTTCTTAATTTATTAAGTGAAGTTTTAGGAGCTCTTTCATAGAGATGTAGGCAAAAGTCAATTTTGGTCATTATGATTGAATTAACAACATTAATAGTGTCGGTACTGCAGTTGTATTTGTGACTTGCTAGGCATTTTATCACGTTGAGCCTTTTTGAAAGTGAAGGTGTTTACACTTAGCAATGGAAAGGGTAGCACCTGGGTAGTTGCACCATGCTTTGATGTCGTGAAAGAGACTGTTAAGGTTGAAAGTGTTTTTGTTTAAGTATTTAAAAATAGTGTAGTCATCGGCATATGCTGTGAAATGGAATGATTTGTGCCGGTTAATGGTTAAATTTAGTTTATTGTAGGCAATGGCAAAGAGGATGACCGAGGCAAGAGAACCTTGAGGGATGCCGTTTTCAAGCGATCTTGGTAAGGAAAAAGAATTAAAGACTTGTACTATAATTTTCCTGATGGTAAAAAAATTCATTAATTATGCAGATGGGACCGATTTTCCATTTTTAAGCTCGTCGCTTATTGTGTGGATGCCAACCCTGTCAAATGCCTTTTCAAAGTCCAATGACAGGATGGAGATATGGTTCTTGGTTGAAAGGGCTGAAGTCGTCTGATGATCTAGCACTGCTAAGGCATCAGAGACTGACTTTCCTTTCCGGAAGCCCATTTGACGGCTATCGAGTAGGTTGCTATTAGAAGCAAGCCACCATAGTCGATCGGAGAATATTTTGTCCAATAATTTTGCCATACAGGGATCTAGGGAGATGGGTCTGCAAGAATTGAGGGAGGTTTTGTCTGCATTGGGTTTGGGGATGGGTATGATGGTGCTGGTCTTGAATTGCTGAGGGATGAAACTGTCTAGGATATTATTTTATAGTTTGAGAATACTCTGTGTTACTTGTAACATTAGTTGTGGTAACATTTGGTATGTGATGCGGTCACTATTGGGAGATTTTCCTTTCATTTTGCTGAGGGCGGATTTCAGTTTGGTTAAAGTAATTTCAGTTTCTAGGTGTATTGCTGCGGGGGATGGATTATATCGGTTGATGGGAGACACTGATTGTTTTTGGGTTCTGAAAGTTTGAGAGAAGTAAGTGTCGGAGGCTAGGTTAGACCAGTGTTTGCTTAAAATTTGAGCAAATTCATATGGCTGTGTGGTTGTCTGGGTGGGAATACTTTGATCAGTGATGCAGTGGATGCCGTGTGGGTGTTTAAGTCCGCAAAAACTGTTTATGACCAAATCTTAGCAGTGAGGGTATAAGACTTTATTTCAGATGTGAAGATTTGTATGGAGAGTCTTTTCTTAATCTTTTTTTCACGTTTAAGTAGGGCGTTTGCTCTTTTGTAGCTAAGTATATTGACAATATTTGTGTTTCGCTTAAGTTTGTTCTATTCTTCTATTTTTATGTTTTTAAGATGCTGCAGGGTAGGGTTCCACCAAGGGACATTGTGTTTGTATTGTTTTTTAGGGAAATTTTGTGGAAATAGAAAACAAATGCTCGTTTCAATTTGATTTACACATACATATATCTTTGGAACACGGTGTCAACTACTGTTTTTGATCTGGTAGTTGGTTGAATGCGAATGTTTTGCACATTTTTAAATAAAATTTTTTCTCGAGGAATTTAGTTAGAGTGCAGCATCAAATGCGAAATTCACATTAAAATCCCCACTTAAAATCATAGGATTTTTAGCGTAATCTTTTTTGAGAATTCGCGATACTTCAGTAGAGTAATTGACCAAATTTTCATGTATGAATTCAATGATTTTATTTATGGGTAATAACAATTAAATCACCATAATCCTATCTGTTTTGGCAAGCGCCTGTTTCTCCCACTTTCGAAAGTTGAACTGACAATGATTCCAGTTGTGCATTAAGGTCTATTTTTGGAGTAACAACACGGAATTTTGATTTAGCATGCCACAGACGTCGTTTCTGAGTGTTTTGCAATTCGCTTGAAATTTAGACAGCGTTTTGATTTAATACGCATTAAAAAAACATTTTGAAAATAAAATGTTTTATGTTGAGCAGATTCCGGTTTCAATTCTTGACCAATCTACATTCAAATAATAAATCATTTCATCTATTTAAAATAATAAATTATCATTTAACTAAATAAACTCGCAGAACACATTCATTGCTGACAGCAAAAGAGTTTCGCATTTCGCTGGTGCCACCATGTTTAAAGATTTTTAAAGTGAATTTCGAGCTTAGCTTTTAAGAATATAGGATGATGCTCTTTACGTTTAAACCAAGTTCAAAATAATTAATTTTAAACTCAATGCATAGTGTATTTTTTGTGCATTTAGTGAAACAGTATGTAAATAAACTGAAATTCTTCCTTAGTTCTTCTATTGCAAAGAGCCTGGCAAAAGGCAGTTTTTATTAAACGCTTTAATAAAATTTAATTTGCAATGCACGACGAATTGTTTGTTTACATTTTGAGTAGACATTCACGTTCCACCGTAAAAGTGTGTAAAACTGCTAGAGTTACAAAGTAATCATATTAGTTTGGCTGGCAACGAATTCAATTCGTAGCAATCCTAACAAAACATATCTTAGATATTTATCCCTCTTCACTACATGCTTCCATTCAAGGATAGATACCTGGTACTCCGCCTAGGAGAGAAATTTCGTACATTTCGATTTTGTTGACAAAGATATCGGGATTTGTTGTCCTGATCTCTGCGTGTCCCTCCCTACCATGGGTTGCAATGTCCGTTACTGCAACCCCCCTAGTTTCTTCACATCACTTTTTCATCACTCCATCGTTGTCAGAATGACCAACCCACATAAAACTAATTCACCACATATTTAAACTGGACGCACATTTAATGATTTTCTCCTATCACTTATACTTTAGTTATAATGTGGAAAAAATACAATGTTCAAAAAAAATTTACAAAGAAAGTATGTACATATAAAAAAAAAAAACAACTAAAAATACAATTGAAAAAAATTCACAAAAATAAATAGATAAACAAGTGCAATAATATAAATAATATCATAGAAATATTTTCAATTAATAATATATATAAATAGTACCTATGATCAACTAAAATATTATTAATTCGTTCTTAAGATCGGTAGGGATAAATTTTTGTGCCGATGTCAGCGTTTTGTATCTTTTTATTAATAGACATAATGTTTTTGTTTGTTTTCTACTGTTGAGTTTGCCGTTTTTTTTTTGTTACTGTATAGTATAGCTTTGCCTACCTCTACCTCTCGAGAGCTCTAAGATAAAGGGGCTAGCTTTTGAGCTGAGCTTAAAAGCTTGGGTATGTAATTTTGTTTATTCTTTCTTTGGTTGTTGTATTTCTGTTAAATTAGTTTATGTTCTTGTTGCATTTATGTCAAAAAATTAGTTTCTGTTGTTGTAATTATATCAAATTTTTCGTTTCTGTTGTATTTATTTTAGATTACTATTATCGGTTATTTTTATGTCTAATAAATGAGTGGTTGACTGCTGCACCTAATTCCTTGACCTTCCTCTCCTTTGCAAGGGTATTTCGTTTACTAATTTCACTAACTTCTAAAAAGTATATGCATTAATTGCTCTTCCTAATTTACTATTTAATAGATAAAAAAAAATTATATTTTAGGTTCGGTAGCTCCGAATGTTCCAGTCCGCGTATGGGTCCCCTAACACTAATGTTCATCTTCTTGTAGTCGTTATTTTAATTTTATATTGGCATGATCAAAAGGACATCGGTTCGCACATATGAATATTTTAGTTTATAAAAACCTGTGGTCCTTAAATAAAACTCCGTTAGTCGACGTGGTTCCTGGTGCAGTTAGAAGCGACGATGAGAGCAATTAAGCTTCAATCTGCGTGTTGCACCTGCCGGACCGCCAGTCTTGGGCTGTTGCTCCTTCTTATTTTAGGATCCCGGCTACCAGCTTCCCTTTATCGATGTACGCTTTTGCTGCTGCCACTGAGTGCTTTCTGGTTTTTATTTTTGTTGTCGGCGGTTTTCAGCGTTTTATATTCACGCGGCACAGCTTTTTTTTTTTTATAAATATTTTAGTTACTTTTATAATTTTTAAAATTCGTTATAATTGCTTATTTTGCGTTGTCACAAATATATAGATCCGCGACGACCGTGTATAAAATAGCCGACTTGCTTCTGGTATATCTTTGGCTCAACTGTTCCCATGACCACCTGCATTTCTCTCTTTTATCATCTTTCATCTTCCCTCACGATCTTGTGCTGAGGTAAAATTAAAGTTATTCGTTCTGTTCCGGAAACATTTGCTAAGATCTGATTGGCCCAAGCACTAAAAACATCCGATTATCCCGTTTTGAAAAATCACGCCACATTTTTGTTTAATACGGGCCGATTTATCTTATTACTACATCCGTTTTGTGAATACGTTTTGGTGAAATCCTATCAGGAGGTAATACACGCAGATGACCGATTGCATTTTTGATACACCTTTCACTTGTGCTTTAATTATAAGCCTAAAGCTCAGCTTTCGCAGATGACGTCATGTCCTAGCTTTCGTTCCACTAGCGCAAGCTCCTACTGTGTATATGTTGTGGATTAAGTTTCTTTACTACATAGTGTGTTTAAAAATTGTTGTGACAAATTTTAAATATTTAAGTTCAAGTTTGTCCGTTACAATTTGCGACGCATTTAATCCAGACAACCAGCTAACAAATAATGTTATCGTACGTAACACAATATTGAGACGTTTGCGCCATTTGTTGAGCCATCCGTCCAAAGTCGAAAACCCAGAGTATTTCACGTGGTCAACATATTCTTTTGCTTTGGCTTTTACTATTGCTCCAGAGATTGGAATATCTTTGCATCGTACCTTTAAGAACCAATCGTAGCACAATTGGTCAACTTGGGGCCTTGTGAGTTTAGACAATTTTTCTTTTGGTGAACATTTATTCCCGATTGTCATTTGGCTTTGATGGCGTCTTTGTTTTTTTAATTTCGGCAGCGTTTTTTTAATATTAAATATTTGAGGATATAAATAAGTAAAAAATTGATTTACACAAGCTACGAAATTTTACCTCTTTGCTAATTCACGCACTGATAACGTTTCTGCCTCTTACAATAATTTAAAATTTTTCGTTTAATAAAACTAAATTTTTTGGTACCATTCTGATGTACATATGCAACGATACAATCAGACATCAACAAACAAAAAATTGCATAAAAATGGGATTCCCTGATTTATATTTTCACCAACTCATTCACTCTCAGGCGGACAAAAAATCCTTACCAAAATCGGGAACAAAAATTGGAGCCAAATTACCGTTAATTATTCGTTATTGTAGTCAAAACAGACTGCATTAGAATGAGTTGAAAGAAGTATGAAAGTTTTAAAGTTTAAGAAATTGTTTCCAAAAAGTGTCTTGGTTTAAAAGTTATGGGAATTCGAAAATTTAGTGGCAAAACAGTTTGACCCGTGACAGTACGGCAACCCTGCAACACACGGACCTAAAATCATACTTTTCATTTTAGTTTTCACATAAACTAAAAGATATATAATTGGCAAAAAAAAATGTAGAACTTTTTTAGGTGGCATTTTTTCAGAGAATGCCTCATATATGGACGATACAAGACATATAATGTATGGATACTAAAGCATTGCGCAAATACATCCGCTTATCGCATCATTCTATGATCTCTATAGTTTTTTTTCGTTTGCTACCGAAAAATTTCTTGTAAACGTACAAAAGGAAAATAGATTTCCTGGTTTAAGTGCGGAGTGAAGCAACTAACGAAATGAAACGAATGTTACCGTAAATGTGCAAAACGAAATGAGCAAAGAGAACAAAGAACAGTAAAATTTCAACAAGCATTCGTATCGTTATCAGTAAGCTTCGTAAATGAATGAATACCGAAAAAAGGCATGCATTCAAATGAGCAATGTTTAAACAAAGTTTGCTAGTGTAACACTATCGGCAATTTAATTTATAACCCTCCAAGGTTTACGGTATCTGAAAAACAGTTTCTTGAATTCTTATTATAATGCCAAACATACACATTGGGGCTCAAGGCTTTCAAACCCCAAAGGAAAACAGCTATAAAAAGCAAATATAAACACCAAAAACAAGCTTAACTATGTCTCGCCCTGTACCCCAACATATTGGCCTACAGATTCGATGAAAATCCCAGATCTCATTGATTTTGCAATAACACGAAGAATTTCAAGTTATCTAATATCTGCTTAATCTCTTGCAGATCTCTCATCGGATCATTCTCCAGTTCTTTTTAGTTTACTGGAAAAACCTCAACTAAAATAGTATCCCAATAAACTCACTACACAAAAAACCAACTGGTTCAAATATAAAAAGTATATAAGCAGTCATATCGAGCTTGAACCCAGCAATAAGTAACGAAATCGATATTGAAAACTCTGTCAGTGCCCTGAGTTCTGTTCTCACTGCTGCAGCTCAACACTCCACACCATAACCATCCACAGCCAATTCGATGAACCACAGTATAACCAACAGTCACATTGGACAGTTAGTTATGACGAAACGGCGTTTAAGAAGGGAATGGCTTGTCTAAAATCTCCAACCTCTAAGCACAATCTAAAGATTGCTTCACGTGAGCTAAGCAAAGCTCTTAAACTCGAGGAAAAACTCACTCAGAGATGATATATCGAACGTCTATCTCCAACAAGCTCTAAGTTTCCTCTGTGAAAAGCGCGTGCAGACATTAAACCACCGGCTATAGTCTCTACACCCATAAGAGACCACACTGGAAAGTGGGGACGCGCGGACATAGAAAAAGCGGAAGTTTTTTCAAACCACTTAAGAACTGTTTTTCAACCAATCCGTCAACAAACGCTTTTGTTCTTCCCTCTCCTTCGAACACGAACTACTCTGAACCCCTCAGAGTTCACACCCACGTTATTTAATTTCCCCAAAAATGATCATGGAGCTTCCCAGACCAGCTGTGATATATATCACAAAATTGTATAACGCTATTTTTAAATGCGGATATTTTCCAACTCAGTGGAAGAAACCGGTCATAGTCATTATACCGAAACCCGGAAAGGATAAAACACAGGCAGCGTCATATAGACCCATAAGCCTACTATCCTGCCTATCCAAACTGTTCGAAAAGTTGGTTTCGTTTTTTGGGTTTCGTGAAAACCATGGCACTATCGAACAGGTAAACCGATAAACCTCAGAGATTAGAACAGCGTTCGAACTCCGCGAATACTGTTCCGCAGTCTTTCTCGATGTAGCTGAAGCATTTGATCGCGTTTGGCTCGACGGACTTAAGTACAAAATAAAAATACTGCTTCCCCAAAATACTCACATAATTCTTGAATCATATCTCAGCAATAGAGCATTCACAGTACGTCAGAATGACTACATAACACAGGAGTCTGAAATTAAAGCTGGAGTACCCCAAGGCAGCGTTCTCGGTCCTATGTTATATGTTCTATACACATCAGACATACGAATGGATCACAGATTTACAATATCCACATTTGCTGATGACACAGCAATCTTAAGTAGATCTCGATGCCCAATAAGACCTAGCAGACCATCTCATTCTTCTTGAGGAGTGGCTAGCTAACTGGCGTATAAAAGTTAATGAGCAAAAAAACAAACACGTCACACTCACTTTAAACAGAGGTACTTGCCCATCGCTGACTTTAAACAACATTGTGATCCCACAGGCCAATGACGTCGTGCATTTCGGCATTCATCTCGAAAGACGGCTCACTTATCGTAAACATATTGAAGCCAAGGAAACACAAATAAAGCTAAAAGCCAACTCCCTACACTGGCTTATAAATCCGCGGTCCCCCTTAAGCTTGGACTGCAAATTACTTCTGTACAACTCCGTAATAAAGCCTATTTGGACGTACGGTTATGGGGCAATGCGAGTCCCAGCCACGTGGATATAATATAAAAAGATTAATCAAAAATACTTAGAACTCTCACCGGAGCACCTTGGTATATTCGCAATACTCACATTCACAATGATCTTAACATTCCAACTGTGAAAAATGAAATAGATCGATTCAAGCAGAACTATGAATGCAAACTCAACTCTCACCCTAATCCACTCGCAAGATCTCTAACACTACTCCATATACAAACACGACTCAGGAGAAATGACCTCCCAGCCCTGTGATGTGCTCTTAGGGCCGCTGTAACTACATAAGTCTCCAACCGGGGGGCTTAGTGTAATAGACAACTAGATTCAAGATTTGAAAAATTATTGTTAGTCTCTTATCTTAGGAAAGATTCAATAAATAAAACACTATATATAGAAAAAAAAAAAAAAAGCATATAGATAGCACAACTCGAATTATATCGTTTTCGTTTTCTCATTTTGAAATGAGAGCAGTATTATTATTCATATGTATGATGCTAGCATGCACTTTATTATGAGTTTGTGTGATCGAGCCTGTTTTGTTGCTTGAACTCTGAGTGACGAACGCCTCAGTTGCTTATTTGGATATATTGGCGCAATGCTCAAATGGCTACACACAAGTATACAAGCTATATTTTACTCCTCAGATTTAGATTGTACTCCTTACATTTACTACTCATTTATTTCATACCGGGCGCATTATGTGAAAATCGATTTTAAAGGAGTAAACACCAAAAAAGAATAGAAAAAAGAAGCAGCGTTAACTCGTAAAATAATTGTATAAAGACCTCTACTGACCACAACGACTAAGTGCGTCAACTCACTGTAAAAGTATAGAACGAACTGTTGGCAGCTTGAGGTTCAGATATAGAACAGCTGACATTCGTTGCAGTTTTTATGGATTTTAACTCAAATTTTCCCAAAGGTATGACAAAAATGAGGTAACGACTGCTTAGTTTTTGGAAAAGCTTAAGTTGAAGATTTTCTTCGAAATGTGGAACCAAACGGGCCAGACTACAATCTAAGAAATGCAACAAAATATTTGAAGCGTCCTGCTAGGCGAATTATTCCCGTTAAGAACATAGGTGGATAGTGTTGTCACAGCAATACAGAAAAGGCTGAAGCGTTCATTGTGTAGTCGTGCTGAGGAAGAAAAAGTCACCCTTGTTGATACACATTGGCAGCTTAGATCACCCTTGCTTTTGATACACATTGCCAACTTAGCGCACCTACGTCACCTGTAAGACTTTCTGAAGTTTAAACTGCAATTTAAAGACGATCCAAAAAAAAAATCAAAAGGATATGATGTCATTGATTTGACAACTATAAAAGCTCTCCCAATAAAATTTCATCTTCTGGTAGTCGTCATATTCAATGTTTGCTTTAGATTCCCCAGCCAATGGAAATGTGCATAGATAATACTCATCTCAAAGAATGACAAACCTGAAAATGATGTATCATCATACCGAACAATTAGCCCTCTGGGAATATTTTCGACAATTTTTAAAAGAACAGTTGCTCGAAGAATGTTTTCACTACTTGATGGTGTCATAATTCAAAATCTTTAGTTCAAAGGCATGGCACACCGTAATAAAATTATTGTATTGTAGCAGAAATACATGCAGTATTTGAATGCACACAATACTGTGCAGCAGTATTTCTTTATGTAAAGCAAACGTTCGATCGCGTTTGGCATAATGGACTTCTTTTTAAGAATAAGCATTTACTGCCTGCACCACTTTTCCATTTTCTTCTACCATATTTGACGAACATATATTTTTATGTTAAATGCGAAGATAGCTACTCTTCCAGGACCATTGCTTAACATACACAAAGATCTTGGAATCCCAACGGTTGCTCGTCTCAGCAACAACTATCTTGGTAGACTGAACCTGCATCCAAACGATCTGGCTTCTGACCTTAACTTTAATATTCCGCACAGACTCAACAGAATTCACCCTTTGGGTCTGCCAAACCGCCGTTCATCATAATCCACACCCACCGCACTATTTAGTTAGCAGTAAATCCTTTTTTAATTCAAATCATTTAATTTGAAATCATTTGTTATTATGTCATTCTACATCTCGAATGCTCTTACTGTTTTTTATGATTCAAATATTAGGTTACATTTCATTACAGTACTTAGATATCGACAGAAATATTTTTGTATCAGCTGTAGAAGCTAGTTAAGCAAACACAACTGCAGTGAGAAATATTTATTACGTTTATACGACACATTCAAAAATTTTTAAATAAACTTGTAAAATTCCGGCGAAGTCCTAGTCGAATACAAAAAGCGCGAAGTCTCTATCTATTACCGTTTCCGAGGTCCTTTCGTTCATACGGACGGACAGGGCTATATCGACTCCTCTATCACTCCTGACCATAATAGGGGTGAAGGGTCTCCGACCATTATTTTTACCTGTTACATACATTTGCACAAAACCAATTGGCTCTTGTACCTTCGGCACAGGGCCTAAAAATGTTAAAACTTATTTATTATTAAATATGAAATACTAGTTTATAATGCAGACGAATCCCAATTTAAATTGGGCGCCTATAGAGTTTCATACACTTGCCATACAATATTACAACGGGCAACGTCGGAAGAAATACATGAAATAGAAATTTATACACTAGTATTGAATTTTTAGCAGGCTTAGTGGTCATTTTACATGATAAACATGCTTGTACATATTTGTCAATGTGAAGAGAGAAAAATATTTGCAACAACTTGGAACATTATAGTGATGAGCAACGGATACACATGTGTTTCGATTTCTGTTACGAAATCTCATCAGTCCGCTTGGCTGTGTCAAATGCAAATTCTTGCTTATAAACATACACAATTTGAAAAGTCCCCTGTGAATCATATGCATTGCATGGTAATTTTTAGAGAAAGTTCCAATATGTATTCGTAAAAATTTGCAGTGAGCATTTTACTCAAACTATGTATTTTGTTGTTGCATTAACAACTGTGCCCATGCCTTTTTCTACTCGTTGATAGAAATTTACAGGTTTGGGGCGTTGTGAAAGTTTTGTCCTTCGGTTGAGGAACTCAACTTTAGACGTAAAGTTTTTTTTTATAATTAATTTTTATTATTTATTATTTGTTAATTAATTATTATACAAAATTTATACAAGAAATGTTTTCTTGAATAACCGTTTATACGCACTTTGTTTTGGCCTTTCATGAATATCTTCATCGTATAGTCAACACCATAATTATTGCACTCTAGTCTTGAATTGACAGCGAGAAAATCCTATAAAGAAAAAAATTTATTCAATTTGTTTAATTTAATTCAAAAAAATTAAGTATACAAGTTGTGTCTCAAAATTTCTCGAACTGAAGTACTTGTTTTATTATTCAAAGTAATATCCATTTGAATGAAAACGCTTATTAGCTTGATCCAATAATATTCAAATGTAAGTTTTAGCTCTTTGGCCGGATTGACCTTCACGACGTCGGTGCACGCCTTTTGGATGGCCTCCACATCAGCATAACGTCGTCTTTTCATGGATGATTTCAGCTTGCCGAACTGAAAAAAATCACACGGTGCCAAATCAGGCGAATACGGCGAGTATTCAAGGGTCCATCGATGAGATGGCGCATTATCGTGCAACAAACGCCAACTTCGTTCTTCGCGATATTCTGGCTGAATACGATGGATACGACGGAGTAAACGTCTCATAACACCAAGAAAAAATTTACCATTAATTGGTTTTCCGTATGGAACGAACTCTTGGTGAATAAGGCGCTTCGAATCGTAGAAACAAATCCACATTGTCTTCATTTTTGACATTTTCAAAAGTGACTTTTTGGGTTTTGGCTCACCGGGCGTTTTCCATTCGGCACTTTGACGCTTGGTTTCAGGGTCGTATTGAAAACACCATGGCTCGTCACTAGTGACAATGTTGAAAAGGAAGTTTTGATCCTTTTTGGCATCTTTAATGATGTTTTTCGAATGTTGAATGAACGAAGGGTCTTTCCTCGGAACAAATCGTGCACACACTTTCCTGAAGCCCAAATGATCGACCAAAATGTGATGGATTGAGTCTTTGGACAATCCCATTTCCGATTCCATAAACCGCAATGAGGATTTCGGCTCATTAATGATAAATTCACTTAAAATTTTTATATTCGTTCATTAATGATTTCGGCCTGAACGTTCGTCGTTATTCAAGTCTTCCCGACCGTCTTTGTAACGTGTACACCAGTTATAAATAGTGATAGGAGATGGTGAGTTTCGGTAAAAGTTTTACCAAGTTTAAAATAAAAATAAATGTTGGATCTGTGTTCAACAGTCATTTTTGACCGATGACAAAAATATACTGTCACATTAGAAGGGAATGTTAATGAAAGATGTCTCTTTCCAACGAAAGTCCTCACAAAGAGGTGGCTCCACCAGAAAATGCCATGACAAAAAAGGTAGGGAAATTTTGACCTTGAACTTGAACACCTTGAACTTTTGATATACAACGTAGTAAAGCAAAAACAGTAATATAGTGCTCAAAAATAAAAACAAACATTTTTAAAAAATAGAATCGCAGCAACAAATAAATGCTTAACTAAGGCAAAACAAAACGGAATAAAAAGCTAGAATCAATTCATTTTCTTAAAAGCCTAGTCTGACTTAAGTGTTTTGCCGCATGCAAAAAGTTGAGTTGATACGAGGGGCACTGTTTATATTTAAGGGAGTGTCAACACTATTCAACACTAGTCAATAGGTAACATCTGGCAATACTAAAATAAAGTTTGACATTTTTAGCATTACCGTAATCACAACGTTTTTACGTACAAGCGCTATTTGTGTTGTTTACAGTGAGTTAAAAAAATTAATTTGGAAAAAAAAAAAAGAGGTTTTGTTGGACTATCACAACTTTCGACGTGTATTATCTCAACAAGAGAGAACACATTGGCAAATGTGGTTACGTCTATGTAGTCTTCTCAGACAATGAAGAAAATCATTTAAAGGACGTTCAAGCTGTTCTTAGGAGTCTGTATGAGGCCAACATGAGAGTCTCTGTAGAAAAGTCAAAAATGTTTAGAACAGAAGTTGAATACTTGGGATTTTTGGTAGCAAGGGGTGGAATAAGAACGTGTCTGGACAAGGTCGACACAATGAGGAAATTTCCAGAGCCCACCAATCTTTGAGAATTTAGATCTTTTTTGGGTTTAGCCGGATATTATCGATGCTTTGTATTGGATTTCGCAAAAATAGCAAAGCCTCAAAAAAATATTCTCAGAGGAGAAAATGGTCGGGTGACCGCCGCACAGTCGAAGAAGATCACGCTTGATCTGACTGACGAACAGAGACAAGCTTTTAGTCAAATAAAAGAAATCCTGATTTCGGAGGACGTATTATTAACGTACCCAGACTTCAGTAAACTTACTTACTTACTTAAATGGCCGTCAACCGTCTACCGGTCATGGCCGCGTCCAGGAAAGCGCGCCAGCCTCCATAATCCTGTGCGCGCTGGCGCCAGTCGTTTTGAATGCCAAGTACGGAGAGATCTCTCCATACCTGGTCATTCCATCGAGTGCCCGATCATCCTCTATGTCGGCGTCCACCAATCAAGTTTGGGCCCCCCATGTAAACCATGCGTGCTGGAGCTCCTTCGTCCATTCGAATGAGGTGCCCAGCCCAGTGCAGCCGCTGGAATTTTATGCGCTGGACTATGTCAACCTCATTGAATAGCTCGTACAGCTCGCGGTTCATACGGGACCTAAACTCGTCGCCGACTCTAATAGGACCAAAGATCCTGCGAAGAATCTTCCTCTCGAAGACTTCCAACGCTGTCTCATCGGACTCAATCACGGTCCATGCCTCTGCGCCATACAGTAGGACCGGGAGTATCAGCGTCTTATATATCTTTATTTTCGTCCGTCGAGAGAGGGCTTTACTTCTCATTTGCTTGCTCAGCCCAAAAAAACATCTGTTTGCAAGCGTGATTCTTCGCCTGATCTCCAGGCTGACGTTGTTGTTGCTGGTGATCTCTGTTCCGAGATAGACGAAGTTTTCTACAACACTGAAGTTGAAATTCTCCATCGTCACTGACCGTCCAAGACGCATTGACGGAGTGCGAGAAGACACCAAGTACTTCGTCTTGTCCTCGTTCACCGCTAGACCCATGAGCCGA
>JAWNNP010003462.1:0-29157 GCA_035044805.1 Leucophenga maculata
TTCAGGCATAAAGCCTAAACATGTCATATGAAGCAAAACTTCCAAAGACGTCCGATAAAAACAACGCACACACAGTGCAGTTGTCTTACGCATTAGAGCTGCACTTGATCGTCGTCTTTTAATAGCTCCATCTAAGCGTTGTTATGTGACACTTCACAAGTGCAGCGACTTAATTTATGATCGACATCGGTTTTTATAGCTTCTCGTCCGCGTTGGTTTAATTGTTTCTGCTACGCGTCTTTACATTATAAATAGTTTAGATTACGCTGAGGCCTACAACCTCAGCGATAGCATTTTAGTAGTTTAAGAATAGAATACGTTGTCTGAATAAAAAGGGAGCCGCTCGCTAGAGCGACTCAGTATTTAATGAACACTCAAAATATATGCGTCGAGTATTTGCACATTATAAATGTATATCGTACGTACAGAGCTCTACATTTAATGGTCCTTCGAGCCGGATCTCGGTTTGACAAAAAATATTAAGTGATATATTTTTCGGTCTATCGAGTTAAAAACTATAGAGAGTCTACGATGTCATCTAAAGTACCTGATGATCAAAAAGTAGACAAGGTAGTTGCAAGGAGCCTTCCGAAGTCATTAAAAACACCTGATGACGAAGTGAAAATAAGCAAACCCATCAAGGCATCAGAAGTATTTGATAGTCAGATGGAAATTAAATCACAACGGAGTTCCAGCCCAATAAAACAAATGGTGGATCTTATGGAAAGAAGAGCTGATCGTGTAAGGCATCAATTGTGCCTAATCAAAGACAGCTTGAAAAAGCCAAACGTAACTGACCTTTTAAGGAATAAAGCTATGTTAAATAGCTATTGGTCTTCATTGGAGGACAGCCTAATAAAATTAGAAGTCAACGAGATGAGCTCAATAAAATTACCTTCGGTCCCAGCAAGGAAGAAGAACAGGCAAGGCTACGGGACACATCATTTTTGGACTTACAGTTAGATCTCAACATTTTACGAAGCTTCTTGTTGCTCAGTTAACTGCTGGCGTTTTGTCAATCCGCTGTAATTTTTCTGTCGATTCTTTTGGTTAGCACATATGCAGCGCATTCCAAATCAAACATTTCATTAAAGTCGGCAGTACCTGGTTTAAACTCTGTGTTCAATTTATGTATAGCCTTTTCGATATTTAACCACTAAAAGGTCAAATTAAAGTTGCGGACATCTCGCTAACAACTCAACGTCTGCAATTTAATAACAGCCGTTGGATCGAAAATCACTACACCCTGCGTGGTCATCAGCGGTGAAGTAGTAATAAGCGCCCGCGCATCTTCCATCCGCCGTGTTTGGCCACGACCGCGGCGAAAACCAGATATCACTCGGTTAAAGGCCAGGGAATCAGGAGTGCCGCTGCGCAAGGCGCGAGCGAATTTCTTCAACCGAGAATTCCTCCCTTTGAGGACGCACTCCATTCAGATTCCGGTGCGGCCGTTGAGACCCGCCCACAGGGCGACCAGAGGCCTTCAAGGCACGAGTGCCACCGCGCATAGGGCGAGCTGTCTCTCCAGCTAAGTTCTCAACCCTTTGTGGACGAACTTTATTAATACTCCGTCGAGATCCGTACGCTAGAAAACCGGAGGCCTGCGTGGCACGAGTGACACCGCCAATGAGGCGAGACACGCTGCTAGATGTATTTTATTGAATGGCAGAAAGAGGATTGCCACATGCACATAATTTGGTTTAGTTAATCATCAAAATTACGCCAGATCAAATTGACCGAATCATCTCAGCAGAAATACCGGGACCGCTCGCGTCGTAACCAAAAATATGATGGTCCATGTGGCGCATTCAACAACAATTAACCATGCATGTCTGATGGGAAATGCAGAAACTATACCCAAGAAACTTGGTTTCTTGATACCATCACTGGCAATGACGGATACCCACTGAATCGTCGACGATCAGTTGAGGATGGCGGCAAATCCATCGTTCTGAAAGTACGAAACGTTGATGTCGAAGTCGGATAATCGTTGGTTGATGCCATATTCACCGTTGCTCTCAAATACCTCAAAGCACACATTAATATTGAGCATTGCAATTCAGTGACATCGATCAAATACATTTGCAAATATGTCAACAAAGGAAGCGACCATGGCAGTCTTCCGAATAGGGAATGTGACCACATCGCTCGATGAAATCAACCAATACCAACTTGGACGATACATTAGCAGCAATGATGCAGTATGGCGCATCTTATCATTTCCAATACATGAACGACATCCAACAGTAGTACACTTGACTGTGCATCTTGAGAATGGACAGCGCGTGTACTTCACAGCAGATAATGTACGTGCAAGAGCATTGGTTCCACCGGCAACAACTTTAACTGCATTTTACTCATTGTGCCAAGATGATCTTTTTGCAAAGACTCTACTTTATTTTGAGGTACCGAAATTTTACACATAGAATGCATCGGCTTAAAAGTTTCGATGTCGTAAGCAAGGAAAAGCAGTTGAAGGATATCCTAGTTTGTATTCCAGTGACGCAGTGGATCGCCCGTACGCTGGTCACCCCAACAGTGCAAGATGCTTCTATCTGCTATTGCTGTTCACTCAATGTATGTGGACCAACTTCCAAGATTACGATCACACAAATAATCCGCAGTTGGTTCCAGAACTGGCCCATTGCGTGACAGAATCATGCGTGCAATCATAGAACAAGGCCGAGGACTACTTTTCGTGTATACGCCCGGTGATACGAAGCAAGACTTTTCTGCATTCACGCATTTTGATAACCATACGATCACAGTTTAATATTGCACAAACGCTGGATGGCGACCAAACATGCAACATTCAGCATTAAAACTGCTGTTTGAAGTGGGCAAAAGTCGCAATGAAGGTGTCCAACATGTCAATCATCATGGGACGAATGTACAATGTCTCACAAGGAAGCATTGGAAGCGCTTGATCGTACACTGCGACATTTGAGAGGAAACGAACGGATCTTCGGTGGCGCACTCAATTTATTGTCTGGTAATTTTCTTGCTGAAATTGCACGTTGGGCTTTCCTCACTTGCCAGATTAAGGGGTAATTTAAAAACTAAGGTTGATGTCCGCCCACCGCTAAACAATGTTGCAGCGATTCCAGAGGAAGCCACAGCTATTGCAACTTGTACAGTCTCTTTGAATTTTAGCTAGAAGTAAAGTAGGAAAAAAAGTTTTACCTGTACCACCAGGTACGTGAAGAAAAAATACCACGCTTTTATTACTTTCAATTCGTTGACATATTTTCCTATAAATTTCTTTTTGCTCGGGCAGTAGACGTGGTACAGTTTCCATCACGTGAGCATCTCATATGGTGGTGTCGTAACTAAGCTCTATTTTTTCCTCGATTTTCTTCAGAGCTTCATTGTAACAAAGATCAGCGATGAGTAGATTTGTGCTTTCATATCTATGCAAGATATCCTGATAACATAGTCTTGTACTTGTCCCATAGGTGCAGAGGATTGGATAAACCTCAAGTGCATATCATTAAGGCAAATAGCTCTTTTAATTTAGGTGGTGAGCGATACAGAACGGCCTCTTTCATCGTGGCATCCCAGTGGTTGTCATCTTCCAACATTCCCAACTTCTCACATACCTCTCGAAAAAATGCAATTTCTTAACCGTCAATAGTTTTTAAGTCCAAAAATTGAGTGGTTCCCCGTATTACATTCAGTAGCATTCGCCAGCAATACCATTCAATGTGGCGAACGTGTGCAGTGTACATGCGACCAAGAGTGTAGCCTTCAATAGGTGTCCCTTGTAAACGACGTTTCTATTTTTTTTTGTGATGAATTCCATGTATAGAAGCGAGGTACGTCAACGTAAAGTACCGATTTTGCAAAGGCGTCAATTTGGCACAACAGGAAAAATTCTCTCGTGCAGAGGCAGACCTAAAAACCCCCAGCTGCATCGTTACTAGTCTAATTTTTAGAGCTGTCCTACGTCCGCCATCTTCGAGTGCTCTACTTCTACACAAAGGGTAACCTTTATCATTGCTTTGAGAATATTTTTAAAGCGCCCGAGGATACTTTTTGGTGCACTTTCCATCTTTAATACACTGTGATGATGGGTTAAGTGAACCACAGGGCCCGTGAATCATATTCATGGTCACCGTATCATAATTTTGGCCAGCCATAAGCTCTTCGGTAATTTCTGGCCAGGAGGGGTTACATGTAAATGTTATAAACGGCCTTCCGTAGTTACGCACGTATGTGAATGCATCTTGTGTATATTCATGAAGATATCTTAGGCTATTAACAAACGATGATGGACGAATCACCGCCTGGCCCAAGTTATTTGGATCCAGATCTGCATGGTTTCTTATCGCGTCTTGTAAATAAATATATTTTTCAGCCCGTAGTTTCTTTTGATTCAAAGAAATAAACCTCAAGCGCTCACTCTCCTAATATGAAGGATACAGCTATAAGACGGTTTATTATGGTGCCTGAATTAATGGGACAGATGTAATATGTTTGTTGCGAAGGGGTCAATGACCGTCAGAGGCCAAACACCGAGTCAGCGGCACTGTTATCGATTTGGCAAATATAGAATTTCAGCAGGAGGGCTGTAAAGTAGCGGTGTGTTTACTGTTGAGCGGTAACGGCAGCACGAAACATACGGTAATGCTGTTAGCAGTGTTGTTGCTGCTCGTTAACAGAAATGGTATAAAAGGAGCGGCACTTTGACACCGAAGGACAGTCTGATTCTGCGACTTGATCTGAACGGTTAGACAAATATTTGAACAGCGGGCTTCAAATAGAGTTTTGAGCACTGGGTTTCAAAGCGTTAGTTAGAACAAGTATAGGATTTGAACACTGGGCGTCAAATCAATAGCTAGAGTACTATTTGAACACTGGGCGTGAAATAGGAGTTGAACACTGGGCGTCAACTCAATAGCTAGAGTACTATTTGAACACTGGGCGTCAAATAGGATTTGAACACTGCGCGTCAAATCAATAGCTAAAGTACTATTTGAAAACTGGGCGTCAAATAGGATCTGAACACTAAGCGTCAAATCCGTGGCCATATTTGAACACTGGGCGTCGAATAAACACTGGGTTCAAATCAGTAGTCCGACAGTTTACGATCATCATATCAATAACGTTGCAAATTAGCCTTCAGACAGAAGTGGAGTGGAAAACTCGGAAATAAAAGCATGAAATAAATAAAACCAAAATAAACAGTGTTTCATTTTCCTTGCGGTCTCAAATCAATAAATGTATGTAGATGGAAATTGGCGAAGCTAAGCTATCCCAGCCTTCGACCCGGATAAACCGGGAGTCCTTTTTTTCTACTCCTTGTACGTACTCTAAACGTCTATTTACTTCAGCTTCCTCATCACCATGAATTATATTTTCTAATTATTCTGAGAAAACGGCGGTTCAGTGGTTCATCTATTGTAGATATTGCTACTTTTCCTCCCGAACAACACATGCCTGCTGTTTCCTTTTGTCATTTAAGAGCTCCACAAAATCGGCAATCTTTGTTCATTGCGTTTATTTTTATAAGCTTGTGATTTTTATAATCAAGCGTCTTGTCGTACTCAAATGCAGCTTTTTCGAATGCACCCCATGTCTGTGTCGTAAATGTTTGACGACGCTGTACTGCCCTTTCAGCAACAGCGCTTCTGCGGGCTTCAGTCATATCAACGGTTTCTGTGGCCCTTTAGAACGCAATATAAGACACCGCAATATAAGACACCGCAGCAGTCCTAAGCTCGGCATCAACAGCAGCCATTTGCGACGCTAGAAACTCCCCATTCTGTTGACACCGAGCTTGGGACTGCTCCGGTGTCTCAGCAGCCTTTTGGGACGCTAGATACTCCGCGTTCTGTTGTCGCCGAGCTTGGGACTGCTGCGGTGTCTCAGCAGACCTGTGGGATGCCAGATACTCCCCATGTTGTTGATGCGGAGCTTGGGACTGCTGCGGTATCTCAGCAGGTTAAATATTATAAAATACAAATTTGCTTATTTCGATTTATGCTTCATTGTCCTGGCTTATGTACTTGCCATTTTCTCGACAAGACCATTTGTGTTTTGAATGTGAATGAAGACTAATAAAACTTACCTATTCCAATTTAACTTTGCTAGTAAAAATGTAGCATTTCTGTGTATTATGTAAAGAAAAATCAACAATTGGTATCAAATGGATGTTTCTTGCTAGTGTGTAATATAAAATGTATGTGAAACTTGACTTGAGACATAATAACTACCGGAATTGAGGTCCAGAGTTTGTTGAAATGTAGCTGCCAAGGTTTGCTGATATTTGAAATTTTTTTTTTTGGAATGTAGTGAAGTAGCCTCATACGCCAAGCAGTCATCAATGTCCATGTGATCAGCCAGTAGATTGCTTTGATGTGGCGATTGTTTACGTATTTTAAGAAGTTGATAAACCATTTTATTACTAGCTTCCAAAGTGAACTTATCTTCACTTTTTCGGATCTGAGCACATAGAACACTTACATTACTGTTCTCCAGGTGTCGTGATTGTTGAGAAGATTTTGCCGCAGAACAGTTGCTGCAGGTGTCAGTTAATTTTAATGTAACAATATCATTTTGTGGGTTTAAAAACCAATCTGATCGGCTTCGCATTCGTTCTATCTGTCGTTGATGCACCTGTTGATGATGGTTTCATTAGTACGGCAGCCGAATAATATACTTGTAGCGGCCAAGGTTTGCTGATATTTAAAATTTTTTTTTTTAGAATGTAGTGAAGTAGCCTCATACGCCAAGCAGTCATCAATGTCCATGTGATCAGCCTGTAGATTGCTTTGATGTGGCGATTGTTTACGTATTTTAAGAAGTTGATAAACCATTTTATTACCAGCTTCCAAAGTGAACTTATCTTCACTTCTTCGGATCTGAGCACATAGAACACTTACATTACTGTTCTCCAGGTGTCGTGATTGTTGAGAAGATTTTGCCGCAGAACAGTTGCTGCAGGAATCAAATAGGTTTAATGTAGGATTGGTAGTACCAATTTGGTACCAATGCCAATTAGTTTATAAGTGTCGCTAAAATTATATTAAATTTTCATTCCCATCTTTGGAACTCCACATTGCGACTGTGCTGACATATAATAAAGAAATTCATATATATATTATTCGGCTTCTGTACTTATGAAACCATCATCAACAGGTGCATCAATGACAGACAGAACGAATGCGAAGCCGATCAGATTGGTTTTTAAACCCACAAAATGACATTGTTATATTAAAGCTAACTGATTCCTACAGCAACTGTTCTGCGGCAAAATCTTTTCAACAATCACGACACCTGGAGAACAGTAATGTTAGAGTTCTAAGTGCTCAGATCCGAAAAAGTGAAGATAAGTTCACTTTGGAAACTGGTAATAAAATGGTTTATCAACTTCTTAAAATACGTCAACAATCGCCACATCAAAGCAATCTACCGGCTGATCACATGGACATTGATGACTGCTTGGCGTATGAGGCTACTTCACTACATTCTAAAAAAAATATATTTTAAATCTCAGCAAACCTTGGCCGCTACAAGATATAAATCTGCTGCTGTACTTATAAAACCATCATCAAAAGGTGCATCAACGACGGACAAAACGAATGCGAAGCCGATCAGATTGGTCTTTAAACCCACAAAATGACATTGTTACATTAAAATTAACTGATTCCTGCAGCAACTGTTTTGCGGCAAAATCTTCTCAACAATCACGACACCTGCAGAACAGTAATGTTAGAGTTCTAAGTGCTCAGATCCGAAAAAGTGAAGATAAGTTTACTTTGGAAGCTAGTAATAAAATGGTATATCCACTTCTTAAAATACGTCAACAATCGC
This sequence comes from Leucophenga maculata, assembly GCA_035044805.1. Classification (NCBI taxonomy): domain Eukaryota; kingdom Metazoa; phylum Arthropoda; class Insecta; order Diptera; family Drosophilidae; genus Leucophenga; species Leucophenga maculata. The sequence goes on from JAWNNP010003462.1 coordinate 7,816, forward strand.
CACATCAAAGAATCTACGGCTGATCAATGGACATTGATGACTGCTTGGCGTATGAGGCTACTTCACTACATTCTAAAAAAAAAAAATTTTAAATCTCAGCAAACCTTGGCCGCTACAAGTATATTATCTGCTGCTGTACTAATGAAACCATCATCAACAGGTGCATCAACGACAGACAGAACGAATGCGAAGCCGATCAGATTGGTCTTTAAACCCACAAAATGACATTGTTATATTAAAGCTAACTGATTCCTGCAGCAACTGTTCTGTGACAAAATCTTCTCAACAATCACGACGCCTGTAGAACAGTAATGTTAGAGTTCTAAGTGCTCAGATCCGAAAAAGTGAAGATAAGTTTACTTTGGAAGCTAGTAAATAAAATGGTATATCCACTTCTTAAAATACGTCTACAATCGCTACATCAAAGCAATCTACCGGCTGATCACATGGACATTGATGACTGCTTGGCGTATGAGGCTACTTCACTACATTCTAAAAAAAAAAATTTAAAATCTCAGAAAACCTTGGCCGCTACAAGTATATTATTCGGCTGCTGTACTTATGAAACCATCATCTACAGGTGTATCAACGACAGACAGAACGAATGCGAAGCCGATCAGATTGGTCTTTAAGCCCACAAAATGACATTGTTACATTAAACCTAACTGATTCCTGCAGCAACTGTTCTGCGGCAAAATCTTCTCAACAATCACGACACCTGGAGAACAGTAATGTTAGAGTTCTAAGTGCTCAGATCTCAAAAAGTGATGATAAGTTTACTTTGGAAGCTAGTAATAAAATGGTATATCCACTTCTTAAAATACGTCAACAATCGCCACATCAAAGCAATCTACCGGCTGATCACATGGACATTGATGACTGCTTGGCGTATAAGGCTACTTCACTTTATTCTAAAAAAAAAAATTTTTAAATCTCAGAAAACCTTGGCCTCTACATGTATATTATTCGGCTGCTGTACTTATGAAACCATCATCAACAGGTGCATCAATGACAGACAGAACGAATGCGAAGCCGATCAGATTGGTCTTTAAACCCACAAAATGACATTGTTACATTAAAGCTAACTGATTCCTGCAGCAACTGTTATGCGGCGAAATCTTCTCAACAATCACGACACCTGGAGAACAGTAATGTTAGAGTTCTAAGTGCTCAGATCCCAAAAAGTGAAGATAAGTTTACTTTGGAAGCTAGTAATAAAATGGTATATCCACTTCTTAAAATACGTCAACAATCGCCACATCAGAGCAATCTACCGGCTGATCACATGGACAATGATGACTGCTTGGCGTATGAGGCTACCTCACTACATTCCACAAAAAAAATTTTAAATCTCAGAAAACCTTGGCCTCTACATGTATATTATTCGGCTGCTGTACTAATGAAACCATCATCAACAGGTGCATCAATAACAGACAGAACGAATGCGAAGCCGATCAGTTTGGTTTTTAAACCCACAAAATGACATTGTTACATTACAGCTAACTGATTCCTGCAGCAACTGTTCTGTGACAAAATCTTCTCAACAAGCACGACACCTGGAGAACAGTAATGTAAGAGTTCTAAGTGCTCAGATCCGAAAAAGTGAAGATATGTTTACGTTGGAAGCTAGTAATAAAATGGTGTATCCACTTCTAAAAATACGTCAACAATCGCCACATCAAAGTAATCTACCGGCTGATCACATGGACATTGATGACTGCTTGGCGTATGAGGCTACCTCACTACATTCCACAAAAAAAAATTTTAAATCTCAGAAAACCTTGGCCTCTACATGTATATTATTCGTCTGCTGTACTTATGAAACCATCATCAACAGGTGCATCAATGACAGACAGAACGAATGCGAAGCCGATCAGATTGGTTTTTAAACCCACAAAATTACATTTTTACATTAAAGCTAACTGATTCCTGCAGCAACTGTTCTGTGACAAAATCTACTCAACAATCACGACACCTGGAGAACAGTAATGTAAGAGATAAGATAAGTTTACTTTGGAAGCTAGTAATAAAATGGTGTATCCACTTCTTAAAATACGTCAACAATCGCCACATCAAAGCAATTTACCGGCTGATCACATGGACATTGATGACTGCTTGGCGCATGAGGCTACTTCACTACATTTTAAAAAAAAAAATTTTAAATCTCAGAAAACCTTGGGCGCTACATGTATATTATTCGGCTGCTGTACTAATGAAATCATCATCAACGGGTGCATCAACGACAGACAGAACGAATGCGAAGCCGATCAGATTGGTTCTTAAACCCACAAAATTACATTGTTACATTAAACCTAACTTATTCCTGCAGCAACTGTTCTGCGGCAAAATCTTCTCAACAGTCACGACACCTGGAGAACAGTAATGTTAGAGTTCTAAGTGCTCAGATCCGAAAAAGTGAAGATAAGTTTACTTTGGAAGCTAGTAATAAAATGGTATATCAACTTCTTAAAATACGTCAACAATCGCCACATCAAAGCAATCTACCGGCTGATCACATAGACATTGATGACTGCTTGGCGTATGAGGCTACTTCACTACATTCCAAAAACAAAAAATTTTAAATCTCAGCAAACCTTGGCCGCTACAAGTACATTATTCGGCTGCTGTACTTATGAAACCATCATCAACAGGTGCATCAACGACAGACAGAACGAATGCGAAGCCGATCAGATTGGCTTTTAAACCCACAAAATTACATTGTTAGATTAAACCTAACTGATTCCTGCAGCAACTGTTCTGCGGCAAAATCTTCTCAACAGTCACGACACCTGGAGAACAGTAATGTTAGAGTTCTAAGTGCTCAGATCCGAAAAAGTGAAGATAAGTTTACTTTGGAAGCTAGTAATAAAATGGTATATCAACTTCTTAAAATACGTCAACAATCGCCACATCAAAGCAATCTACCGGCTGATCACATAGACATTGCTGACTGCTTGGCGTATGAGGCTACTTCACTACATTCCAAAAAAAAAAATTTTAAATCTCAGCAAACCTTGGCCGCTACAAGTATATTATTCGGCTGCTGTACTAATGAAACCATCATCAACAGGTGCATCAACGACAGACAGAACGAATGCGAAGCCGATCAGATTGGCTTTTAAACCCACAAAATAACATTGTTAGATTAAACCTAACTGACTCCTGCAGCAACTGTTTTGCGGCAAAATCTTCTCAACAATCACGACACCTGGAGAACATAATGTTAGAGTTCTATGTGCTCAGATACCGAAAAAGTGGAGATAAGTTTACTTTGGAAGCTAGTAATAAAATGGTATATCAACTTCTTAAAATACGTCAACAATCGCCACATCAAAACAATCTACCGGCTGATCACATGGACATTGATGACTGCTTGGCGTATGAGGCTACTTCACTACATTCCACAAAAAAAAAATTTTAAATTCTCAGCAAACCTTGGCCGCTACAAGTTAACTGACTGACAGCAGCGACTGCTGTTCTAATGACACCATCATCAAAAGGTGCATCAACGACAGACAGAACGAATGCGAAGCCGATCAGATTGGATTTTAAACCCACAAAATAACATTGTTACATTAAAATTAACTGACTCCTGCAGCAACTGTTTTGCGGCAAAATCTTCTCAACAATCACGACACAGTAATGTTAGAGTTCTATGTGCTCAGATCCGAAAAAATGGAGATAAGTTTACTTAGGAAGCTAGTAATAAAATGGTATATCAACTTCTTAAAATACGTCAACAATCGCCACATCAAAACAATCTACCGGCTGATCACATAGACATTGCTGACTGCTCGGCGTATGAGACTTCTTCACAACATTCCACAAAAAAAATTTTAAATTCTCAGCAAACCTTGGCCGCTACAAGTTAACTGACTGACAGCAGCCGACTGCTGTTCTAATGACACCATCATCAAAAGGTGCATCAACGACAGACAGAACGAATGCGAAGCCGATCAGATTGGATTTTAAACCCACAAAATGACATTGTTACATTAAAATTAACTGACTCCTGCAGCAACTGTTTTGCGGCAAAATCTTCTCAACAATCACGACACCTGGAGAACAGTAATGTTAGAGTTCTATGTGCTCAGATCCGAAAAAGTGGAGATAAGTTTACTTAGGAAGCTAGTAATAAAATGGTATATCAACTTCTTAAAATACGTCAACAATCGCCACATCAAAACAATCTACCGGCTGATCACATAGACATTGCTGACTGCTTGGCGTAAGAGACTACTTCACTACATTACCAAAACACAAATATGACATTGTTAACATCTCAGCAAACTTAACTTGGACTCGCTACAGCAGCAACTGTTTTGCGGCAAAATCTTCTCAACAATCACGACATCAGTAATGTTAGAGTTCTATGTGCTCAGATCCGAAAAACTGGAGATAAGTTTACTTGGAAGCTAGTAATAAAATGGTATATCAACTTCTTAAAATACGTCAACAATCGCCACATCAAAACAATCTACCGGCTGATCACATAGACATTGACTGACTGCTTGGCGTAGAGCTACTTCACTACATTCCACAAAAAAAATTTTAAATCTCAGCAAACCTTGGCCGCTACAAGTAATGTGAGCAGTGCTGCTGTGCTCATGACACCATCATCAAAAGTGCATCAACGACAGACAGAACGTTGCGAAGCCGATCAGATTGGATTTTAAACCCACAAAATAACACTGTTACATTAAAATTAACTGACTCCTGCAGCAACTGTTTGCGGCAAAATCTTAACAATGACCTGGCGACACATGGAATTCTATGCTCGACGATGAGATTTTACTTTACTAGAAAAAATGTTAAATTCTCAAATACGTCAACAATCGCCACATCAAAACAATCTACCGGCTGATCACATGGACATTGCTGACTGCTGGCGTATGAGCTCTTCACACATTCCACAAAAAAAAATTTAAATCTCAGCAAACCTTGGCCGCTACAAGTAATGATGCGGCTGCTGTCTAATGACACCATCATCAAAAGGTGCATCAACGACAGACAGAACGAATGCGAAGCCGATCAGATTGGATTTTAAACAAACAAAATGACATTGTTGCATTAAAATTAACTGACTCCTGCAGCAACTGTTTTGCGGCAAAATCTTCTCAACAATCACGACACAGTAATGTTAGAGTTCTATGTGCTCAGATCCGAAAAAATGGAGATAAGTTTACTTAGGAAGCTAGTAATAAAATGGTATATCAACTTCTTAAAATACGTCAACAATCGCCACATCAAAACAATCTACCGGCTGATCACATAGACATTGCTGACTGCTTGGCGTAAGAGACTACTTCACTACATTCCACAAAAAAAATTTTAAATTCTCAGCAAACCTTGGCCGCTACAAGTTAACTGACTGACAGCAGCTATCAACGACAGACAGAACGATGCGAAGCCGATCAGATTGGATTTTAAACCCACAAAATGACATTGTTGCATTAAAATTAACTGACTCCTGCAGCAACTGTTTTGCGGCAAAATCTTCTCAACAATCACGACACAGTAATGTGAGAGTTCTATGTGCTCAGATCCGAAAAAGTGGAGATAAGTTTACTTTGGAACTAGTAATAAAATGGTATATCAACTTCTTAAAATACGTCAACAATCGCCACATCAAAACAATCTACCGGCTGATCACATGGACATTGCTGACTGCTCGGCGTATGAGACTTCTTCACTACATTCCACAAAAAAAATTTTAAATTCTCAGCAAACCTTGGCCGCTACAAGTTAACTGACTGACAGCAGCTGACTGCTGTTCTAATGACACCATCATCAAAAGGTGCATCAACGACAGACAGAAGATTGCGAAGCCGATCAGATTGGATTTTAAACCCACAAAATAACATTGTTACATTAAAATTAACTGACTCCTGCAGCAACTGTTTTGCGGCAAAATCTTCTCAACAATCACGACACCTGGAGAACAGTAATGTTAGAGTTCTATGTGCTCAGATCCGAAAAAGTGGAGATAAGTTTACTTTGGGAGCTAGTAATAAAATGCTATATCAACTTCTTAAAATACGTCAACAATCGCCACATCAAAACAATCTACCGGCTGATCACATATACATTGCTGACTGCTTGGCGTATGAGACTACTTCACTACATCCACAAAAAAAATTTTAAATTCTCAGCAAACCTTGGCCGCTACAAGTATATTCGGCTGCTGTACTAATGACACCATCATCAAAAGGTGCATCAACGACAGACAGAACGAATGCGAATTCGATCAGATTGGTTTTTAAACCCACAAATGATTTTGTGTAAGCGATAGGTATCCTTAACATCAGAAAAGGGATGTATCCTACGATTTTGACAATAAAAATCGAAAACGCTAACGAAGTGTCGAATATTGTGATAGCGAATCAAATATTGCACTTAAATAAACGAAAAATCGAACGAAATTTGTCAATAAATTTGTATACTCGTATACATAAATTGCGTATTAAAATTGAAACGCGCGTTCCGAAAACGGTAAATTGGTGAAATATGTACATATATAGTACTAGCGGCCCGTCCCGGCTTCGCACGGGTCAACATAAGATTTTCTTATATGTTTTAAGGATGTTGCAAAAGGGTTTTTCTTTTAAAAAAATTTACCTGTGTACCTTCAATTGCTTGTCATTTTTATGTACGTAGGAGGTATTTATTATACTTTCAAACCAATCGGTAGGGTAAAAATGTATGATATAGTAATAAAATAACAAATGTTTAATTGATTCATTCTATTTTTAATTCATAACTTTCAATTATACAATTTGTACCGGCTGCATTTTGCAAATGAAGTAAGAAAGCCTCATAAAAATGTATGCGGCGCTAGACGCACTTAATGGTCAATAACAACGTCGTCTATGTTACTCAGGGTGAATGTAGTTTTCCAATGGTAAAAGAATTTTGGAAATCGACACAGTAGTTTTTGTGTTGATTCATTACAAACACACAAACAAAAATACAAATCTTTCCTCTTTATAATAGTAGTTAGGATAAGATAAACCGCATAAGCGGTTGTCACCTAAGCCAACTATCTGATCCTATTAATATCCTGGGCTAGATAATAGTTCGTATACCAAAAGACTCAACAGTCTACATCAATTTTGGCCTACCTTTCACGCCCTGTTCTTAATCTTCTTAAACTTATACAAAATATAGCGGTACCCTGCACGTTTTGCTGCGCCCAGTAAAAATTATTTTTATAACACAATATATCCTCATCCTACTCGACTCCAAGCATTTCTCTACTTCTTCCAGCAATATTCAAAACCGATAAACAAAATATCTTTTAAACTATGAAACTTTATTCTCTTTTGTTAACTTGATTACTTCATCCGATCCCATTAACATGTATACCAAATTTCATCCATGTACTTCAAAGATATGTTGAATATTTTGTATCGTTCGTATGGGGTGTGGGGTATAGCCAGATAAACCGCATAAGCGGTTGTCACCTAAGCCAACTATCTGATCCTATTAATATCCTGGGCTAGATAATAGTTCCTATACCAAAAGACTCAACAGTCTACATCAATTTTGGCCTACCTTTCACGCCCTGTTCTTAATCATCTTAAAATTTTACAAAATATAGCTGTACCCTGCACGTTTTGCTGCGCCCAGTAAAATTTATTTTTATAACACAATATATTCTCCTCCTACTCGACTCCAAGCATTTCTCTACTTCTTCCAGCAATATTCAAAACCGATAAACAAAATATCTTTTAAACTATGAAACTTTATTCTCTTTTGTTAACTTGATTACTTCATCCGATCCCATTAAAATGTATACCAAATTTCATCCATGTACTTCAAAGATATGTTGAATATTTTGTATCGTTCGTATGGGGTGTGGGGTATAGCCCCTTCTGATTTTGACCAAACTTAAGACGATTACGTTTCCCGATCCCATAAACATGTGTAATATATTTCGTCCCCGTACCTCAAATGGATGCAAAGATATGTTGAATTTTGTTTATCACTTGTATGGGGGGCGGGGATTTTGACTAAACTAAACACGATTACTTTTCACGACCCCATTAACATGTGTAATAAACTTCGTCCCCATACCTCAAATAGATGCAAAGATATGTAGAATTTTGTTTATCGCTTGTACGGGGGGTGGGGCATATCCCCCTCCGATGTTGACCAAACCTAACACGATTACTTTTCATGATCCCATTAACATGTATACCAAGTTTCGTCCCCGTATCTCAAATGGATGCAAAGATGTGTTGAATTTGGTTTATCGCTTGTATGGGGGGTGGGGCATAGCCCCCTTCCCCCTCCACTAAACCTAGCCTATGTTACTCAGGGTGAATGTAGCTTTCCAATGGTGAAAGAGTTTTTGAAATCGACACAGTAGTTTTTAAATTTACTCATTACAAACATACAAACCTTTCCTCTTTATATAATAGTATAGAGTATAGATATAGATATGAATAGAATGTTTTGTCTCTCTCGCGCATACGGACTTGTATTGTAACGTCAAAGGAATTAGGCGCACACATACACATACAAATACAAATACATTAATATATAACAACGCTTGAAACGGGTAAAATTTCAATTTAATGGAAAAACGTAAGAAAAATAAACACGAATAAAACAGAGAACTACGTAATCGCGATCTTAACATTAACGAAAATGCACTAATATAAAACGTGATCGATAAAACCTAAAAACGAAACGATTTTAAACGAAATAAAACAAACAAAATGTCTAGTATTGATAATGTGACTGTAAAGCAGTTAAAGGGTCTTCGTCGAGATCGAGGATTAGCAACATCAGGTTCGAAAGAACAATTAAGCTGACGACTAGCTGAATTTGAAGATCCCAACGAAATTGAAAATGTCACAATGTCCACGACACAGTTGCAGTTCGAAGTGAAACAACTGCGTAAAATGATGGCTCAGGTATTGTCACAAACAGCTGAACAAAACACAACCCTTATTATTCCTGGTCAAACCAGAAATAGAAACGACATTAATTATGTGAATAATTTAGCGGCACCGCAGATATCGCGTCAAGCTTCTGTAAAGGAAATTGCAGATACCTTGCCGGAGTATGACCTAACGGATGAGCGAAGTATTTCGGTAAATCAATTTATTGATCGCGTCAATAAGGTGGTTGAGGCTTATCAATGGAATGTGGTTCGACTCATCAAATGTTTTACACACAACTTGGGCCAGTTTTGCCAACGCCTTTCGAGACGAATTTGGTACAACACCCGACGAAGCTGAATTGCACTACGCTATGGCCAATGCAGTGAGACGTTCCAAAGAAACAATTATGGAATATTGCTTCCGCATGTCTTCTCTTGGAAATCGATACAATCTTAGTGAGGCCGCAGTAATACGCTACACACGTTCTGGGCTTAAACACCGTGAGCTTCAACAGAGCATTGCTGCAATAAAATTTTCAACTATGAAGCAGATGCGAGACACATTCGAAGATTATTTTGTTGATCGAGGGAAAATAAACAATGCGAAATTTAAGACTATTCCAAAACGTGACGAATGTAAAATTAGTGCAGTATTGTTCGTGAAACTATTGCCAAACGCATCAACGCAAACCGAATTAAATGTTCTATGCAAATACGAGGCATATGTGGCGGCGTACGAATTTCAAAAGAAGCTATCATCGTAAAATTAGAAATCGACAATGCAGTAATTACAGCACAAGTGTTCATTGCTGACGACGAGCTTGTAAAGGAAGACTTTTTACTTGGACAAGATGTTATTATGAACGACAATGTTACATTAAAATTGGGAAATGGACAAACGACATTCGAGTCCAAACGTGCTACCAATCATAAGGTAACGAACGATAACAAATTTGAAAAACTTTTGTATAATTTCAGCAATGAAGACGAAATAGCAAAAATTCAAGTTCTACTTGAAAGCTACACCGATGTATTCGCAACAGGGCTTGAGGGTATTGGTAAGACAGTCCTCATTGAAGCTAAAATCGAACTCGAGGAGAATCAAATAGTTTCGCAATCTCCGTGTCGCATATCTGAGCCAAAACGAGAAATAGTCAACCGTATGGTCGAAGACTTATTGCAACGCGACATTATAACTAAATCAACATCGGAGTATGCCAGCCCGGTTGTACTCGTTAAGAAAGCAAACGAAGGTGATCGCTTGTGCGTCGATTACCGTCGTCTTAAAAAATGGGTTAAGAAACAAAATTTTCCTGTTCCTAATATCGAAGAACGACTACAAGACGCGAAAAGATTCAAATATTTTTCATCACTTGATTTGAACAGCGGATACTACCAAATATTAGTATCAACTGAAAGTCGAAAATACACAGCTTTCATCACTACCGATGGCACGTATGAATTCAAGCGTATGCCATTTGGGTTGAAGAACGCTCCAGCAGATTTTAATCGAGTTATGGCAGAAATCCAAAAACGAGATGACATGCTGCATTATATGGACGACATTTTAATCGGCAGCAACAACTTTGACGAAATGCACGAGAAGCTTACTCGAATTCTTTTTGTGCTACGAGACGTAGGTTTAACATTAAATCTCGACAAATGCAAATTGTTTAAGCAAACGATAACATTTCTTGGACATCAATTGGAAGGTATTAGTCCCGGCGAAATTAAGACTAATGATATAAGACATTTTCCGAAGCCGAAAATTGTCACCGATGTTCGAAAATTTTTAGGATTGACCGGTTACTTGTTGCGAAACTATTGCGTAAGAATCAACCGTTTAAATGGGAACAACAACAACACGACGCTTTCAATAAATTAAAGCTAATATTAATATCGAAGCATGAACTTCACACTGACGCAAGTTCAATTGGTCTAGCTGGTGTTTTGCTACAGAATGAAAACGACATTATGAAGCCGATTGCGTATTTTAGCCGATCTACTACCGAAAGTGAAAAGAAGTTCCACAGCTACGAACTTGAAGCCTTAGCTGTAGTTGAATCGTTGGCAAGGTTCAAATATTACGTGTACGGTAAGAAAATAAAAGTAATTACTGATTGCAGTGCACTTCGAACAACTATGGAAAAACGTGAATTAATACAGAGAATCGCAAGATGTTGGTTGAAAATTCACGAGTTCGACATTAAAGTTATTCATCGACCAGGGTCACGAATGGAACACGTAGACGCCTTAAGCCGAACACCCTATGAAGAAGCACACGAATGTCACGACAAAGCCGGTCATATAAGAGTCGATAAAACTATTTAACGTATGAGAAACCTTTTCTGGTTTTCAAGAATGAGAAATTACGTCAAGAGTTACATCAAATCATGCATCGGATGTGCCTTGAATAAACAACCCGGGGGTCGACTCTCGTCGAGTCCGATGGAGACAACCCTCGATCCGCTAATTCGAGCGAGGAGGCTTCGAAAGTCTGGAAAACCGAATTCAAGCGATCGGTATCCTTAACATCACTAGAATGACTTATTATCATTAACGCTAGCACATCTCTATATATCAACTCAATATCGAACAAGCGAAGAACAAAGTCCCGACAAGAAAGAGTGTGGGTGCAGCCGCGAATAAGAACATACGAGCGACGCGTCATAAACATTCAATCATTTTATATACATATACATTATATACATTAAATTCAAAGTAATTATATATATATATCTACCAATATTACACAACCAAACTTATAATAAAGAAACACATATATAATTTATAATAAAATAAATATTGTGCTTTCAATTGTTACAATAAAGTTACCTGATTCCTGCAGCAACTGTTCTGAGGCAAAATCTTCTCAGCAATCATGACACCTGGAGAACAGTAATGTTAGAGTTCTTTGTGCTCAGATCCGAAAAAAGTGAAGATAAGTTTACTTTGGGAGCTAGTAATAAAATGGTATATCAACTTCTTAATATACGTCAACAATCGCCACATCAAAGCAATCTACCGGCTGATCACATGGACATCGATGACTGCTTGGCGAATGAGGCTACTTCACTACATTCCACAAAAAAAAATTTAAAATCTCAGCAAACCTTGGCCGCTGCATGTATATTATTCGGCTGCTGTACTAATGACACCATCATCAAAAGGTGCATCAACGACAGACAGAACGAATGCGAAGCCGATCAGATTGGATTTTTAACCCACAAAATGACATTGTTACATTAAAGTTAACTGATTCCTGCAGCAACTGTTCTGCGGCAAAATCTTCTCAACAATCACGACACCTGGAGAACAGTAATGTTGGAGTTCTATGTGCTCAGATCCAAAAAAGTGAAGATAAGTTTACTTTGAAAGCTAGTAACAAAATGGTATATCAACTTTTTAAAATACGTCAACAATCGCCACATTAAAACAATCTTCCGGCTGATCACATGGACATTGATGACTACTTGGCGTATGAGGCTACTTCACTACATTCCACACAAAAAAAAATTTAAAATCTGACCGCTACATGTCAACAAGCTCTGGACCTCAATTCCGGTAGTTATGATGTCTCAAGTTTAGTTTCACATACATTTTATATTACACACTACCAAGAAACATCCATATGACACCAATTGTTTGATTTTCTTAACATTATACACAGAAATACATATTTACAGAAATACATATTTACTAACAAAGTTAAATTGGAAGAGGTAAGTTTTAATAGTTCTCATTCAAATATAGAATAGTGAACCCAGTTGTACACAAGGATACTAGTCGGGGTTATGACCAAAACACAAATGGTCTTGTCGAGAACACGGCAAGTACATAAGCCAGTACAATGAAGCATAAATCGAAATTAGCAAATTTGTAATTTATAATACATGAAAAAAAGCAGTGTCCTCAAATATATTATGCCAACTGGATGTATCCGGCTTATTTGATATTTATAAAGGAGAGTATGAAAGCGCTACAATTTATAAAATGTAATGTGACGCATTGTATTACACATACATACTAAAATAGGCTCCAAATTTTTTCTCAATAGATAACATCAGTAATAGTAACACATGAACACACTGTTAAATTTTATGTTTTTAAAAATAAATATTATTCACATATGTATCGAAAGTAGTCCAATTTTGATTATTAAAATTATGTATATTTTGTTGGCGTGCCACCGTCCTTTTTTTAATACGTCGTATATCATGAACCTCGAGATTAAACGGCCTGATGACTTAGAAGACGCGTATGCGCTTTTTCTCAATAAAGTGCACTCGGCTGCCCTCACTGCAACAAAAGAAAACCCTTCCCAGTATTTCAGACCGCAAACGAGGACTCACCCGGCTACTAAAACTCTTCTCCTGATAAAGAGGAGGCTCAGAAGAGAATATGTTCGCACGCGAAATCCTGCTGTGGATAGAGTATACCGAAGAGTGTCAAACAGGATCAAAAAGCTGCTTATCAGGCAAAAACAGCAAGATACTGACTTTTTCCTGGAAAACATCTCTCCGAACGCGGGTACAAACTATTCTCTGTGGTCTCTTACGAAACAATACAAGAGACAAACACCACCAAAGTTCCCTATTCGTAAAACAGATGGGAGCTGGGCCAGATCCCCCCCAGGATCGTGCGGAAACTTCTGCTGAGCACTTAGAGGCCAGGTTCCAACCCTTCGAGTCCACATCCGGTAGTCACAGGAGACGAGTACAAAGGGTACTGGACAGACCTGGGCAGCTGGCTCTCCCAGGTAATCCTATCAATATCGAGGGAATTCAGTCCCACATCAAAGCGCTTAAAAATAGAAAGGCCCCACGCGAAGATGGTCTCGATAACAGGACGCTGAAAACACCATTCAAAGCGGTACTCTTTTTAGTACTTCTTTTAAACGCTGTGTTGAGAATTGGGCACTTCCCAAAACCTTGGAAAAAGGCTCAAATCGTTATGATACACAAGAACGGGAAGAGCCCGTCTGACGTTGAGTCATACCGACCCATCAACCTGCTGTCGTCTACTGCGAAACTATTCGAGAGATGCCTGTTGACGAGGATACTAGCGATCGATGAGGTCAACCAAAGGATACCACCATTTCAGTTTGGCTTCAGGAAGGTACACGGAACCCCTGAGCAACTGAATAGGGTGGTGAACATTATCCTAGATGGGTTCCAGGCAAAGGAGTATACAGTCGCTGTTTACTTGGACATCCGTCAGGCTTTTGACAGGGTATGGCACGATGGTCTATTGTACAAATTAAAAAGCATCCTCCCACCGCAGCTGTTTATGATATTAAGTAGTTTCCTGATCGACAGGACCTTTTCGGTGATTCTGGATGGTGAGGAGTCGAGTACGAAAAAAATCTGTGCAGGTGTTTCACAGGGAAATATACTAAGTCCCACCTTGTATACTCTATTCACTTGGGACATGCCCACTGGGCGTACCATCCCGATGGTAGATTCTCAGGACTTTCTAACAGCTACATTTGCTGACTACACTGCTATCCTTGCCAGAGATGAGTGCGTGTACAACGCCACTGATATGCTGCAGTTATAACTTTATAAATTTGGCAAATGGGCTAAAAAGTGGAATATTGGTATAAATCTCAGCAAATGTGCATCAGTGACATACACACTCAGACGTGACGAATGCCCTGGGGTCTTCCTCCTGGGTCAGCTGATTGGACACTATACTGGGTATAAATATCTAGGAGTGTAACTGGATAAACGCCTCACATTTAGATCACATATTAATGCGGCAATCATCGTACCCGCCTGGCGTTATGGGATACAAGTGTACGGCATTGCTGCAAAAACCCACATTAACAAAATACGCGTCCTGCAGGCGAAGATCCTTCGCAGATTAACAGGAGAGTCCTGGTATATGCGCACAGCAAACTTAGAAAAGGACCTAAAAGTCCCTAGAATCGGGGATGTTATTAACAAGCAGACCGCTGACTATATAGAACTACTTAATAGTCACCCAAACCAGCTAGCCAGACGCCTCTTGGAACGCAGAAGGAAGTCAGGAGTGAAAATAAAGCAACGCTTGCAAAGAATTTTGCCTAAGGAGTTACATTTAAGGAATATATAATTTATTGTATATTCTTCTCCCGTAATACCCCTGCAGACATCAGCATTAATTTGTGTTTCATATATGTACTATATATTCTTTTGCCTCACAAACAATAAAATTATTTTTGAATAAGTTTAGCTGTACTATTTTATTTTTTTTTTACTCATTGGTTTAAGTTGTCTACATGATAACAGGACGACCAATAAATAAATGTTTTAAAAAAAAAAAAAAAACGTCGTATATCAGAAATATTTTGTCGCAAATTGAGGAGATATGGTCTTCTATTCTTATACCAATTTAGAAACCCTTACTAGCTATGATAAAATTTATAAGATTTAAATCGAAAACGTGAGACGCATTTAACAGATTATATTATGGTTCCCCATGGCAATATGTATGGTGTTATAGGTCGTTATATGGTTAGACATTTTTTTTTTTCATATGATACTTTCAAATAATTAGTTTATTTGAGATATTATTTTCAGTTTATTTCATTTTTTTGAATCAATATTAAATGCCGTGATGAGATTATGACAGTGAAATATGCCATATTTTAGGTTTTCTTTTTTATACGTAAACTAAAAACCATATTGATTTTAAAGCCAGTTTTAATATTTGATTGGAGTGCATTCTATGATCGCTACAATCTCAAATTTTGGTCATCATCAAAATATATTTGGTGATCAAAATGAATAAAGTACTAGCTGTACTTGCCCCGCTTCGCTGCGTTCTGTGAAAACTATTGTCAAGATAAATGTTGTGCTTATGTATCTATCTAATAGACAGCTAAACTATCCCTACTTTCTTTAATGGATCTTATCCTGATCCCATTAACATGTATTCCAAATATCATCCCTGGGGTGGGCACCGTCCCACCGATTTTGAACATATTCATGATGTAATCTTCTTCCACTCCACTAACATTTATTCCAAATATCATCTCTGTACTTTGAATGGATGCAAAGATATGACAAATTTTATTCACCGTTTATATGGGGGGCATCGCCACCTCATTATAAATAAGAAACAGGTGTTTCAACAGTTTAACAATTGAAGATAAGCAGGTAATATTTTGTCATAAAACCCTATGACTTTAACAGAGCATCATAGAAAGTGTATGGATAAGAAGCATGTAAATAAATTGACTAAGTTTTCGCGAAGACGATTTCTTTAACACTTTGTGAAGAACGGATCGCATATTTTGGAGGCTTATCGATTTAAAATAAAAGCATTTAACCAATTACCAATTTTGTGAAAACGTTCATAATAATTATTACAAGTAATGGATCAAAAGCGTAAGAGAAATATTTCCAAAAGGTCAAATTAAGCACGAGCTATGAAGGTAGCTAGAGCTGCTGCGACACCGGAGCAGTCCCAAGCTCGGCGTCAACAGAATGCGGAGTATCTGGCGTCCCAAAGGTCTACAGAGACACAGCAATCGTCCCAAGCTCGGCGTCAACACAATGCGGAGTATCTAGCGTCCCAAAGGGTTGCTGAGACACCGCAGCAGTACTAGGCTCGGCATCAACAGCAGGCAGCTTATAATGCGATCCAAAGGGCCACGGAAACAGTTGAAATTGCTGATGCCCACAGAAGCGCTGTTGCTGAAAGGGCGGTGCAGCGAGGTCAAACATTTACGACAAACACATGGGGTACATTCGAAAAAGCTGCATATGAGTACGACGAGACGCTTGATTATAAAAGTCACAAGCTTATAAATATAAAGGCAATGAACAAAGATTGCTGATTTAGTGGAGCTCTTAAATGGCAAGAGGAAACAGCAGGCATGTGTTGTTCGTGAGGAAAAGTAGCAATTTCTACAATAGAACCACAGAAAAAGCTATTTTCTAATAAAACATATGAGTGTCGCCTTTTTCTCAGAAATATATGACGTCTTTTGGAGCGGATAAAATTGTCTCAATGCCAGGATTTTGTCCGACTTCCACTATTCAAGATCAAGTATACCACAAAATTGGTTCATTGCTCCCTGCGATCAATATGCAACCTCAATTTTTACAAGTTTACTTGTCCAGAAAATACAAAGAGTTCTACACGATCATAACATTTTGGTACATGAATTTACATCACCTAAAGATAGAGTGCCAAAAGACAGTTATAAAGTTGTACCACGTAATCAACACGAGAGACGGTTCAATGTCCCGAACAAAAATGAAATAGCTGCCGTAGTAGTTAGTGGTGAGCAAACTGCGTCTCTCGATATCGTTGTTCAAGCGAATGATGGCATGCTCACCAGAGTTCCGGACACTCATAGATTTTACGACGCCCTTGTTACCAAATCACCCAAACCAAACAAAAACGTATACTGTAAGAATTTTAAAGCATATCATCTGATGATCCTTCGCGCCGACTTTAAGTTGTAGCTTCGGTGTAGACTTCTTCTTCACCAGTTTATGGTGGACATGTATGTCAAGATGGAGAGTGAGCGCTTGAGGTTTATTTCTTTGAATCAAAAGAAACTACGGGCTGAAAACTATATTCATTTACAAGACGCGATAAGAAACGATGCAGATCTGGATCCAAATAACTTGGGCAAGGCGGTGATTTATCCATCATCGTTTGTTAATAGCCTAAGATATCTTCGTGAATATATACAAGATGCATTCACATACGTGCGTAACTACGGGAGGACTGATCTGTTTATTACATTTACATGTAACCCCGCCTGGCCAGAAACTACCAAAAACTGACTGGCCAAAATTCAACGGATAGACATGACTTAACAGCTAGAGTATTTAAAATAAAAGTACAAAAATTAGTTTCTCTATTGTGTGGAAAAAAAATTGGTTTGCCTCACGTGCTCTTATTATTGTGGTTGCAGAAGAAATTGACGAAGTTATAAATGCTGAAATAACAAACCCAGAAAATGATCCAAAACTTTATGATACGGCGGTCGTAGGACAGCTCCAAAAATTAGAGGTAGTACCCGGGAAATGTTAGTAGACAACAGCTGGGTAGTCCCATATTTCCCCCTCCTATTTAAAATTTTAAACACCCACATAAATGTAAAGTTCTGTTACACGGTACACGCTATAAAATACATTTGACATTTTTTGACATTCGACTGAGAGGGAATATAAATATTGATGCGAGAGATGAGGTGCTAACATTTAGAGCAGACCGATATAATAGCAGTAACAAGGCAGCATGGCGGATTTTAGGTCTACCTCTGCACGAGAGGCACCCAACCATCACTCATCTCGAGGTACATCTACCCAACGGTGATCGGATTTACTTCACTGAAAATAATTTTAGAGAGAGATTAGCGTCACCACCTAGAACGACTCTAACTGCATTTTTTCTGCTGTGCTAAAATGACGCATTTGCAAAATCGTTACTTTACGTTGACGTACCTAGCTACTATACATGGAATGCATCGCAAAAAAAATGGAAACGTCGTTTACAAGGAACACCTATTGAAGGGTGGACGGGTGTGAAGGCAGGCGACACTCTTGATCGCATGTACACTGTACACGTTAGCAACTTTGAATGGTATTGCTGGCGAATGCTTCTGAATGTAATACGGGGACCCACTCAATATTTGGACTTAAAAACTATTGATGATCAAGAGCTTGCAACTTTTCAAAAGGTATGTGAGAAGTTGGGATTGTTGGAAGATGACAAACACTGGGATGCCACGATGGAAGAGACCGATCTGTGTCGCTCACCAGCTAAAACGGTACTAGATTGCGTGTCACTGAACTAGGATGGAATATTATAAAGGCCACAATTTCAACTGGCGAACCAAAGGGAGACAGTGTGCTAATACCACAAGTCCCAATTATACCTTATAATTTACCTTTTAAGTTTAAGCGTCTGCAGTTTCCATTAAAAGTTGCATTTTCGATGAACATCAATAAATTCCAAGGTCAAACTTTAAAGGTAGTACGTATACATTTGGGTACGCCATGTTTTTCCCACGGTCAGCTCTACGGAGCTTGCTCACGTGTTTCGAACAAGCACAATCTCCATGCATTCGCTGAACGGAATATGTCATTTAATACAGTTTATAGCAGTATATTACAGTAGGTAAGCCCCTTAAAATGCGTTGATGTGACTTATGAGCGCTAAAATTATTTCTTTGATTATCGAATCACTACTAATCAGAGAAACCGCGATGGACACATAGTACATATAATATTATATATGATATGTAATATAAATAAATGTAGGAGAATAGATGCGAATATTTGTTGTAGGTGTAGCAAAGAGACCGAAGTGCATCGTGACAAGCATAGTTTGTTGTACAAAATGACAACCATAAAGGCACATAGTTACGCGAAAAGCGTGAGGGAACATTGAAAGAAAGAGATTGCAGTAAATAAGGAGAATCTACTTCCCCACAAAGAATCTTGTGAAGGAAAACAACAGAGAGCATTGACCGTCGAGCAGATAGAGACGGACGATCAATAAGTTTTAATCGATCCATATATGGAGGGAGATGTATATCAGAAGCCCAATTGAGCTTTCTGAGAGCAAATAACAGAAACTGTTTTTAAATAGACTCGATACGATCTTGGTGGATTGCATAATGTGGGTTCCAGACACATGATGCAAATTCTAAGATCGGACCAACAAGTGATGTGCATAGAAGTTTAGTAGTATATGGGTCATTAAATTCCTTGAACCACCGCTTTATAAAGCCAAGAACACCTTTAGTTTTATTAACGAGGCACACTATATGATTGTTGTAGCTCAATTTAGGGTCCATAAGGACACCTAAATCATTAATAAAAATGTCCCTACTAAGGTTATGAACACCCAGAAAGTAGGTCATAATGAATGGTTTTCAGCGATGGAATGTTACGCATTTATATTTAGAGATTTTTAAATTAAGATAGTTTGTTAAGCACCAAGTATGTAACGAGCTCAGATTGTTATAGACTATGTTGGGAAACATCAGAATATGACAAACATAGTATGACATCATCAGCATACATCAATACATGAGCATGATTTATTGCCAAAGGGAGATCATTTATGAATAAAACAAAGAGCATTGGCTCAAGATGACTACCTTGTGGAACACCAGAAGACACATCTATAGATTTCGACAAGCAATTGTTAAAAAAGACTTTTTGCGACCTACCTACAAGGTAGGACTGTGTCCAATTTACAAAAGATAGGGGAACTCCAAAAGCTTTTAGTTTATGTATAAGGTGACTATGACATACACTGTTAAAAGCTCTGCTAAAATCTGTATAAATAGGAATATTATCAGGACCAGGCAGGCATGAAAATTTAATAGATTTAAGAGAAATTAGTACATTAGTTACGGTAATTACAGGAGATAATATATAGTCGTAGGATGGGATAACATAGGGATACGATGTTGTACAGTTAGGCGAAGAATTAGTGTAGGTGGATTGAAAGAAAGAAGCAAATAAATTCGATATGTGAGAATCAGAGGATGCTTCATTACTATCAAGATGAAAGTTAGCGGTATAAGCTGTATTTCTACGCGGTTGACAAAGTTAAAAAAGCTTTTAGGATTATTGCGCACATTGTTTTTGACTCTCAATAAATAAGCAGCGTAGCACTGTTTATTTACAGTAATCGACAGTGGAACTGGTTACTTTGTATTTTTTAAAAAGGCGAGATTTAATATTTTTAAACGACTGAGGCTACGAGAGAACCAGGGTAGCCTATTGGCTGAATTTGACACAGTTGTGTAAGTTATACATCTGTCAAAGTTATTGAAAACGGTTGAATAGAAAATATTCAATGCCGCCTCGACGTCAGTACATGCCTCGAGAGCTGTCCAATCAGTACTGAATAAAAGTTGATTTAACTTGGCGTAGTCAGTTTTCTTAAAACATCTGACACGATGAGGAGATTTAACATTTCCCACACGAGGAACTTTATCGAGCTGAAAAGAAAGCTGCAAATGGGGTGATAATTATCTTTTGGTAATATTACCGGAGGTATTCTGTTAACTGATATATTGAAACTAATGTCAACAAATACCAGATCCAGAAACCGACCTGACATTTTGCAAATGTTGTTACACTGTTGCAAAGATAAATCAAGAAGACTATCTAGAAAATCATTGTTGGCAGTTGGCATTAAATTAGAAGAATCATCAGTCATAAACCATTTTATATTAGTGAATTAAAATCTCCCATAACTATAATATGATCTCTATCCCGTAACCCTGTAGCTATACGCGAAATCGCTGTAGCATGAAGCAAGTAAATGCTCATTTCCGAAGACGAAGGGATGTATGAGCAAGTAACGTACATGTTAAAATCACAAAATGAAATTTTAACACATATGAATTCAATAAATTCAATATTGAAAATGCAAATTTCTTCAGCCTTAGCTCGTATCTCATCTAAATACCTCCTCCCCATGCC
>JAWNNP010003463.1:0-65484 GCA_035044805.1 Leucophenga maculata
CCAAAATTATAAAATGAATTAATTATCTATAAGTTAAATTGAACTATAGCATATAAATTGTGGGATATTTACTAATTTGAATATTAACAGTCAAAACTGTCAAGCATAATCTATTGTAAATAGCATAAATAATTACTCTCTCGTTCTTATTCTTTAACCGCTTGCATGCGGCGAGTTTACTCTAATCAAATGAAATGAATAAACGCAAAGTTAGTTGTCGATTAACTTGTGTGGAACAAGTCATACGTGCATATTTAATTTTCACTCTTTTAATAAAAAGCGCTGGCACGACTACTCACGAAAAGTTGAAATAACCTAGGGTACGAGTTTGAGTCTGCATTAATTCGAAACATTTTGGCGTCCCCGGGTGAACTAGTCGTGGCTTCGTCAATGAAAACAATTAAAAAGTGAATTAAAATATAATAAAATTCGTAAAAAAGCATTAAAATGGCGGCAGTGCATATATATCTACGCTGCGCTTCATATCATCTCGTCGCTGATAGTTGGGCATATACGGCTGGAATCTACGCTACGCTTCACATACATCGTTGGATATACTTCGTCAACATTCTGTGGTGTTACGTCGTTGGAAACTGGTGCAGGACGCTTATCTTTGGATTCACGGACTGTCAGCAGTATTCTAAGAGAAGTAATAATAGCCAGGTAACAAGTGCAAAATTACTTGATATTACGGCAGTGGAAAACATAGACTGGCATACATACATATATGCAATTAAACATAACCTGCTCGTGTGGAATAACATATATAAAAAGACAGCATTTAAAGGGGATATGAACTTCATGGAAACCCAAACTAACTGTTCGCATAAGTACATACATATAGAGAGTACATAACAACAGTTGCATTTCGATCACTTGCAAATTTCTTCGTTCGTTGGAGTTGGTATGTATTGAAAATCGTTCATACATATTTACCGCTCATCTCGCTCTGCTTGGTATAGATATTCAATGTTACAGCTTCCTGCTAATCTACAGGCAGCAAAAATTTAATGCAAGTAGAGCAGTCGCTTGCTCGTAACTATTTTCGTGTGTTAATCGAAACACAATTATATACAAATTTCGTTCTTCAATATCTCATATCTAATTGAAATAATTGCATACATTTTGTAATACATTGCACTACATTTCATTATGGCTGGACATAAAAAGAAAATTAAACATAGTTCATCGTTTGATATGGATTTAATATTATTCCAACGTGAAAACGTACTAGCAGATATTCGTCGTATAAAAGAATTCGTCAGCGAAAATGAAGATTCAATCGAATCTCACGAATTGGAACGTAGTCTTGATTTTTTTAACGGATACATCGAAAATGCTTTACAGCTTCAGACGGAGCTAGACAATATAACTCCAGCTATAGCTTCACGAGCTGATTTGGAAAATGAATGCATTTCAGCAAAATCGTTGCTAATGTCCATTAAAGGTTGCCTAGGTTTGGTGGCAATTATTCAGAATATAGAAATTTCATTGGACTATTTGAAACCCTAGTTGACAAAGATCCAGGTTTGAGCAATATTGAAAAATTCAATCGCTTTTTATCGTTCCTTCAACATAAGGCTTTAGGTACTGTAAAAGCATTTCAAGTAACAGAAAGCAATTATCCTAAAGCGTTGGCACCTTTAAAGCGTGTCTATGACAATAGTTGTTTGATCTTTTTTGACAGTATTGCAAAACTATTCGAGTTACCTTCTATATCAAATCCATCAGCGTTATCACTTCGCACATTGATTGATGCGGATTCCGCCATTTACGGGTCATTGCTATTAATCGGTAATAACAAACAGATAGCCAATGCAATGCTGATCTATATTGTTTTGTCAAAAGTAGATCCTAAAGCCAGGACAAAATGGGAAGAAAATCTAAATTATGATAGTATTCCATCATGGATGGAATGCTAAAAGGCACAACTAATAAGCGATATCAACACTTGTCACCTAAGGAGAGTTTGTCGGGTCGAACTAAACCACGAAAGCCTGATCGGGAAGCTTATTATAAACGGTGGTAGCTAAAACTTCAATGTCGATAATTCAAAACAGTAAAGCACAAGAGCCTAAATGTGCGTTCTACAAATCGAATGTACATTTCATCCAGTTTTGCAATTCATTTGCTGCAATTCCAGTAGCAAATTGGTCGAAATAAAAAGTAGAAAAGGCAATTTCTATATAGCAAGAGCTTTATTAGACTCCGGATCCCAATTAAACTATATTGCGGAAGATTTAGCGAAAAATCTTCAATTGAAAAAATATTCAAATCAAATTAATTTGTTTTGCGTAGGCGTAAAAGTACCTCGTCTCTTCAACACTCGGTTGAAACATTAATCGGATCACGATTAAATTCGTTCGAAACGAGGGCAGAATTTGGAGTAATGAAGGCCATATCGACAAATCAACCAAATAAAGCAACTTCTGCTAGTGGATGGAATCTACCTAATGATTCCCAGCTTGCAGATTCTTTCTTTTTCAAACCACAACGTATAGACCTTCTACTCGGTGCAGAAACATTATTTGATCTAATTCGTCCAGGTCAAATTAAGAAAGGATGAGACGGCACAACTTTTCAAGAGACAGTCTTTGGCTGGATAATATCGGGTCGACGTAAACCCTTATATACCACTCTCAGGCATGTTCGTTTCTTAACATAACTCAGGAGCCATGTCAATTAGACACACTCGCTCGAAAATTCTGGGAGCTAGAAGAGATTGCCAAAGAAAATAACATTATGATGAACAGCAGAACAGCAGCTTTGCAAAGACTCATTCAAAAACACAACGTTGCGATTACCCAGGGGTCGATTTTGTGTAACGTTGCCGTTCAAGTCAAACTGCAAAGAGACGATTTTTCTCTCTAGAGAAAAGACTTTTAACCAAGCTTATTCTCTACATTACTTCGCTTTTGATTTGGCTTATCCGCAATGACTGCTGATATCACTAAAATGTATCGTCAAATCGAAGTTGAATCTCAGCGGAACTATAAATTAATAATTTGGAGAGAGCCATCTACAGACTCACTGAAAATATATAGACTAAATACAGTCACTTAACTGCACCGTTCTTAGCAATCCGTTGCCTGAAATAGCTTAGCGACATTTATTCAGAATCGGTTTCTAACGATTTTTACATAGATGATCTACTGACTTGGGCTGATACTGTAAAGGAGGTAGATCAAATACGCCACGAAGTATCATACATACTAGAACCTGTTGGTTTTACAAGGATACGAATCAAACCATCACGACTATTGGTACTACAGATTCTACTTGTACAAAGACATTAGGACTAGGTTGGAACCCTCAGGACTACATCTTCAATTACTCATCGAAAGAACTAGATACAAATGCGCTACCAACAAAAAGGTCAATCCTATCTTTCACTTCTCGTTTGTACGATCCTCTTGGACTACTGTGTCCGGTGGTAACTAAAGCCAATATATTAATTGAAGATATTTGGCTTCAAAATTTCGATTGGGATGAACAAATTCCTACGCATCTTCAAGAAACTTGGAAATCAATACCAGTAAATTTCGCAAAGGTAAATTCAATTTCAATACCTCTACACATCGGTGTCTTAAAATCAAATATATGCCAAAGTCATGGATTCTCAAACGCATCAACTCGAGCATATGGATGTTGTCTATATATACGAGTTATTCAATCGCAGGGTGTGTCTATGCAAAACTCGAAGTCGCACCATTAAAAACAAAGTCGCTGCCGAGATTGGAACTCTACGCCGCACACTTATTGACAAAGCAATGGAAAAAAGTTCAAACGAAATTTGACTTTCCTGTAGAAATGGTAGTTTTTTGGTCAGATTCAGAAGTTGTCTGACTGAAAACACATCCATCAAATCATTGCGTCTCGGAAATCCAAGAAATCACTACAGACGTGTCATAGTGACACGTGTCAACAAAAGAAAATCCTCCATTTCGAATTAAATACACAGCAATTATCGTTAGAAAAACGTAAAGCCGTAATGATCCTCAACTCGGCCGATGAAATAGAAAATCCGTTGCAGGAACTAATGCAAAATAATTCGTCGTATTTGAAATTGCTGCGTATTGTCGTATATATGCGGCGATTTACTAAAGCAAAGGAGTTGGCTAAAGCAAACACTATTCTGCCTACTGCACATGAACTCGTTTAGCGTTCTTAACAATCATTCAAAGCATTCAACATGAGTTATTTCATTGTGAAATGGATAAGATAAACCAATCTTTTATGTTGCCGGCGTCTTATCAAAAACTAAATCCATTTATATGTACTTACAAAGACGCAAAAACAAGGTTTACATTACAACGCGCATTTGACTGGTGATGACCACAACTACCTTATGAGCTGGTAACATTATTTCATTGGTTCATTTCAGAAGTGCTTTACAACAACAATTGCTTGTTGATGTGCAGTTGCGTTTTTTGATTGGCTGTCGATTGTTGAAGCAAACCGCAAAGCCCCATGATTAAAATACACTTAGCATTTTTTCTTGGTTTTAAAAAGAAAATTGTATTATTTTTTATACTTGTTTTTCTTTCTTTTTTTAAATTTACATTTTTATTATTTGTTTTTTTAATTGTAAAGTGTATCCAATCTTACAATTTAAATTGTTAATTATTTATTCCATTTACAAGAATACAAAAATTTCTTACAGTGTTCGAAGAATCAGCACGAGCATTTGACTATTGACTAGTGTCGCTAAAACTATTCCAAAATAACTGATAAATAATCACATTTTCGATTAATGTTCATATATTATATTTTGTTCATCATAGTTTAACATTTGGCCGTATATAAGTACGTGTTATGCACAAAATGTACGCGTGTTGCACATATATACGCGTTTTTTTGTAGTTTATGCTTCCCGCTCAATCAAATGCTTTGTTTCTTGTTTCAACCGCGACTGATTCGAGGCATCGTCCTCTTCGATTACCAGCACTCTTGTTTTAACAGTGTTGTAAATATGTTGAATTTTAAAATAGGTGTTGTAAATTGCTAGGAAAATGTAACGGCAGTTTAAATTGCCAACAACTAGCGACTGACTTACTTTGTTGTTGCTTTTTATGGTATATTGCGTTTGTCTGAAAGTTTAAAACGTGTGTGTGTGATTGGTCCAGTCAAAGTCTCATTAAAAATTCGTGGAAAACATCTGTTTCACTTCAAAGGCTGCCCATTTAGATCTTTTTGATATTATGTGTTTATTATGTGTTTATCTAGATCTATACGACGCCGCTGGCACGACGCACAGAAGGATGATCTTCTCACTTAAGCTTTATCTTGAGGTGTAGAATTTGTGAAAAACTATCGCATTTGAAAAGATGGCTGCGCCTAAAACAGCGCCACAAGGTGGACACCATTGTAATCGTACACGATGACAACGCGCCTACACAACATTGGAAGTTGGGCGTAATAACTGCAGCCATACCAGCATCAGATGGAAAGGTGCGAGTGGCCGAGGTCAAATCCTCAAGCGAGCAATACATAGGCTACCGCCAATACCAATTAATTGAAGGCCTGCAGCCTATCAACGTGGCCGATGTTAAGGCATTTCCTAAATGCTAATAATTATTATGTCTAAAATTATAAAATTAATTATTTATCTATAAGTTAAATTGTCGCATATTAACTAAATACAATTACTCTCTCGTTCTCATTATTTAACCACTTGCATGCGAAAAGAAAAAATTAAACGCGAAGTTAGTTGTCGATTAACTGCTGAACTCCACACAAGTCATACGCGCATATTTAACTTTCTGTCTTTTAGTAAAAACCGCTAGCCACGACTACCCACGAAAAGTTGCAATAACCTAGAGTTAGTCCCACGAGTTTGGGTCTGCATTAATTTCAAACAGATGTGTTGATTATTTTATAATAAGTAAAGAAAGTTACTGTATTCTAGAAAACGAATTGTTTGTGTTGCGATTAGGAATTAAAGTAGGGTGTTTGGCTCTGTTCGTCTGGTAGACAGGACAATCAGTGCGTATGTGGGGAATAATACGGGATGTGTTGCAGTTTTGTCACTAGGGGGATGAGAATTATTGAATATGAAGCTATGAGTTAAATTAAATAAACGGAAGAGTTTAGCGTTAGGGGGAAATTTAGCAATTTTTGTTTGGATATGGTTTATGTTTTTGCCGTGTTGCGAAGTGTTGTCCCATATCTTTGTAGTTTTGCATACTGTTTTTTAAAAGTTCCCGTATGTATAAAAGAGGAATAGAAAAAACTTAAGCGAAACACAAATAGTACCAATATACTTAGCTTCAAAAGAGCAAACGCCCTACTTAAACGTGAAAAAAAGATTAATAATAGACTCTCCATACAAATCTTCACATCTGAAATAAATTCAAACACCCCCACTGGAAAAATTTGGTGACATAAATAGTCTTTGCGGACTTAAAAGCCCACACGGCACCCACTGCATCACTGATCAAAGTGTTCCCACTCAGGCAACCACACAACAACATGAAATAGCTCAAATTTTAAGCAAACACTGGTCCAACCTAGCGTCCGACACTAACTTCTCTCAAACATTCAGAACCCATAAACAATCGGTGTCTCCCATCATCTCCCATATACCAAATGTTACAACACCTTCCGTTACAAGTAACACAGCGTCTTCTTGAACTATACAATAACATTCTAGACAGTTTCATCCCTCAGCAATTAAATACCAGCATCATCATAACCATCCCCAAACTCAATGCAGACAAAACCTCCCTGAATTCTTACAGACCCATCTCCCTAAATCCCTGTATGGCAAAACTCCGATCGACTATGGTGCCTTAACAGTGCTACATCACCAGACAACTTCAGCCCTTTTCACCAAGAACCATATCTCCAACCTGTCACTGGACTTTGAAAAGGCATTTGGCAGGGTTGACATCCACACTATAAACGACGAACTTAAAAATGGAAAATTGGACCCAAAATTCTGAAATATATAATTAATTTTTTTACCAACAGGAAAATAATAGTACCAGTCTTCAACTCCATTTCCTCCCCAAGATCGCTTGAAAACGGCATCCCTCAAGGTTCCCCTCTCTGTCATTCTTTTTGCCGTTGCCTACAATAAACTAAATAAAACTATAGCCAAATCATTAAATTTGACAACATACGCCGATGACTACACAATTATTAAACACTTAAACAAAGACACATTCAACCTCAACATTAATAGCCTTTTTCACGACATTAAAGCATGGAGCAACTACTTAGGTGCCACCCTTTCCATTGCTAACTGCAAACACCTTCACATTTGCCGAAAAAAATATTGTTCCTTCCAATTACAATCTGCCCAATTCATACTAGAAAACGTAACGTCACTTACAATCATGGTCTTACAATTGACAATAGATACACATGGATCTTTTTTGACAGTATTGCAAAACTATTCAAGGAACCTTCTATGGCAAATCCAACACCGTTATCACTTCGCACATTGATCGATACGGCTTCCGCCATTTACGGGTCATTGCTAGCCAATGCAATACTGATTCATATTGTTTTGTCAAAAGTAGATCCTCAAACCAGGACAAAATGGGAAGAAAATCTAAATTAGGATAGTATTCCATCATAGATGGAATGCGAAAAGGCACTTAATAAGCGATATCAACACTTGTCAGCTAAGGAGAGTTCGTTGGGTCGAACTAAACCACGAAAGTCTGATCGGGAAGCTTATAATAAACGAAGTAAAAAAACTTCAATGTCGATATTTCAAAACAGCAAAGCACAAGAGCCTAAATGTGCGTACTACAAATCGAATGAACATTTTATTCAGTTTTGCAATTCATTTGCTGCAATTCCAGTAGCAAATCGATTCGAATTCGTTAAAAATGCACCATTATGCATTAATTGGTGAAGAAGAGGACACAATGTGTCAAAATGGGAAGCAACACAGTGCAAATTATGTTCTCAGCCATAGAACTCGTTGTTGCACAGGTATACAACTGATATGTAACGAAATATAGCAACAAATACAAATCAAATATTGTTGGCTCAAGCCAAATCATCGAAACAACAATTCTGCCCTGTCTCAAGTGTTAGTCATGCAGCTGCAGAAACTGACCAAGTTATTTTGGCTACTGCATTGGTCAAAATAAAAAGTAGACTTAGGATTCCAATTAAACTATATTGCGGAAGATTTAGCGAAAAATCTTCAATTGAAAAAATATCGAAATCAAATTAATTTGTTTTGCGTAGGCGTAAAAGTACCTTGTCTCTTCAACACTCGATTGAAACATTAATCGGATCACGATTAAATTCGTTCGAAATGAGGTCAGAATTTGGAGTAATGTAATGTAGTAACTTCTGCTAGTGGATGAAATCTACCTAATGATACCGAGCTAGTAGATCCTATCTTTTTCAAACCACAACGTATAGACCTTCTACTCGGTGCAGAAACATTATTTGATCTAATTCGGCCAGGTCAAATTAAGAAAGGATAATATCGGGTCGACATAAACCCTTATATAGCATCGAATCTCAGGCATGTTCGTTTCTCAACATAACTCAGGAGCCATGTAAAATAGACACACTCGTTCGAAAATTCTGGGAGCTAGAAGAGATTTCCAAAGAAAATAACATTATGATGTATTCTCCAGAACAGCAGCTTTGCAAAGACTCATTCAAAAACACAACGTTGCGATTACCCACGGGTCGATTTTGTGTAACGTTGCCGTGCAAGTCAAACTGCAAATAGACGATGTTTGTCTCTGGAGAAAAGACTTTTGAAAGAAACTGAAGTTCGTACAATGTACATTTCGTTTATGAAAGAATATATATCGAATATATATCTTTTCAAATTCACATCACTTCAAACCTCATCAATGCGAACTAAGACCGCAAAGTTCGTCTACAAAATTGCGTGTTGTCTACGACGCATCTTGTAAAACATTAACTCAAATCTCGTTTAATGACTTGTTGATGGTTGGACCAACCATTCAACCAAGCTTATTCTCTACATTACTTCGCTTTTGATTTGGCTTATTCGCAATGACTGCTGATATCACTAAAATGTATCGTCAAATCGAAGTTGAATCTCAGCGGAACTATAAATTAATAATTTGGCGAGAGCAATCTACTGACTCACTGAAAATATATAGACTAAATACAGTCACTTACGGCACGGCAACTGCACCGTTCTTAGCAATCCGTTGCCTTAAATAGCTTAGCGACATTTATTCAGAATCGGTTTCTAACGATTTTTACGTAGATGATCTACTGACTTGGGCTGATACTGTAAAGGAGGTAGATCAAATACGCCACGAAGTATCATACATACTAGAACCTGTTGGTTTTACAAGGATACGAATCAAACCATCACGACTATTGGTACTACAGATTCTACTTGTACAAAGACATTAGGACTAGGTTGGAACCCTCAGGACTACATCTTCAATTACTCATCGAAAGAACTAGATACAAATGCGCTACCAACAAAAAGGTCAATCCTATCTTTCACTTCTCGTTTGTACGATCCTCTTGGACTACTGTGTCCGGTGGTAACTAAAGCCAAGATATTAATTGAAGATATTTGGCTTCAAAATTTCGATTGGGATGAACAAATTCCTACGCATCTTCAAGAAACTTGGAAATCAATATCAGTAAATTTCGCAAAGGTAAATTCAATTTTAATACCTCTACACATCGGTGTCTTAAAATCAAATATATGCCAAATTCATGGATTCTCAAACGCATCAACTCGAGCATATGGATGTTGTCTATATATACGAGTTATTCAATCGCAGGGTGTGTCTATGCAAAACTCGAAGTCGCACCATTAAAAACAAAGTCGCTGCCGAGATTGGAACTCTACGCCGCACACTTATTGACAAAGCAATGGAAAAAAGTTCAAACGAAAATTGACTTTCCTGTAGAAATGGTAGTTTTTTGGTCAGATTCAGAAGTTGTCTGACTGAAAACACATCCATCAAATCATTGCGTCTCGGAAATCCAAGAAATCACTACAGACGTGTCATAGTGACACGTGCCAACAAAAGAAAATCCTCCATTTCGAATTAAATACACAGCAATTATCGTTAGAAAAACGTAAAGCCGTAATGATCCTCAACTCGGCCGATGAAATAGAAAATCCGTTGCAGGAACTAATGCAAAATAATTCGTCGTATTTGAAATTGCTGCGTATTGTCGTATATATGCGGCGATTCACTAAAGCAAAGGAGTTGGCTAAAGCAAACACTATTCTGCCTACTGCACATGAACTCGTTTAGCGTTCTTAACAATCATTCAAAGCATTCAACATGAGTTATTTCATTCTGAAATGGATAAGATAAACAAATCTTTTATGTTGCCGGCGTCTTATCAAAAACTAAATCCATTTATATGTACTTACAAAGACGCAAAAACAAGGTTTACATTACAACGCGCATTTGACTGGTGATGACCACAACTACCTTATGAGCTGGTAACATTATTTCATTGGTTCATTTCAGAAGTGCTTTACAACAACAATTGCTTGTTGATGTGCAGTTGCGTTTTTTGATTGGCTGTCGATTGTTGAAGCAAACCGCAAAGCCCCATGATTAAAATACACTTAGCATTTTTTCTTGGTTTTAAAAAGAAAATTGTATTATTTTTTATACTTGTTTTTCTTTCTTTTTTTAAATTTACATTTTTATTATTTGTTTTTGTAATTGTAAAGTGTATCCAATCTTACAATTTAAATTGTTAATTATTTATTCCATCATCAGCACGAGCATTTGACTATTGACTAGTGTCGCTAAAACTATTCCAAAATAACTGATAAATAATCCCATTTTCGATTAATGTTCATATATTATATTTTGTTCATCATAGTTTAACATTTGGCCGTATATAAGTACGTGTTATGCACAAAATGTACGCGTTTTGCACATATATACGCGTTTTTTGTAGTTTATGCTTCCCGCTCAATCAAATGCTTTGTTTCTTGTTTCAACCGCGACTGATTCGAGGCATCGTCCTCTTCGATTACAAGCACTCTTGTTTTAACAGTGTTGTAAATATGTTGAATTTTAAAATAGGTGTTGTAAATTGCTAGGAAAATGTAACGGCAGTTTAAATTGCCAACAACTAGCGACTGACTTACTTTGTTGTTGCTTTTTATGGTATATTGCGTTTGTCTGAAAGTTTAAAACGTGTGTGTGTGATTGGTCCAGTCAAAGTCTCATTAAAAATTCGTGGAAAACATCTGTTTCACTTCAAAGGCTGTCCATTTAGAACTTTTTGATATTATGTGTTTATTATGTGTTTATCTAGATCTATACGACGCCGCTGGCACGACGCACAGAAGGATGATCTTCTCACTTAAGCTTTATCTTGAGGTGTAGAATTTGTGAAAAACTATCGCATTTGAAAAGATGGCTGCGCCTAAAACAGCGCCACAAGGTGGACACCATTGTAATCGTACACGATGACAACGCGCCTACACAACATTGGAAGTTGGGCGTAATAACTGCAGCCATACCAGCATCAGATGGAAAGGTGCGAGTGGCCGAGGTCAAATCCTCAAGCGAGCAATACATAGGCTACCGCCAATACCAATTAATTGAAGGCCTGCAGCCTATCAACGCGGCCGATGTTAAGGCATTTCATAAATGCTAATAATTATTATGTCTAAAATTATAAAATTAATTAATTATCTATAAGTTAAATTGTCGCATATTAACTAAATACAATTACTCTCTCGTTCTCATTCTTTAACCACTTGCATGCGAAAAGAAAAAATTAAACGCGAAGTTAGTTGTCGATTAACTGCTGAACTCCACACAAGTCATACGCGCATATTTAACTTTCTGTCTTTTAGTAAAAACCGCTAGCCACGACTACCCACGAAAAGTTGCAATAACCTAGAGTTAGTCCCACGAGTTTGGGTCTGCATTAATTTCAAACAGATGTGTTGATTATTTTATAATAAGTAAAGAAAGTTACTGTATTCTAGAAAACGAATTGTTTGTGTTGTGATTAGGAATTAAAGTAGGGTGTTTGGCTCTGTTCGTCTGGTAGACAGGACAATCAGTGCGTATGTGGGGAATAATACGGGATGTGTTGCAGTTTTGTCACTAGGGGGATGAGAATTATTGAATATGAAGCTATGAGTTAAATTAAATAAACGGAAGAGTTTAGCGTTTGGGGGAAATTTAGCAATTTTTGTTTGGATATGGTTTATGTTTTTGCCGTGTTGCGAAGTGTTGTCCCATATCTTTGTAGTTTTGCATACTGTTTTTTAAAAGTTCCCGTATGTATAAAAGAGGAATAGAAAAAACTTAAGCGAAACACAAATAGTACCAATATACTTAGCTTCAAAAGAGCAAACGCCCTACTTAAACGTGAAAAAAAGATTAATAATAGACTCTCCATACAAATCTTCACATCTGAAATAAATTCAAACACCCCCACTGGAAAAATTTGGTCAGACATAAATAGTCTTTGCGGACTTAAAAGCCCACACGGCACCCACTGCATCACTGATCAAAGTGTTCCCACTCAGGCAACCACACAACAACATGAAATAGCTCAAATTTTAAGCAAACACTGGTCCAACCTAGCGTCCGACACTAACTTCTCTCAAACATTCAGAACCCATAAACAATCGGTGTCTCCCATCATCCGATATAATCCGTGCACCGCAGCAATGCACCTAGAAACTGAAATTACAATAACGGAACTGAAATCCGCCCTCAAAAAATGAAAAGAAAATCTTCCACAATCACATACCAAATGTTACAACACCTTCCGTTACAAGTAACACAGCGTCTTCTTGAACTATACAATAACATTCTAGACAGTTTCATCCCTCAGCAATTAAATACCAGCATCATCATAACCATCCCCAAACTCAATGCAGACAAAACCTCCCTGAATTCTTACAGACCCATCTCCCTAAATCCCTGTATGGCAAAACTCCGATCGACTATGGTGCCTTAACAGTGCTACATCACCAGACAACTTCAGCCCTTTTCACCAAGAACCATATCTCCAACCTGTCACTGGACTTTGAAAAGGCATTTGGCAGGGTTGACATCCACACTATAAACGACGAACTTAAAAATGGAAAATTGGACCCAAAATTCTGAAATATATAATTAATTTTTTTACCAACAGGAAAATAATAGTACCAGTCTTCAACTCCATTTCCTCCCCAAGATCGCTTGAAAACGGCATCCCTCAAGGTTCCCCTCTCTGTCATTCTTTTTGCCGTTGCCTACAATAAACTAAATAAAACTATAGCCAAATCATTAAATTTGACAACATACGCCGATGACTACACAATTATTAAACACTTAAACAAAGACACATTCAACCTCAACATTAATAGCCTTTTTCACGACATTAAAGCATGGAGCAACTACTTAGGTGCCACCCTTTCCATTGCTAACTGCAAACACCTTCACATTTGCCGAAAAAAATATTGTTTCTTCCAATTACAATCTGCCCAATTCATACCAGAAAACGTAACGTCACTTACAATCATGGTCTTACAATTGACAATAGATACACATGGATCTTTTTTGACAGTATTGCAAAACTATTCAAGGAACCTTCTATGGCAAATCTAACACCGTTATCACTTCGCACATTGATCGATACGGCTTCCGCCATTTACGGGTCATTGCTAGCCAATGCAATACTGATTCATATTGTTTTGTCAAAAGTAGATCCTCAAACCAGGACAAAATGGGAAGAAAATCTAAATTAGGATAGTATTCCATCATAGATGGAATGCGAAAAGGCACTTAATAAGCGATATCAACACTTGTCAGCTAAGGAGAGTTCGTTGGGTCCAACTAAACCACGAAAGTCTGATCGGGAAGCTTATAATAAACGAAGTAAAAAAACTTCAATGTCGATATTTCAAAACAGCAAAGCACAAGAGCCTAAATGTGCGTACTACAAATCGAATGAACATTTTATTCAGTTTTGCAATTCATTTGCTGCAATTCCAGTAGCAAATCGATTCGAATTCGTTAAAAATGCACCATTATGCATTAATTGGTGAAGAAGAGGACACAATGTGTCAAAATGGGAAGCAACACAGTGCAAATTATGTTCTCAGCCATAGAACTCGTTGTTGCACAGGTATACAACTGATATGTAACGAAATATAGCAACAAATACAAATCAAATATTGTTGGCTCAAGCCAAATCATCGAAACAACAATTCTGCCCTGTCTCAAGTGTTAGTCATGCAGCTGCAGAAACTGACCAAGTTATTTTGGCTACTGCATTGGTCAAAATAAAAAGTAGACTTCGGATTCCAATTAAACTATATTGCGGAAGATTTAGCGAAAAATCTTCAATTGACAAAATATCGAAATCAAATTAATTTGTTTTGCGTAGGCGTAAAAGTACCTCGTCTCTTCAACACTCGATTGAAACATTAATCGGATCACGATTAAATTCGTTCGAAATGAGGTCAGAATTTGGAGTAATGTAATGTAGTAACTTCTGCTAGTGGATGAAATCTACCTAATGATACCGAGCTAGTAGATCCTATCTTTTTCAAACCACAACGTATAGACCTTCTACTCGGTGCAGAAACATTATTTGATCTAATTCGGCCAGGTCAAATTAAGAAAGGACGCGACGGCACAATTTTTTAAGAGACAGTCTTTGGGTGGATAATATCGGGTCGACATAAACCCTTATATAGCATCGAATCTCAGGCATGTTCGTTTCTCAACATAACTCAGGAGCCATGTAAAATAGACACACTCGTTCGAAAATTCTGGGAGCTAGAAGAGATTGCCAAAGAAAATAACATTATGATGTATTCTCCAGAACAGCAGCTTTGCAAAGACTCATTCAAAAACACAACGTTGCGATTACCCACGGGTCGATTTTGTGTAACGTTGCCGTGCAAGTCAAACTGCAAAGAGACGATGTTTGTCTCTGGAGAAAAGACTTTTGAAACAAACTGAAGTTCGTACAATGTACATTTCGTTTATGAAAGAATATATATCGAATATATATCTTTTCAAATTCACATCACTTCAAACCTCATCAATGCG
This sequence comes from Leucophenga maculata, assembly GCA_035044805.1. Taxonomy (NCBI): domain Eukaryota; kingdom Metazoa; phylum Arthropoda; class Insecta; order Diptera; family Drosophilidae; genus Leucophenga; species Leucophenga maculata. The sequence continues at coordinate 15,018 of JAWNNP010003463.1, forward strand.
AACTAAGACCGCAAAGTTCGTCTACAAAATTGCGTGTAGTCTACGACGCATCTTGTAAAACATTAACTCAAATCTCGTTTAATGACTTGTTGATGGTTGGACCAACCATTCAACCAAGCTTATTCTCTACATTACTTCGCTTTTGATTTGGCTTATCCGCAATGACTGCTGATATCACTAAAATGTATCGTCAAATCGAAGTTGAATCTCAGCGGAACTATAAATTAATAATTTGGCGAGAGCAATCTACTGACTCACTGAAAATATATAGACTAAATACAGTCACTTACGGCACGGCAACTGCACCGTTCTTAGCAATCCGTTGCCTTAAATAGCTTAGCGACATTTATTCAGAATCGGTTTCTAACGATTTTTACGTAGATGATCTACTGACTTGGGCTGATACTGTAAAGGAGGTAGATCAAATACGCCACGAAGTATCATACATACTAGAACCTGTTGGTTTTACAAGGATACGAATCAAACCATCACGACTATTGGTACTACAGATTCTACTTGTACAAAGACATTAGGACTAGGTTGGAACCCTCAGGACTACATCTTCAATTACTCATCGAAAGAACTAGATACAAATGCGCTACCAACAAAAAGGTCAATCCTATCTTTCACTTCTCGTTTGTACGATCCTCTTGGACTACTGTGTCCGGTGGTAACTAAAGCCAAGATATTAATTGAAGATATTTGGCTTCAAAATTTCGATTGGGATGAACAAATTCCTACGCATCTTCAAGAAACTTGGAAATCAATATCAGTAAATTTCGCAAAGGTAAATTCAATTTTAATACCTCTACACATCGGTGTCTTAAAATCAAATATATGCCAAATTCATGGATTCTCAAACGCATCAACTCGAGCATATGGATGTTGTCTATATATACGAGTTATTCAATCGCAGGGTGTGTCTATGCAAAACTCGAAGTCGCACCATTAAAAACAAAGTCGCTGCCGAGATTGGAACTCTACGCCGCACACTTATTGACAAAGCAATGGAAAAAAGTTCAAACGAAAATTGACTTTCCTGTAGAAATGGTAGTTTTTTGGTCAGATTCAGAAGTTGTCTGACTGAAAACACATCCATCAAATCATTGCGTCTCGGAAATCCAAGAAATCACTACAGACGTGTCATAGTGACACGTGCCAACAAAAGAAAATCCTCCATTTCGAATTAAATACACAGCAATTATCGTTAGAAAAACGTAAAGCCGTAATGATCCTCAACTCGGCCGATGAAATAGAAAATCCGTTGCAGGAACTAATGCAAAATAATTCGTCGTATTTGAAATTGCTGCGTATTGTCGTATATATGCGGCGATTCACTAAAGCAAAGGAGTTGGCTAAAGCAAACACTATTCTGCCTACTGCACATGAACTCGTTTAGCGTTCTTAACAATCATTCAAAGCATTCAACATGAGTTATTTCATTCTGAAATGGATAAGATAAACAAATCTTTTATGTTGCCGGCGTCTTATCAAAAACTAAATCCATTTATATGTACTTACAAAGACGCAAAAACAAGGTTTACATTACAACGCGCATTTGACTGGTGATGACCACAACTACCTTATGAGCTGGTAACATTATTTCATTGGTTCATTTCAGAAGTGCTTTACAACAACAATTGCTTGTTGATGTGCAGTTGCGTTTTTTGATTGGCTGTCGATTGTTGAAGCAAACCGCAAAGCCCCATGATTAAAATACACTTAGCATTTTTTCTTGGTTTTAAAAAGAAAATTGTATTATTTTTTATACTTGTTTTTCTTTCTTTTTTTAAATTTACATTTTTATTATTTGTTTTTGTAATTGTAAAGTGTATCCAATCTTACAATTTAAATTGTTAATTATTTATTCCATCATCAGCACGAGCATTTGACTATTGACTAGTGTCGCTAAAACTATTCCAAAATAACTGATAAATAATCCCATTTTCGATTAATGTTCATATATTATATTTTGTTCATCATAGTTTAACATTTGGCCGTATATAAGTACGTGTTATGCACAAAATGTACGCGTTTTGCACATATATACGCGTTTTTTGTAGTTTATGCTTCCCGCTCAATCAAATGCTTTGTTTCTTGTTTCAACCGCGACTGATTCGAGGCATCGTCCTCTTCGATTACAAGCACTCTTGTTTTAACAGTGTTGTAAATATGTTGAATTTTAAAATAGGTGTTGTAAATTGCTAGGAAAATGTAACGGCAGTTTAAATTGCCAACAACTAGCGACTGACTTACTTTGTTGTTGCTTTTTATGGTATATTGCGTTTGTCTGAAAGTTTAAAACGTGTGTGTGTGATTGGTCCAGTCAAAGTCTCATTAAAAATTCGTGGAAAACATCTGTTTCACTTCAAAGGCTGTCCATTTAGAACTTTTTGATATTATGTGTTTATTATGTGTTTATCTAGATCTATACGACGCCGCTGGCACGACGCACAGAAGGATGATCTTCTCACTTAAGCTTTATCTTGAGGTGTAGAATTTGTGAAAAACTATCGCATTTGAAAAGATGGCTGCGCCTAAAACAGCGCCACAAGGTGGACACCATTGTAATCGTACACGATGACAACGCGCCTACACAACATTGGAAGTTGGGCGTAATAACTGCAGCCATACCAGCATCAGATGGAAAGGTGCGAGTGGCCGAGGTCAAATCCTCAAGCGAGCAATACATAGGCTACCGCCAATACCAATTAATTGAAGGCCTGCAGCCTATCAACGCGGCCGATGTTAAGGCATTTCATAAATGCTAATAATTATTATGTCTAAAATTATAAAATTAATTAATTATCTATAAGTTAAATTGTCGCATATTAACTAAATACAATTACTCTCTCGTTCTCATTCTTTAACCACTTGCATGCGAAAAGAAAAAATTAAACGCGAAGTTAGTTGTCGATTAACTGCTGAACTCCACACAAGTCATACGCGCATATTTAACTTTCTGTCTTTTAGTAAAAACCGCTAGCCACGACTACCCACGAAAAGTTGCAATAACCTAGAGTTAGTCCCACGAGTTTGGGTCTGCATTAATTTCAAACAGATGTGTTGATTATTTTATAATAAGTAAAGAAAGTTACTGTATTCTAGAAAACGAATTGTTTGTGTTGTGATTAGGAATTAAAGTAGGGTGTTTGGCTCTGTTCGTCTGGTAGACAGGACAATCAGTGCGTATGTGGGGAATAATACGGGATGTGTTGCAGTTTTGTCACTAGGGGGATGAGAATTATTGAATATGAAGCTATGAGTTAAATTAAATAAACGGAAGAGTTTAGCGTTTGGGGGAAATTTAGCAATTTTTGTTTGGATATGGTTTATGTTTTTGCCGTGTTGCGAAGTGTTGTCCCATATCTTTGTAGTTTTGCATACTGTTTTTTAAAAGTTCCCGTATGTATAAAAGAGGAATAGAAAAAACTTAAGCGAAACACAAATAGTACCAATATACTTAGCTTCAAAAGAGCAAACGCCCTACTTAAACGTGAAAAAAAGATTAATAATAGACTCTCCATACAAATCTTCACATCTGAAATAAATTCAAACACCCCCACTGGAAAAATTTGGTCAGACATAAATAGTCTTTGCGGACTTAAAAGCCCACACGGCACCCACTGCATCACTGATCAAAGTGTTCCCACTCAGGCAACCACACAACAACATGAAATAGCTCAAATTTTAAGCAAACACTGGTCCAACCTAGCGTCCGACACTAACTTCTCTCAAACATTCAGAACCCATAAACAATCGGTGTCTCCCATCATCCGATATAATCCATGCACCGCAGCAATGCACCTAGAAACTGAAATTACATTAACGGAACTGAAATCCGCCCTCAAAAAATGAAAAGAAAATCTTCCACAATCACATACCAAATGTTACAACACCTTCCGTTACAAGTAACACAGCGTCTTCTTGAACTATACAATAACATTCTAGACAGTTTCATCCCTCAGCAATTAAATACCAGCATCATCATAACCATCCCCAAACTCAATGCAGACAAAACCTCCCTGAATTCTTACAGACCCATCTCCCTAAATCCCTGTATGGCAAAACTCCGATCGACTATGGTGCCTTAACAGTGCTACATCACCAGACAACTTCAGCCCTTTTCACCAAGAACCATATCTCCAACCTGTCACTGGACTTTGAAAAGGCATTTGGCAGGGTTGACATCCACACTATAAACGACGAACTTAAAAATGGAAAATTGGACCCAAAATTCTGAAATATATAATTAATTTTTTTACCAACAGAAAAATAATAGTACCAGTCTTCAACTCCATTTCCTCCCCAAGATCGCTTGAAAACGGCATCCCTCAAGGTTCCCCTCTCTGTCATTCTTTTTGCCGTTGCCTACAATAAACTAAATAAAACTATAGCCAAATCATTAAATTTGACAACATACGCCGATGACTACACAATTATTAAACACTTAAACAAAGACACATTCAACCTCAACATTAATAGCCTTTTTCACGACATTAAAGCATGGAGCAACTACTTAGGTGCCACCCTTTCCATTGCTAACTGCAAACACCTTCACATTTGCCGAAAAAAATATTGTTTCTTCCAATTACAATCTGCCCAATTCATACTAGAAAACGTAACGTCACTTACAATCATGGTCTTACAATTGACAATAGATACACATGGATCTTTTTTGACAGTATTGCAAAACTATTCAAGGAACCTTCTATGGCAAATCTAACACCGTTATCACTTCGCACATTGATCGATACGGCTTCCGCCATTTACGGGTCATTGCTAGCCAATGCAATACTGATTCATATTGTTTTGTCAAAAGTAGATCCTCAAACCAGGACAAAATGGGAAGAAAATCTAAATTAGGATAGTATTCCATCATAGATGGAATGCGAAAAGGCACTTAATAAGCGATATCAACACTTGTCAGCTAAGGAGAGTTCGTTGGGTCCAACTAAACCACGAAAGTCTGATCGGGAAGCTTATAATAAACGAAGTAAAAAAACTTCAATGTCGATATTTCAAAACAGCAAAGCACAAGAGCCTAAATGTGCGTACTACAAATCGAATGAACATTTTATTCAGTTTTGCAATTCATTTGCTGCAATTCCAGTAGCAAATCGATTTGAATTCGTTAAAAATGCACCATTATGCATTAATTGGTGAAGAAGAGGACACAATGTGTCAAAATGGGAAGCAACACAGTGCAAATTATGTTCTCAGCCATAGAACTCGTTGTTGCACAGGTATACAACTGATATGTAACGAAATATAGCAACAAATACAAATCAAATATTGTTGGCTCAAGCCAAATCATCGAAACAACAATTCTGCCCTGTCTCAAGTGTTAGTCATGCAGCTGCAGAAACTGACCAAGTTATTTTGGCTACTGCATTGGTCAAAATAAAAAGTAGACTTCGGATTCCAATTAAACTATATTGCGGAAGATTTAGCGAAAAATCTTCAATTGACAAAATATCGAAATCAAATTAATTTGTTTTGCGTAGGCGTAAAAGTACCTCGTCTCTTCAACACTCGATTGAAACATTAATCGGATCACGATTAAATTCGTTCGAAATGAGGTCAGAATTTGGAGTAATGTAATGTAGTAACTTCTGCTAGTGGATGAAATCTACCTAATGATACCGAGCTAGTAGATCCTATCTTTTTCAAACCACAACGTATAGACCTTCTACTCGGTGCAGAAACATTATTTGATCTAATTCGGCCAGGTCAAATTAAGAAAGGATAATATCGGGTCGACATAAACCCTTATATAGCATCGAATCTCAGGCATGTTCGTTTCTCAACATAACTCAGGAGCCATGTAAAATAGACACACTCGTTCGAAAATTCTGGGAGCTAGAAGAGATTTCCAAAGAAAATAACATTATGATGTATTCTCCAGAACAGCAGCTTTGCAAAGACTCATTCAAAAACACAACGTTGCGATTACCCACGGGTCGATTTTGTGTAACGTTGCCGTGCAAGTCAAACTGCAAATAGACGATGTTTGTCTCTGGAGAAAAGACTTTTGAAAGAAACTGAAGTTCGTACAATGTACATTTCGTTTATGAAAGAATATATATCGAATATATATCTTTTCAAATTCACATCACTTCAAACCTCATCAATGCGAACTAAGACCGCAAAGTTCGTCTACAAAATTGCGTGTTGTCTACGACGCATCTTGTAAAACATTAACTCAAATCTCGTTTAATGACTTGTTGATGGTTGGACCAACCATTCAACCAAGCTTATTCTCTACATTACTTCGCTTTTGATTTGGCTTATTCGCAATGACTGCTGATATCACTAAAATGTATCGTCAAATCGAAGTTGAATCTCAGCGGAACTATAAATTAATAATTTGGCGAGAGCAATCTACTGACTCACTGAAAATATATAGACTAAATACAGTCACTTACGGCACGGCAACTGCACCGTTCTTAGCAATCCGTTGCCTTAAATAGCTTAGCGACATTTATTCAGAATCGGTTTCTAACGATTTTTACGTAGATGATCTACTGACTTGGGCTGATACTGTAAAGGAGGTAGATCAAATACGCCACGAAGTATCATACATACTAGAACCTGTTGGTTTTACAAGGATACGAATCAAACCATCTCGACTATTGGTACTACAGATTCTACTTGTATAAAGACATTAGGACTAGGTTGGAACCCTCAGGACTACATCTTCAATTACTCATCGAAAGAAGTAGATACAAATGCGCTACCAACAAAAAGGTCAATCCTATCTTTCACTTCTCGTTTGTACGATCCTCTTGGACTACTGTGTCCGGTGGTAACTAAAGCCAAGATATTAATTGAAGATATTTGGCTTCAAAATTTCGATTGGGATGAACAAATTCCTACGCATCTTCAAGAAACTTGGAAATCAATATCAGTAAATTTCGCAAAGGTAAATTCAATTTTAATACCTCTACACATCGGTGTCTTAAAATCAAATATATGCCAAATTCATGGATTCTCAAACGCATCAACTCGAGCATATGGATGTTGTCTATATATACGAGTTATTCAATCGCAGGGTGTGTCTATGCAAAACTCGAAGTCGCACCATTAAAAACAAAGTCGCTGCCGAGATTGGAACTCTACGCCGCACACTTATTGACAAAGCAATGGAAAAAAGTTCAAACGAAAATTGACTTTCCTGTAGAAATGGTAGTTTTTTGGTCAGATTCAGAAGTTGTCTGACTGAAAACACATCCATCAAATCATTGCGTCTCGGAAATCCAAGAAATCACTACAGACGTGTCATAGTGACACGTGCCAACAAAAGAAAATCCTCCATTTCGAATTAAATACACAGCAATTATCGTTAGAAAAACGTAAAGCCGTAATGATCCTCAACTCGGCCGATGAAATAGAAAATCCGTTGCAGGAACTAATGCAAAATAATTCGTCGTATTTGAAATTGCTGCGTATTGTCGTATATATGCGGCGATTCACTAAAGCAAAGGAGTTGGCTAAAGCAAACACTATTCTGCCTACTGCACATGAACTCGTTTAGCGTTCTTAACAATCATTCAAAGCATTCAACATGAGTTATTTCATTCTGAAATGGATAAGATAAACAAATCTTTTATGTTGCCGGCGTCTTATCAAAAACTAAATCCATTTATATGTACTTACAAAGACGCAAAAACAAGGTTTACATTACAACGCGCATTTGACTGGTGATGACCACAACTACCTTATGAGCTGGTAACATTATTTCATTGGTTCATTTCAGAAGTGCTTTACAACAACAATTCCTTGTTGATGTGCAGTTGCATTTTTTGATTGGCTGTCGATTGTTGAAGCAAACCGCAAAGCCCCATGATTAAAATACACTTAGCATTTTTTCTTGGTTTTAAAAAGAAAATTGTATTATTTTTTATACTTGTTTTTCTTTCTTTTTTTTAAATTTACATTTTTATTATTTTTTTTTTTAATTGTAAAGTGTATCCAATCTTACAATTTAAATTGTTAATTATTTATTCCATTTACAAGAATACAAAAATTTCTTACAGTGTTCGACGAATCAGCACGAGCATTTGACAATTGACTAGTGTCGCTAAAACTATTCCAAAATAACTGATAAATAATCCCATTTTCGATTAATGTTCATATATTATATTTTGTTCATCATAGTTTAACATTTGGCCGTATATAAGTACGTGTTATGCACAAAATGTACGCGTTTTGCACATATATACGCGTTTTTTGTAGTTTATGCTTCCCGCTCAATCAAATGCTTTGTTTCTTGTTTCAACCGCGACTGATTCGAGGCATCGTCCTCTTCGATTACAAGCACTCTTGTTTTAACAGTGTTGTAAATATGTTGAATTTTAAAATAGGTGTTGTAAATTGCTAGGAAAATGTAACGGCAGTTTAAATTGCCAACAACTAGCGACTGACTTACTTTGTTGTTGCTTTTTATGGTATATTGCGTTTGTCTGAAAGTTTAAAACGTGTGTGTGTGATTGGTCCAGTCAAAGTCTCATTAAAAATTCGTGGAAAACATCTGTTTCACTTCAAAGGCTGTCCATTTAGATCTTTTTGATATTATGTGTTTATTATGTGTTTATCTAGATCTATACGACGCCGCTGGCACGACGCACAGAAGGATGATCTTCTCACTTAAGCTTTATCTTGAGGTGTAGAATTTGTGAAAAACTATCGCATTTGAAAAGATGGCTGCGCCTAAAACAGCGCCACAAGGTGGACACCATTGTAATCGTACACGATGACAACGCGCCTACACAACATTGGAAGTTGGGCGTAATAACTACAGCCATACCAGCATCAGATGGAAAGGTGCGAGTGGCCGAGGTCAAATCCTCAAGCGAGCAATACAAAGGCTACCGCCAATACCAATTAATTGAAGGCCTGCAGCCTATCAACGTGGCCGATGTTAAGGCATTTCATAAATGCTAATAATTATTATGTCTAAAATTATAAAATTAATTAATTATCTATAAGTTAAATTGTCGCATATTAACTAAATACAATTATTCTCTCGTTCTCATTCTTCATGTTATAGTTCTTCTCCACTATCAATAAAAACCTAAAAGTCTTCTTAAAAGTTTCATCGGCCAGTTCGTTTCCTGCGATTCTGCAGTGCGCGGGAACCCATATGAGCAAAAATTTGTTTGCATACGACGATAGTATTTTTCTAATTTCTAATACGTTAAACGATTGAGAGTTTATATTTGCTAATACTTTAAATGCGGAAAGAGAATCCGAGCATATTGCTAAACTAATGTTGTGCGTATTTGCATGCTGAATAATTTACTGATATTTCAGCCGTATCGAGGAAGCATACTTCTTGAGTCTACTTGGTCTGAGGTAATAAACGCCCGCATCAGACCTTGAACCGTCCGTGTATAGAATTTTATAATTTTGAGAGAGTTTTTAAGTTCTTAAATTTTTTGTTTGTAAATTTCGGATGAGGTGTTAGTCGTCAGAGATGTATGCAGAGGTGAAATTTGTGAATGAAGTTTACTGCATTGGTCTATTGTTTTGTAATGGTTTTGTAATTTTTTATTAATGTTTTCTATGGGAGTGTACTATGAGGTCAATATTGTTTTAAAAAATTATTGTTTTATAAAAGAGTGTGATATTCTTGTTTGTACTGGGGTTAGATTAGCTTCGTAGAGTAGGTTGTTAATTGGGGCAGATTGACATGCGCCAAATGCTAGTAATGAGTGATAAATATTTTTAAGATTGTTTAGTGTTGGTTTTAGAGCATTAACGTAGAGGAGAGATCTGATCTGCTATCGCTGTGAACTGCAGTTTTACGACCCAAACATTCAAACGAAACAGGCATGCATATCACTGTAGATATTCTTCGTTTTTTCTGTCGCAGATGCTGTTACGACCACACTGAAAGAAATTATGTTCAAGCGTGAGCAGTGTTTGTTCCACTTTTATTATTTTATAAAGATGATTCCAAGAATTTTCAGCGAGTCTATCTTTTCTAGGTTGAAGTTATCGGATTTTATTTGAAAATCAAAGCGTTTTTTTACTATTATTTTTCTATTTGAAAAGAAGTTCTTAGTTTTGTAAAGGACCACGGGTCAAAGGCTTCGTCAGAATCCATATAATTTTATAATTTCCAGTCCCTGATTATTTTTTTTATTACCCGAAAAGCGTTACGCATTTACTCCTGACATTTTTTTCTTACCGGGCGCCTTATATGAAAATCGATTCTTAAGGAGTAAAGTCCAATACAAAATCCTACGTGATATATCTATTCTGTCCCGAACAAATCAATGACTACTCCGTGGCTTATCTTCTACATTCCAATTACCATTTGCTAATTATCATATAACAACAATGAGTGCAGTAGTGCCATTTAGTTAGTTAGTTTATTTAGTTAGTTCAGTTATCAGTTAGCATTCATTGCGATCAGACGTCTTTATCATGTCCGTGTTCCATTATTGCGTTCAATGCAAAACGGCACTTTCGAATACTCAGCTTCGAAATTTTGATGCTGTGCGATGTTCGGCTATGTGCGGTCGCGTGTTTCACCTACACTGTGTGGACTTATCGCTTAATGCTATTAAGCTTATAACGAATTCACCAAATATTTTATGGCAATGTGATTACTGTGTAGTGGCGAATGATTCGCACAGTAAAATTAATGCATTGACTGAACGAGTTGTGCTACTCGAAAAATTATGCACCAAATTTGAAATGAAGTGCATTAAAACTTCTGATATTGATCAAATCAATGCTCAGAAAATGTCGATCAATTTAAAATCAAAGATAATTGCTGGTGCTCAATTATGCAATGAAAAGATAACTGCACCTGCTGAGGTCATCAACACCGCATCGGTAGTTGATGATGAGCTCGCTTCCATTTCAAGCGACAACAACAACTTTATTACGGTACGTAGAAAGCCGAAAAGGAAGCGGGCAAATAAAAACAAGCGCATTGTTGGTGTGGCGCCTAGCTGTTCCGATTTGAATGTTATGCACAACAACAAATTTTTACACGTAGGCAAATTTTCACCGGTTACTGAACCAGAGGCGTTGCTGAAATTGGTTTCTGACAAATTAAAAGTGTCTGTCAATACCCTATCATGCGCTAAACTTGTGAAGCGTGATATAGATGTGAAGACACTAAAGTTTGTTAACTTTAAATTGGGTGTTCCTGATTCACTCTACTCTACCGTCTTCAACAATGGATTTTGGCCCTTGTCAGTCAAGGTGTCTGGGTTTATTAATAAGCCTAAACCTAAATCTATTGCTGATATTACACCAATAAACTCTGCTGCTACACTTCAACCGCGTACTTCAACGCCGATTGGACATGAACAGGAGCTTGTTGTTGCGATTTCACCTGCTTCAAAAAACTGCTAATCACCGCCCCTGGCGCCAGTGCTTTACATGGATTGTCTGCTGGTGAAATTCAAATTTTCAATATGCAGAGGCTTCAAACATATATAAATGCGCCTCATTCAAACACAAATTCATACTTGCGCGTTTATTATCAAAATATATGCGGTATGCGAACGAAATCGCAACAAATTTTCATAGCTACGCCAAATTCTGATTTCGATGTCATAGTGCTAGTTGAGACTTGGCTCAACTCAGATTTCTTTGATGAAGAATATTTCGACACCAAGCTTTTCCATGTCTTTCGTAAAGACAGAGATGCTGTGGCGACTCAGCGCTCGAGAGGAGGTGGTGTTATTGTAGCTGTTAGACGTTATCTTTGCTGTGAACTTGTTGCTTTGTTCAACGATGGATCTCTATTGGACCAATTGGCTGTTGGTGTAATTGGTACATCGGAAAAGATATTTTTTTGTGTTTCGTATATCCCGCCTAATAGCTCTTGTGAAGTCTACAACATGCATATGCAAAATATTTCGCATCTATTTCTAATCTTACGAGTCGAGAACATTTGTGCGTTATTGGCGACTTTAACTTGGGTAAGCTCACTTGGATACACTTTCCTGGCTCGGCTTCTTTACTGCCATCTAATGTTCATCTACCGGAAGAGCTTTTGGTTGTAGATGAATTTTTAGGCCCTGTACCGAAGGTACAAGAGCCTATTGGTTTTGTGCAAATTTATGTAACAGGAAGAACTAATTGTCGGAGACCCCCCAAAGTTACCCCCATTATGGTCAGGAGTGATAGAGGAGTCGATATAGCCATGTCCGTCTGTCCGTCCGTCCGTCTGTATGAACGAAAGGATCTCGGAAACGGTAATAGATAGAGACTTCGTGTTTTTTGCATTCGACTAGGACTGTTCCGGAATTTCACAAGTTTATTTTAAAATTTTGCCCCTCCCCCCCCTTCCCCATAAAATCACCCCTTAGGGTAAAAATTTCTTCGGCACAAAAAAAATTTAGTATACAAGTATAAAGTTAACGTCCTTCTAAACCAAAATCAAAAAAGTTCATCAAAATCGGATAATAAATGACGATTTTATAAGCAATTGAATTTGAACGACCGCCCTTTTCTTTTCATTCATATTCGCGCAGTGAGAAGTGGTCATGTGTTTGGTCATAAGCTCGGGAAACATTTAATGTGTTTGTTAGGCGACCTGAACTGGTACAGGGCCTCTTACAGTCGGTTACGCCTGACTGTATTTTCTTACTTGTTTAATATGGGCTTAACCCAAATAAATCATATTCTTAATAGTTTACTTAAAATTTTAGATTTGATATTTATTTCAAATAACATTGAATGGTCAATAGACCTTTGCGATCTGCCACTTTCTGATAGTGACATGCATCACAGACCATTATCATTTTTATAAAATCATTTGAATTTGCACCTTCTGTGCACCTTAATAACTGTTTTAATTTTAATCTATATAATTTTAAATTATTACAGAATCGCATTAATGCGGTTAATTGGACTGAACTCTTATCGCACGTTAATGTTGAGGTTTGTTTTGAATCATTTTTAACAAATTTATAAAATATTTTATCTCAGTTAGTACCTTTAAAAAAAATTCCAGTATATAAACTTCCGTGGTACACTGCTGGATTGAAGAAAATTAAAAATTTGCGTTATAAGTTCTATATGCGGCATCTCAATACTGGGTGCATTTTAAGCAAAGAAAGATACTTGCATTATAAACGTGAGTTTAATTTCTTAAACAAATTGCTTTATAACCAGTACATTTTAAATATGGAACAAGGTAAAAAAAATAATCCTAAATTGTTTTGGAATTTTGTCAAAGTCAAGTCAAAGCAGTCTTCATCCAATATCCCCTATTCTATGTTCCTTGGTAGTGTTACTTCAAGCTCTGAGTCAGAGATTGCTGATCTCTTCTCAACGTTTTCTTAGTTCGAACTTTGAACCTAATGTAGACTGGCACGATGCTGATATACTTGATTCTTTACCTTCTTTGTTCAATATATCAAATTTAAGTTTGTCTGAAAATGATATTTTTGATTCTATTTCAAATCTAAATAACTCGCATAAAACAGATTGTGATGGACTTTCAGCTTATTTTTTGAAATCTTGTGTGCAAGCATTATGTTTGCCACTTTACATCATATTTAAAAAATCACTTGATTCTGGCATTTTCATTGAAAGATGGAAAATAGCTACAATCACTCCAGTTTTCAAAGATGGTAAAAAAAATGACATTTCCAATTACAGAGCAATTTCTAAGCTATCAAATATATCAAAGGTTTTCGAACGAATCGTTTTTAAGCATTTATTCTTTCTTGTCAAATCTTACATTGACTTTAACCAGCATGGGTTTGTGCCTGGCAGATCTACAGTTAGTAATTTAGTAGATGTTATCTATACTGATTTCAACAAAACTTTCGATAAAGTCGGTCATAGTGCACTTTTAAAAAAGCATTGCAAACTTGGCATTCATTCGTCGTTTTTAAAATGGCTTCATTCCTACCTTTGTGATCGAGTGTACTGTTAATGGTACCCGTTCAAAGAATTATGTGGCTACTTCTGGACTTCCTGAGGGAAGTATTCTAGGCCCTTTATTATTTATTTTATTTATTAATGATATTAGAAATTGCTTCCAAAACTCTGAATATCTATTATATGCTGATGATTTGAAAGTATTCAAAGCCATCAATGATTTATCTGACTGCATTGATTTGCAAAAGGACATCAATAATGTTATTTCGTGGTGCACTAAAAATTTACTTTTTCTTAATTTGAAAAAGTGTTTTCATGTCACTTACAATAAGCGATTGTCATCCCTCTCTACATCTTTTTCGATATCTAACGAGATACTAAAAATAAAGTTTGAAATTTTAGATCTTGGGGTCATGTTCGAGTCCGGCTTTCATTTAAATAAACATCTAGATTACATTGTTCCAAAAGCATTTGCGATGATGGCATTTGTTAAACGTCATGCATTACAGTTTACTGATCCTTATACTCGGCTTCTTCTTTACTCCACCTTTGTTCGGTCTAAGTTGGAGTATGCTTCGTTTATATGGAATCCTTCCGCTGCGGTTCATATAAATAGACTTGAGCGCATTCAAAAAAAGTTTTTGAAAATTTATACTCGCGCCCTTAAATTTTGCTAATCCGATGCCATCTTACATTAGTAGTTGTCGACTTTTGCATCTATCTACCCTTGAAGATCGTCGTTTACTGATAGTTTTGATTTTCATTAATGATCTAGTTGTGGGTACTATTGATTGCCCAGCTCCATTACAACTGGTTTCTTTTAATACTCCTACTAGAGATTTACGCAATTTTTTGCCATTTAATATTAGATTTCATAGAACTACTTATGCAAGTGCTGAGCCTATAAGTAGGGCGCTGCTTTTATATAATTTGTTACCTCAGAATTTGACCGGAGGGGCGTTGCATTCACTCAATCCTAAAAACCTATTGGCCTTTTTCAGGGCAGTAGGGCTGGATGAGTTGCTGTAAGTCAACAACTGTTAGGGCACAATAGACCTGTAAAGGTCGCAGTGCGTACTACCCACTAATAATAATACCTCAGAATGTGCGATTTGAGTTTAGCTCAAATAGATATTTTGTAAAAAATCAACTAAAAATGTATTTATCTGTAGGCACTAATTGTGAACTATTATTATATACATACATATATTCCTTTGTTTGTTATATTAGGTTAAGATATTTGTCTGTAAGAACTTACTGTTCATAGACGTAAGAGTAAATAAATAAATAAATAAATTTACGGCGCCAGGCTGTCGATCAAAATCCTCTTTGTGCCCCTGCGCGTTATAAATTTTACTAGCATTTCATATGCATTTCCGATGTTATCGCCCCCAAGCTCCTTTAATTTGAGTAACACACTCACAAACATATACGCAGGTCATTGCTATTCCTTATGAATTTTAGCTGTTAAATACTGCATCTGTCGCAGTTTATTAGCAATATTAATTTACAGATCTGTAACCAGGGTATACTTATACAGGTAGGAGAAAAGTGTTCTCTCGGAGAGAGGTAAGAAGAGCAAAAGAGAGAGAAGCCAGCAATGAATTGTATGAATTGAAAACAAACGAACGCAATGTTTCTTTTGCGTGTGAGTAAAAATACAAAAACACAGGACAATCAAGCGTAGAAACGACATTTCCCACTGACTATCGCAAGCGAACTAAACTTTAAGTAACCAGAAAAGAGCGCGATCATACCTTATTAAGTAGACCCTTGCTGCAACCATTAGTCATATACTCTAGTTGAATCAATTCTAGAGCACTATGTACCGACCGTTCCCGCTGTCCCTTCTATTATAGTCGCCCACAATGTTATTTTCCTAAACATTGTAACCTCTGTCGCAATATGTAACCAATGTTATATAACATAGCCAAAACCATTGAAAATTAACATACGCCGATCCTTCATGTTAGATCCACATTCCCATCCGGCCGATGGTGATAATGTCTTAACTGTTGTTGCCATTTCCAAATGTCTACGCATTGCCTTCTTTTCTAATATTCTTTTAACAGTCATTCTATTACTTTTGCTGTTAATATAATAGTTCCATTATTTAACTACGCAATTGGCAATTTCACAGCCTCACAGCCTAAATGTTATCAATATTACTATGCATGTGATGTGATGTTCTGCTTTTTGTTCGAGTGTTACTGATCGATTTTTCCTTTAGATTCGAGTGATGCCGCACACCTTTGTTTATCTTTGGAGTATATCCTAAGTTTGAGATCATCGTGGAGTAGCAAAGTTAGTTGGGGGTCATCTATATCTGAGGTACGCATTTTTGTATTTGTGATGCCGTTGTATGTTACTATCCTTCTTGTCTGTGATGATTGTTGGTTTACAGCGAGCTTGTATATTGCTTTTGTTGCAGCGTTGTGTGTTGTGAGTTTATGTGTTGTACTATTTGTACTGTACTATTTGTACTATTTGTACTGTATTTGACTGTATTTATTGTTCCTGAATTAGTAGTTTTTTTTTTGACTGTTGAGGTTGGTTGGATACGACTTTTTTCTGGTTGGTGCAGGATTCGTTTTCGAAAATGTGGTCATTGGCAGACAGGTTGATGCAAGTTTAATGCTTTTGCAGATAGCAGTGGGGTGGCAAAGTCGTAAGCAGTTGTGGCATCTTAAGGGAAGTTGGCGTACGTTTACCTTCTCGTATCCGATCAATATTTTTTATGGTGTAGAATGTGCTGCAAAAGGTATTATAATAAAGCTAGATTCTTTCTGTGTGTTTTCTACTTGTTTCATTATTTTGCGTATTTCAGTCACATTTTGTGCTTTGAGTTCATTAAAAATTTCTTCTTCAGCAATGTTACGGAGCTCGTTTGAGTAAACTCCTCTTGAGAGGACTAACGATTTATGTTCATTTACTACAACTGGAGTCACAAAATATGACTAATTTTGAATTTTTTGAGCTCTGGTTTTTTTAAACGGTTCAACTTCTTCAATTAAATTTTTAATTAAAAATGGAGAGATCTTTTTAAAAGTTCTATTGTCGGTTTTGTTGATTACAATGCATTTTGGAATCTAATTTGTGTTGTTTAGTGTAAATAGTTTATTTGTGTCTGGTGGATACGACATTGTTTTAATTTTTTGGCTTGTGCTAGCGTTTAGTTGATTGCTATAACTGTTTTTTGTTGTTGTTTTTCCCTCAAAAGAAGGTTATGCACTTGTGTTTTGTTTAGTTTTATGTTCGCAAATCAATAGCGCGGTTAATGAATGTGGTTTTGTTTAGTTTTATGTTCGCAAATCACTAGCGCGGTTAACATTGACTAGTCGTACTTTTTTCTTCATCGAAATAAAGAATGATATTGATTTTTAATACATAATTCCTCAAAGTATCACCATTACGCGCCACAGTTGAAGTTTGTAGTTTCCGCGTTAATTTTAGTTGCCATGCCCAATGTTTTTAAAAAAAAAAGTCATATCCGAAGTTTCTTTTGCGTTTTTATTGGTGTTAATTGTTTTGTGGTGGTGGGGACACATTCTCACAAATTGCATTCCCTCAAACGGCTGTTCAGAGGTAACCCCGTGTATACGTATCCTAACGGACGCTTGTGAGCCGCTTGCATAATAATCGATATAGTCATTCTCAAGTTAATGGCAGTCAATAACTTTCCCTCCAAATGTGAACTTCTGCAAATGACCCAACTTAAATTTAGTGACCCAAAATGACACGGAAACGAGTTTTAACCAAGGGCCCTCAATAGAGGTTCATTTTGATGCCTACTGCAGCTGATGTTATTAAAAAAAAAAAAAACTATTTTTTTTCTTTATTTATTATTAAAAGCGACAATCAGGGCACAGGTTGCCTTATGAGACGCCTGGTATATAGTCACAGTCACTAACTTTTTATTTTAAAGGAAGTTAAATTATGTATATACAATTATAAATTATATGAAGTCCTAATAGTTTTCCAATAGGATCTTAAATCTAGAACAGAAGATGAGGAAAGTAACGACGTTTTAACCTCCTGGTTGGTTTTGCCGTGGTAATTGTATCCGCTTGAGAAGAGGGATGTTTGCTCCTCGACGGTAGCCAAATTTTGGTATTTATGTAAGGTTGAATTTCGAACATACCAATCACAAATAGTTATTAGCCTGAAGGCTTTGTTGTGTAGGGTTTGAATCTGGTTGCGATTTGACCTTGCAGCGATACCCCACATTTGGATACCGTAGCTCCATGTTGGTACAATAATTTGCTGGTAGATAGTCCTTTTGTTACGCAGCGAAAGTTTACTTATTTTATTTAGTAGCTAGGACAGCTTCTTTAGGTTAGCGCGGCAGTTACCTACCACCGTTGTTAAGTGGTTCTTAAGGTCTAGTAAGATATCTAAAAGTTTTGTCTTGACGGCTCAAAATATTCCCGAAGGAGTTCGTCTCTTTAGGGTAAAACATACATATTTACACTTTTCACTATTGAGTTTGATGTTCCATCTTTTAGCCCAAACTTCAAAACACTGCAAGAATTCTTGAAGATCGTCTGCTGCCTCGTATTCGCAGCTTGAGCTATAAAACACGCTAACATTGTCGGCAAACGACGCAATAAGCATTTTGCATGATATAATGCTCGTGGTCTCTGCATCTGGGAGAGGAAGATCCGCTGTAAAGATAAAATACAGAACATGTCCCAAGACGCTACCCTGCGGTACCCCAGCTAAGACTGGGTAAGAGGCTGAAATACCCGATCACACTTTAAAGGAAAAGTTACGACCTTCTATAAAGGAATACAACATTAAAAAGTAGGGTGCCGGGAAAGCATCTTTAATCTTGGCCAGTAGTCCACTGTGTCACACACGTATGGTACGTATGGTATGTGGTTGACAACATGGTGGAGCTGTTCCGGTGTACCATGTCCAGCACGAAATCCGAATTGGTGGTCCGGAATATGATTCCGCGCATCCACAAAACCAGCAATCCGGGCTACGAACAGCCCTTTTCCAAATCTACAAAATGGTAGGCAGAAGACTGATCGGCCGGTATGACTCGAGAAACTTTGTTTTTGTTTAGACACTGATAGTCCTTTTACTTCAAGTAAAATAAATGGTGCGATAGGCAGATCCATATGCAGTGGTGAAGCACTCGGCTAGATGCGTTCACCATCAGATCGACACCATCTTCCATAGACGTCCATTATAGGTACGTGCCGAATCAGTTGTATTTTGATTCTCCTACAGGCCTTCCATAGCGAGAACGAAGCGTCTCCGCGGGTGTTCATGCCTTCCAGCGTATGGTCGAAAAATTGGAGTCGTTGCTCCTGAAGGTCTTCATTAAGTTTTTACTAGAAGCTTGGCACACAGATTTATCCCAAGGATGTTGAGTTTGCATGTAAATCTTTAACAAAGCTCGAAGTTCTAAGGATACAGTGAAATAGCCACATGAAGGACAATGGGAGCTCGATGTAGTGGAGGTTCGGGCCTCAATAGCGGCACTACGAATTTTATTTGAAAACATTTCCAAAGCAAAGTCAATATCTTTGCCGGAATTAATTTCCATATCTAAATGTATTGAGTTTTTAAGGCTTCTCTGAAAGGCGGCGATATTCGTGCTCCGATTTATGAGTCTCTTAACTGTTTGAAGCGTGACGGCAGCTGCGTCTAAGGTAATAATAAGAGGAAGGTGGTCACCGTTTAGGTCCAAACGTTCCTGCATGCTTAGCTTAACATGAGGGATGGCTCGGTATATGGCGAAGTCGATGCAACCACGCAAGTTGTTCGCACTGCAGAGATGCGTAGTCATTGTCAGTCCACATGAAGTTTGGTGGGCAATATATTGCACCAACGTCAATTTCCCCAAGGGCGTTGAAGATTGTTGGTTGATGCGGGTCTGATCGGAAAATTGTTAACGTCGCTCCTTATAATAATAGCTGAACCACATTTTGTGCTTCTTGCTGATGGATGGTTTGCAGGGTAAGAACAGAACCATTGCAGTTTAGGCGTTCTGTCCCCAATCAAATGAGTTTCACGTAGCAATAACATTTGAATATTGTAAGTTTGCACGAATCATGGTTCGTGCAACTTGCTGGACACACCAATGGCGATCCAAATGAGAATGCGGAGTAAATTCATTTAAAGGGTTGTGCCGTGAGCAGGGTCAAGATTTGGCTTTACATATTCAGCATTTGGATCTGCATTTCTTCAAATCTTTTGATCAGCCTATTTAAAGATGTAATATGCGAAATAAGTCCGTTCAATTTAAATTTCACACCTGCATCACCTGAGATTGGGATCGTTTGCTCAAGTGCACATTGTGTGAACAGTTGTTGACTACCATTCACCTGAGAATGGCCAACAATAATTCTTGTTACAAACGGTCCAAGCAACTCACACGTCCGTTAGGACACTTATCTCCTGGGTAGACTCTGAACATCAGTTCAGAGGTGAGCTAACGTGAGATGGCGAAGGGGCCCCCTCTACTTTAATAAGAGGTTGGTGCGCTGGGCTTGGGACCCGCCACTTTAAAAAAATAAACCTAAAATGAATACAAATAGGAAGCCTCGGAAGGAACACTATGGTGACGACCCCAGCAAATGCTACAAGGATCATGAATTGAGGACATGCACCTGGAATGTCAGCACCCTTAATTGGGATGGTGCAAGTATCCAGCTGGTTGATGTCCTCGAACAATGCAAGGCTAACATCACCGCAATCCAAGAAATCCAATGGATAGGGCAGGGTTGCTCTAAAAAAGCATCCTGTGACATCTACTACAGCTGCCATGCGAGTAAGCACGAATTTGGATGTGGTTTCTTGGTGAGTAGGAAACTACGTGGCCTCGTCTCTAGGTTCACGCCTGTTGACGAGCGCCTAGCCGCGATACGCATCAAGGTTAAATATTTTTATATTAGCCTGATTTGTGCGCACGCCCCGACAGAAGAGAAAGCTGACGATGCTAAAGATGAATTCTATGAGCGCTTGGAACGCCTGTACGAGCGCTGTCCCAAACACGATGTCAAAATCGTGCTTGGCGATTTCAACGCCAAGATTGGGAAGGAACGAATCGTTGGCCCAACCGTCGGAAAATTTAGCCTGCACCACACTACCTCCAATAATGGAGAGAGGCTAATCGATTTCGCCGCAGTTTGGAACATGGTAGTTAGTAGTACCAGATTGCAACACCTTAACATCCACAAGGATACATGGCTGAGTTCTGATCAAATAACACGCAATCAAATTGATCATGTTCTGATTGACGGAAGGCACGCATTGAGCGTGTTGGATGTGCGAACGTTACGTGGTCCCAACATTGACTCGGATCACTATCTTGTCGCAGCCAAGGTACGCACTAGGCTCAGCGTAGTGCACGCCGCACGTTCAAACATGCAACGAAATTTAGACGTCGGCAAGCTGCAATCAGAACAGACCGCCGCAGCCTTCTCAAACACACTCTCCCGACTGCTCCGGGAAACCTCTCAGTCTTCTCGAGATATATGTGAGCAGTGGAAACATATCACCCGCTCCATGGACGATGTCATTGGTTATACAAAACCTGTGAAGAATTCTTGGTACGACGAGGAGTGTCGCAATGCTACTGCACAGAAAAACGCTTCCTATCAGCGAACTCTGCAGTTGGGAGCAACGCGAGTTGTTAGAGAGCGATATCGAGAGAAACGGAGAGAGGAGAAATGCCTTTTCAGACGCAAGAAAAAGGAGCAATAAAGGCGGGAGTTTGAGGATGTTGAGATGTTACGTAACAGAAATGAAGCTTGAAAATTCTATCAAAAGGTCAAGCGTCTGACTGAAGGTTTTAAGACCGGAGTAATTTTCTGTAAGGATGAGAATGGAAATCTGGTAACGGATGAACAGGAATAACTGAGATTATGGAGGAGTTATTTCTCCAACCTACTCGGAGGCGATGAAGCGCACAATACCGCCAATAGAGAAATGACACCGGAACCACCAGTTAATGATGGTACTATTGCAGAGCCACCGGACTATAACGAGGTCGATTCAGTTATTAAAAAGCTGAAAAATAACAAAGCGGCAGGCTCTGATGGGCTGCCAGCTGAGTTATTTAAGACCGGCGGCGAAGAGTTGGTTAGGAGTATGCACCAAATTTTATGCAAAATATGGTCCGATGAACGCATACCCAATGACTGGAATCTCAGTGTTATCTGTCCTATCTGTAAGAAAGGACACCCCGCTGCTTGCGCCAACTACCACGGATAATAGACTCGTATTGTGTAATAGGCTGAAGCCATATACCGACTCACTGATAGGACGATATCAGTGTGGCTTCAGACCAAAAATGTCGACCAGTGACCAAATATTCACATTACGCCAAATCTTGGAAAAGACCAGTGAGTTCAACAAAGACACTCACCACCTATTTGTCGATTATAAAGCCGCTTTCGACACGCCGATACGATCGAAGTTCTTCGACGCCCTGTCTGCACTAGGTATCCCGGAAAAGATTGTCCGTATTTGCATGACGATGCTATCTAACACACAAAGCGTTGTCAGGGTGGGGAAAAACCTCTCCGACCCCTTTGATACCAAGAGAGGTTTCAGGCAGGACGATGCTCTGTCGTTCGATTTTTTCAATCTTCTGATGGAATACATCCTACGCCAGTGTCCCTACATACAGAGTATGTCGGGCTCGATCTTTGAAAAGGAAGTGATGCTGCTCGCTTACGCCGATGACATCGATATCATCGGTACGCAGGAACGGCGAGTCAGCAAGGCGTTCTCGGAGATTGAAAAACAGTCTCGGCTCATGGGTCTAGCGGTGAACGAGGACAAGACGAAGTACTTGGTGTCTTCTCGCACTCCGTCAATGCGTCTTGGACGGTCAGTGACGATGGAGAATTTCAACTTCAGTGTTGTAGAAAACTTCGTCTATCTTGGAACAGAGATAACCAGTAACAACAACGTCAGCCTGGAGATCAGGCGAAGAATCACGCTTGCAAACAGATGCTGTTTTAGGCTGAGCAAGCAAATGAGAAGTAAAGCCCTCTCTCGACGGACGAAAATAAAGATATATACGACGCTGATACTCCCGGTCCTACTGTATGGCGCAGAGGCATGGACCATGATTAAGTCGGACGAGACAGCGTTGGAAGTCTTCGAGAGGAAGATTCTTCGCAGGATCTTTGGTCCTAATAGAGTCGGCGACGAGTTTAGGTCCTGTATGAACCGCGAGCTGTACGAGCTATTCCATGAGGTTAACAAAGTCCAGCGCATAAGATTCCAGCGGCTTCACTGGGCTGGGCACCTCATTCGAATGGATGAAAGAGCTCCAGCACGCATGGCTTACATGGGGGCCCAAACTTGATTGGCGGACGCCGACATAGAGGACGACCGTGCACTCAACGGAATGACCGGGTATGGAGAGATCTCTCCGTACTTGGCATTCAAAACGACTGGCGCCAGCGCGCACAAGATTATGGAGGCTGGCGCGCCTTCCTAGACCGGCAGACGGTTGAGGGCCACATAAAACAAAAAAACCTGAGTCAAATTGTTTCCATTGATGTTGATCATTGCGTATATATAGGCTCTGTGGCGGCTGCTGTTTTCTTAACTATTAGTGAGCCCGATCCTGCTGGAAATAAGATGGTCTATTTGTCTGTATAGTGGGTGCAAGATGATAGTGAATGTCACTACTTTGTTGGTTTCCAGGGGCATCTCTAGCACTGATGCAATCAACGGACTTGTGAGTCATACCACATTTGACGCAAATGTGCTTTTTTCGACAGAAGGGCGCTATGTGGCCGTATTGTTGACAACGATGACATTGGACAATCTCAGAATATTTTCGCATGTGCTCAATCGCCACACGTTGCCTGCATAGTAGTTTAATTGAATGAATATCTTTGTTTGTCTTATTTGGGTCCAGGTTTACAAAAAAACATATTCATTTGTTCACCCGTGGAACGATTTTTGGGGTTATGTACGTGAAGTACATTGTGTCCAAGCTTACTCAAATTGGTAAAAATATCTTTAGAGTAGAGTAGTGCAGCCTTTTGATTACTGCGCGGTAGGGTTTGTCTTCTTTAAGTTGGTAGCTGTAAAATTCAACTTTCAACTCATCCAATTTACGCACAATGACCCTGTATGTATTGGAGTCTTTAGTATATAGGCGAATAACGTTTCCCTGTGTGGATCTGGCGTTAATCTTATCCGGGTCCACTACTGTCTTCAACGTATCCAATATATTTTGAAGAAAAAAACTATCGGTGGGGGCCTAGGAGTTAAGTTATTATTTTCTTTATCGTTCTTACGCACGTTGCTAGCTAGACGAGTGGCAGCTGCAGCACTTGTATAAGGTAACTCATCTACACTTCTGAGTGATTCAAACGAACTAGAAAGCGAAAGTTCGTTATCGTCCATTTGATCATCTAAAATGCAAGCCATTTCCTTAAATCGGGATTTAAACTTATTATGAATAATGTTTGACAGCTTGCAACCGATCTTGTTCACATGCTTGTGGCCGCCTAAAGGTGACAGATGCTTGTCGGACTTCCGTTTTTAGGCCCAGTACCTAAGGTACAAAAGCCTATTGGTTTTCTGCAAATGTATGTAAATGGTAAAAATAATGGTCGGAGACCCGTCAAAGTTACCCCCATTATGGTAAGGAGTGATAGAGAAGGCGATGTAGCCATGTCCGTCTGTATGAGCGAAAGAATCTCGGGAGCGGTAATAGATAGAGACTTCGTTCTTTTTGCATTCGAGGATAGGGAAACATTTAATGTGTTTGTTAGGCGACCTGTACTGGTACAGGGCCTCTTACAGTCGGTTACTCCCGACTGTAATTTTCTTACTTGTTTTATTTGAAATTGCTGAATTGCTTCATTTGTTGCGACAGCTCCCCCCGGTAAATCGTCGTTGTTGTGTTTATTACTCTGCTTAATTTCGTTTGCGTACGCCAAGCTTAAAGCAGCATCAATGTTAAGGTAGTTGTTTTCCAAAGAGGAGACGAAACTGCAGACCGTTACTTTCGGAACAATTTGTTTGTTATTCTCTTGTTTTTGTGCATACACCGATGTTATTCACTTGTAATATATATGTGTGTTCAATAATTGTTATCTTAAAGCACAATAAAACAAAAATTGGATAATGTTAATGATAGCTGACTATCGCAAGCGAACTAAACTTTAAGTTACCAGAAAAGAGCGCGATCTTACCTTATTTAGTATACCCTTGCTGCAACCATTGGTCATATACTCTTGTTGGATCAATTCCAGAGCACTATGTACCGATCCTTCCTGCTGTCCCTTCTATTATAGTCGCCCACAATGTTATTTTCCTAAACATTGCAATCTCTGTCGCAATATGTAACCAATGTTATATAACATAGCCAAAACCATTGAAAATTAACATACGCCAATCCTTCATGTTAGATCCACATCCCCTCCGGCCGATGGTGATAATGTCTTAACTGGTGTTGCCATTTCCAAATGTCTACGCATTGCCTTCTTTTCTTATATATTTTTTTAACAGTCATTCTATTACTTTTGCTGTTAATATAATAGTTCCATTAGTAAACAACGCAATTGGCAATTTCACAGTCTCACAGCCTAAATGTTATCAATATTACTATGCATGTAATGTGATGTTCTGCTTTTTGTTCGAGTGTTACTGATCGATTTTTCCTTTAGATTTGAGTGGTGCTGCAAACCTTTGTTTATCTTTGGAATATATCCGAAGTTTGAGATCATCGTGGAGTAGCAGTTAGTTGGGGGTCGTCTATATCTGAGGTACGCATTTTTGTATTTGTGATGCTGTTGTATGTTACTATCCTTCTTGTCTGTGATGATTGTTGGTTTACAGCGAGCTTGTATGGTGCTTTTGTTCCAGCGTTGTGTGTTGTGAGTTTATGTGTTGTACTATTTGTGACTGTATTTATTTTTCCTGAATTAGTGGTTTTTTTTTGACTGTTGAGGTTGGTTGGATACGACTTTTTTCTGGTTGGTGCAGGATTCGTTTTCGAAAATGTGGTCATTGGCAGACAGGTTGATGCAAGTTTTAATGCTTTTGCAGATAGCAGTGGGGTGGCTAAGTCGTAAGCAGTTGTGGTATCTTAAGGGAAGTTGGCGTACGTTTACCTTCTCGTATCCGATCAATATTTTTTATGGGGTAGAATGTGCTGCAAAAGGTATTATAATAAAGCTAGATTCTTTCTGTGTGTTTTCAACTTGTTTCATTATTTTGCGTATTTCAGTCACATTTTGTGCTTTGAGTTGAGTTTGGAGAGACCCTTTTAAAAGTTTTATTTTCGGTTTTATTGATTACAATGCATTTTGGAATCTAATTTGTGTTGTTTAGTGTAAATAGTTTATTTGTGTCTGGTGGATACGACATTGTTTAAATTTTTTGGCTTGTGCCCTAGCGTTTAGTTGATTACTATAACTGTTTTGTGTTGTTGTTTTTCCCTCAAAAGAAGGTTATGCACTTGTGTTTTGTTTAGTATTATGTTCGCAAATCACTAGCGCGGTTAACATTGACTAGTCGTACTTTTTTCTTCATCGAAATTAAGAATGATATTGATTTTTAATACATAATTCCTCAAAGTATCACCATTATGCGCCACAGTTGAAGTTTGCAGTTTCCGCATTAATTTTAGTTGCCATGCCCAATTTAAAAAAAAAAAAAAGTCATATCCGAAGTTTCTTTTCATTTTTATTGGTGTTAATTGTTTTGCGGTGGTGGGGACACATTCTCACAAATTGCATTCCCTCAAACGGCTGTTCAGAGGTAACCCCGTGTATACGTATCCTAACGGACGCTTGTGAGCCGCTTGCAAAATAATCGATATAGTCATTCTCAAGTTAATGGCAGTCAATAACTTTCCCTCCAAATGACCCCACCTAAATTTAGTGACCCAAAATGACACGGAAACGAGTTTTGACCAAGGGCCTTCAATAGAGGTTAATTTTGATGCCTACTGCAGCTGGTGTTATTAAAAAAAAAAACATAACTATTTTCTTTATTTATTATTAAAAGCGACAATCA
This sequence comes from Leucophenga maculata, assembly GCA_035044805.1. Classification (NCBI taxonomy): domain Eukaryota; kingdom Metazoa; phylum Arthropoda; class Insecta; order Diptera; family Drosophilidae; genus Leucophenga; species Leucophenga maculata. Next base: position 41,889 of record JAWNNP010003463.1, read on the forward strand.
GGGCACAGGTTGCCTTATGAGACGCCTGGTATATAGTCACAGTCACTAACTTTTTATTTTAAAGGAAGTTAAATTATGTATATACAATTATAAATTATATGAAGTTCTAATAGTTTTCCAATAGGATCTTAAATCTAGAACAGAAGATGAGGAAAGTAACGACGTTTTAACCTCCTGGTTGGTTTTGTCGTGGTAAATGGTCTGCCCAAGCGATTGCTGAGGTTTATCAAACGGTCATTGTATCCGCTTGAGAAGAAGGATGTTTGTACCTCGATGGTAGCCAAATTTCGGTATTTATGTAAGGTTGAATTTCGAACATACCATACACAAACAGTTATTAGCCTGAAAGCTTTGTTTTGTTGGTACAATAATTTGCTGGTAGATAGTCCTTTTGTTACGCAGCGAAAGTTTACTTATTTTGTTTAGTAGCCAGGACAGCTTCTTTAGGTTAGCGCGGCAGTTACCTACCACCGTTGTTAAGTGGTTCTTAAGGGTTACCCTTCGGTCTAGTAAGAGACCTAAAAGTTTTGTCTTGACGGCTCGAAAAATATTTCCGAAGGAGTTCGTCTCTTTAGGGTAAAACATACATATTTACACTTTTCACTATTGAGTTTGATGTTCCATCTTTTAGCCCAAACTTCAAAACACTGCAAGTATTCTTGAAGAACGTCTGCTGCCTCGTATTCGCAGCTTGAGCTATAAATACGCTAACATTGTCGGCAAACAACGCAATAATCATTTTGGATGATACAGGAAGTTCCGCTGTAAAGATAAAATACTGAATATGTCCCAAGACGCTACAATGCGGTACCTCAGCTAAGACTGGGTAAGTGGCTGAAATACCCGATCGCACTTAAAAGGAAAAGTTACGACCTTCTATAAAGGAATGCAACATTAAAAAGTAGGTGCCGGGAAAGCATCTTTAATCTTGGCCAGTAGTCCACTGTGCCACACACTGTCGAATGTTTGCTGCAAGTCGATAGAGGCACTGTTGCAGTACCCTTTGGCCTTGAAGATACTGAGTATGTGGTTGACAACATAGTGGAGCTGTTCCGGTGTACCATGTCCAGCACGAAATCCGAAGCGTCTCCGCGGGTGTCCATGCCTTCGAGCGTATGGTCGTTGCTCCTGAAGGTCTTCATTAAGCTTTTTATAAAAAGCTTGGCACTCACATTTATCTCAAGGATGTTGAGTTTGCATGTAAATCTTCCGCAGCTGTCCTTTTTAACAAATCTCGTAGTTCTAAGGATACAGTGAAATAGCCACATGAAGGCCGATGGAAGCTCGATGTAGTGGAGGTTCGGGCCTCAACAGCGGCACTATGAATTTTATTTCAAAACATTTCCAAAGCAAAGTCAATATCTTTGCCGGAGTTAATTTCCATATCTAAATGTATTGAGTTTTTAAGGCTTCTCTAAAAGGCGGCGATATTCGTGCTCCGATTTATGAGTCTCTCAACTGTTTGAAGCGTGACGGCAGCTGCGTCCAAGGTAATAATAAGAGGAAGGTGGTCACCGTTTAGATCCAAACGTTCCTGCATGCTTAGCTTAACATGAGGGATGGCTCGGTATATGGCGAAGTCGATGCAACCAGGCAAGTTGTTCGCACGGCAGAGATGCGTAGTCATTGTCAGGGTGGCTAACGTTGTATTTTTTTTTTTTTAGAAGGCAAAAGTTCGAAATATGTAATAAAATACATTAAATACATAAATACATAAAATACATACAAGGAACCCCCCGAACCCCCCTGGATACGCCCTTGATAGGCTCGGTGGCGGCTGCCGTTTTCTCAACTATTAGTGAGCCTGATTCTGCTGGAAATAAGATGGTCTATTTGTCTTTAGAGTGGGTGCAAGATGATTGTTGGTTTGCAGGGGCATCTCTAGCACTGATGCAATCAACGGACTCCTTTCGACAGAAGGGCGCTATGTGGCCGTGTTGTTGACAACGATGACATTGGACAATCTCAGAATATTTTCGCATGTGCTCAATCGCCACACGTTGCCTGCATAGTAGTTTAATTGAATGAATATCTTTGTTTGTCTTATTTGGGTCCAGGTTTACAAAAAACATATTCATTTGTTGACCCGTGGAACGATTTTTGGGGTTATGTACGTGAAGTACATTGTGTCCAAGCTTACTCAAATTGGTAAAAATATCTTTAGAGTAGAGTAGTGCAGCCTTTTGATTTCTGCGCGGTAGGGTTTGTCTTCTTTAAGTTGGTAGCTGTGAAATTCAACTTTCAACTCATCCAATTTACGCACAATGACCCTGTATGTATTGGAGTCTTTAGTATATAGGCGAATAACGTTTTCCTGTGTGGATCTGGCGTCAATCTTATCCGGGTCCACTACTGTCTTCAACGTATCCAATATATTTTGAAGAAAAAAACTATCGGTGGGGGCCTAGGAGTTAAGTTATTATTTTCTTTATCGTTCTTACGCACGTTGCTAGCTAGACGAGTGGCAGCTGCAGCACTTGTATAAGGTAACTTATCTACACTTCTGAGTGATTCAAACGAACTAGAAAGCGAAAGTTCGTTATCGTCCATTTGATCATCTAAGACGCAAGCCATTTCCTTAAATCGGGATTTAAACTCATTATGAATAATGTTTGACAGCTTACAATCGATCTTGTTCACATGCTTGTGGCCGCCTAAAGGTGACAGATGCTTGTCGGACTTCCGTTTTTAGGCCCAGTACCTAAGGTACAAAAGCCTATTGGTTTTCTGCAAATGTATGTAAATGGTAAAAATAATGGTCGGAGACCCGTCAAAGTTACCCCCATTATGGTTAGGAGTGATAGAGAAGGCGATGTAGCCATGTCCGTCTGTATGAGCGAAAGAATCTCGGGAGCGGTAATAGATAGAGACTTCGTTCTTTTTGCATTCGAGGCTAGGGAAACATTTAATGTGTTTGTTAGGCGACCTGTACTGGTACAGGGCCTCTTACAGTCGGTTACTCCCGACTGTAATTTTCTTACTTGTTTTATTTGAAATTGCTGAATTGCTTCATTTGTTGCGACAGCTCCCCCCGGTAAATCGTCGTTGTTGTGTTTATTACTCTGCTTAATTTCGTTTGCGTACGCCAAGCTTAAAGCAGCATCAATGTTAAGGTAGTTGTTTTCCAAAGAGGAGACGAAACTGCAGACCGTTACTTTCGGAACAATTTGTTTGTTATTCTCTTGTTTTTGTGCATACACCGATGTTATTCACTTGTAATATATATGTGTGTTCAATAATTGTTATCTTAAAGCTCAATAAAACAAAAATTGGATAATGTTAATGATAGCTGACTATCGCAAGCGAACTAAACTTTAAGTTACCAGAAAAGAGCGCGATCTTACCTTATTTAGTATACCCTTGCTGCAACCATTGGTCATATACTCTTGTTGGATCAATTCCAGAGCACTATGTACCGATCCTTCCTGCTGTCCCTTCTATTATAGTCGCCCACAATGTTATTTTCCTAAACATTGCAATCTCTGTCGCAATATGTAACCAATGTTATATAACATAGCCAAAACCATTGAAAATTAACATACGCCAATCCTTCATGTTAGATCCACATCCCCTCCGGCCGATGGTGATAATGTCTTAACTGCTGTTGCCGTTTCCAAATGTCTACGCATTGCCTTCTTTTCTTATATATTTTTTTAACAGTCATTCTATTACTTTTGCTGTTAATATAATAGTTCCATTAGTAAACAACGCAATTGGCAATTTCACAGCCTCACAGCCTAAATGTTATCAATATTACTATACATGTAATGTGATGTTCTGCTTTTTGTTCGAGTGTTACTGATCGATTTTTCCTTTAGATTTGAGTGGTGCTGCAAACCTTTGTTTATCTTTGGAATATATCCGAAGTTTGAGATCATCGTGGAGTAGCAGTTAGTTGGGGGTCGTCTATATCTGAGGTACGCATTTTTGTATTTGTGATGCTGTTGTATGTTACTATCCTTCTTGTCTGTGATGATTGTTGGTTTACAGCGAGCTTGTATGGTGCTTTTGTTCCAGCGTTGTGTGTTGTGAGTTTATGTGTTGTACTATTTGTGACTGTATTTATTTTTCCTGAATTAGTGGTTTTTTTTTGACTGTTGAGGTTGGTTGGATACGACTTTTTTCTGGTTGGTGCAGGATTCGTTTTCGAAAATGTGGTCATTGGCAGACAGGTTGATGCAAGTTTTAATGCTTTTGCAGATAGCAGTGGGGTGGCTAAGTCGTAAGCAGTTGTGGTATCTTAAGGGAAGTTGGCGTACGTTTACCTTCTCGTATCCGATCAATATTTTTTATGGGGTAGAATGTGCTGCAAAAGGTATTATAATAAAGCTAGATTCTTTCTGTGTGTTTTCAACTTGTTTCATTATTTTGCGTATTTCAGTCACATTTTGTGCTTTGAGTTGAGTTTGGAGAGACCCTTTTAAAAGTTTTATTTTCGGTTTTATTGATTACAATGCATTTTGGAATCTAATTTGTGTTGTTTAGTGTAAATAGTTTATTTGTGTCTGGTGGATACGACATTGTTTAAATTTTTTGGCTTGTGCCCTAGCGTTTAGTTGATTACTATAACTGTTTTGTGTTGTTGTTTTTCCCTCAAAAGAAGGTTATGCACTTGTGTTTTGTTTAGTATTATGTTCGCAAATCACTAGCGCGGTTAACATTGACTAGTCGTACTTTTTTCTTCATCGAAATTAAGAATGATATTGATTTTTAATACATAATTCCTCAAAGTATCACCATTATGCGCCACAGTTGAAGTTTGCAGTTTCCGCATTAATTTTAGTTGCCATGCCCAATTTAAAAAAAAAAAAAAGTCATATCCGAAGTTTCTTTTCATTTTTATTGGTGTTAATTGTTTTGCGGTGGTGGGGACACATTCTCACAAATTGCATTCCCTCAAACGGCTGTTCAGAGGTAACCCCGTGTATACGTATCCTAACGGACGCTTGTGAGCCGCTTGCAAAATAATCGATATAGTCATTCTCAAGTTAATGGCAGTCAATAACTTTCCCTCCAAATGACCCCACCTAAATTTAGTGACCCAAAATGACACGGAAACGAGTTTTGACCAAGGGCCTTCAATAGAGGTTAATTTTGATGCCTACTGCAGCTGGTGTTATTAAAAAAAAAAACATAACTATTTTCTTTATTTATTATTAAAAGCGACAATCAGGGCACAGGTTGCCTTATGAGACGCCTGGTATATAGTCACAGTCACTAACTTTTTATTTTAAAGGAAGTTAAATTATGTATATACAATTATAAATTATATGAAGTTCTAATAGTTTTCCAATAGGATCTTAAATCTAGAACAGAAGATGAGGAAAGTAACGACGTTTTAACCTCCTGGTTGGTTTTGTCGTGGTAAATGGTCTGCCCAAGCGATTGCTGAGGTTTATCAAACGGTCATTGTATCCGCTTGAGAAGAAGGATGTTTGTACCTCGATGGTAGCCAAATTTCGGTATTTATGTAAGGTTGAATTTCGAACATACCATACACAAACAGTTATTAGCCTGAAAGCTTTGTTTTGTTGGTACAATAATTTGCTGGTAGATAGTCCTTTTGTTACGCAGCGAAAGTTTACTTATTTTGTTTAGTAGCCAGGACAGCTTCTTTAGGTTAGCGCGGCAGTTACCTACCACCGTTGTTAAGTGGTTCTTAAGGGTTACCCTTCGGTCTAGTAAGAGACCTAAAAGTTTTGTCTTGACGGCTCGAAAAATATTTCCGAAGGAGTTCGTCTCTTTAGGGTAAAACATACATATTTACACTTTTCACTATTGAGTTTGATGTTCCATCTTTTAGCCCAAACTTCAAAACACTGCAAGTATTCTTGAAGAACGTCTGCTGCCTCGTATTCGCAGCTTGAGCTATAAATACGCTAACATTGTCGGCAAACAACGCAATAATCATTTTGGATGATACAGGAAGTTCCGCTGTAAAGATAAAATACAGAATATGTCCCAAGACGCTACAATGCGGTACCTCAGCTAAGACTGGGTAAGTGGCTGAAATACCCGATCGCACTTAAAAGGAAAAGTTACGACCTTCTATAAAGGAATGCAACATTAAAAAGTAGGTGCCGGGAAAGCATCTTTAATCTTGGCCAGTAGTCCACTGTGCCACACACTGTCGAATGTTTGCTGCAAGTCGATAGAGGCGCTGTTGCAGTACCCTTTGGCCTTGAAGATACTGAGTATGTGGTTGACAACATAGTGGAGCTGTTCCGGTGTACCATGTCCAGCACGAAATCCGAAGCGTCTCCGCGGGTGTCCATGCCTTCGAGCGTATGGTCGTTGCTCCTGAAGGTCTTCATTAAGCTTTTTATAAAAAGCTTGGCACTCACATTTATCTCAAGGATGTTGAGTTTGCATGTAAATCTTCCGCAGCTGTCCTTTTTAACAAATCTCGTAGTTCTAAGGATACAGTGAAATAGCCACATGAAGGCCGATGGAAGCTCGATGTAGTGGAGGTTCGGGCCTCAACAGCGGCACTATGAATTTTATTTCAAAACATTTCCAAAGCAAAGTCAATATCTTTGCCGGAGTTAATTTCCATATCTAAATGTATTGAGTTTTTAAGGCTTCTCTGAAAGGCGGCGATATTCGTGCTCCGATTTATGAGTCTCTCAACTGTTTGAAGCGTGACGGCAGCTGCGTCCAAGGTAATAATAAGAGGAAGGTGGTCACCGTTTAGATCCAAACGTTCCTGCATGCTTAGCTTAACATGAGGGATGGCTCGGTATATGGCGAAGTCGATGCAACCAGGCAAGTTGTTCGCACGGCAGAGATGCGTAGTCATTGTCAGGGTGGCTAACGTTGTATTTTTTTTTTTTTAGAAGGCAAAAGTTCGAAATATGTAATAAAATACATTAAATACATAAATACATAAAATACATACAAGGAACCCCCCGAACCCCCCTGGATTCGCCCTTGATAGGCTCGGTGGCGGCTGCCGTTTTCTCAACTATTAGTGAGCCTGATTCTGCTGGAAATAAGATGGTCTATTTGTCTTTAGAGTGGGTGCAAGATGATTGTTGGTTTGCAGGGGCATCTGTAGCACTGATGCAATCAATGGACTCCTTTCGACAGAAGGGCGCTATGTGGCCGTGTTGTTGACAACGATGACATTGGACAATCTCAGAATATTTTCGCATGTGCTCAATCGCCACACGTTGCCTGCATATTAGTTTAATTGAATGAATATCTTTGTTTGTCTTATTTGGGTCCAGGTTCATTTGTTGACCCGTGGAACGATTTTTGGGGTTATGTACGTGAAGTACATTGTGTCCAAGCTTACTCAAATTGGTAAAAATATCTTTAGAGTAGAGTAGTGCAGCCTTTTGATTTCTGCGCGGTAGGGTTTGTCTTCTTTAAGTTGGTAGCTGTGAAATTCAACTTTCAACTCATCCAATTTACGCACAATGACCCTGTATGTATTGGAGTCTTTAGTATATAGGCGAATAACGTTTTCCTGTGTGGATCTGGCGTCAATCTTATCCGGGTCCACTACTGTCTTCAACTTATCCAATATATTTTGAAGAAAAAAACTATCGGTGGGGGCCTAGGAGTTAAGTTATTATTTTCTTTATCGTTCTTACGCACGTTTCTAGCTAGACGAGTGGCAGCTGCAGCACTTGTATAAGGTAACTTATCTACACTTCTGAGTGATTCAAACGAACTAGAAAGCGAAAGTTCGTTATCGTCCATTTGATCATCTAAGACGCAAGCCATTTCCTTAAATCGGGATTTAAACTCATTATGAATAATGTTTGACAGCTTACAATCGATCTTGTTCACATGCTTGTGGCCGCCTAAAGGTGACAGATGCTTGTCGGACTTCCGTTTTTAGGCCCAGTACCTAAGGTACAAAAGCCTATTGGTTTTCTGCAAATGTATGTAAATGGTAAAAATAATGGTCGGAGACCCGTCAAAGTTACCCCCATTATGGTTAGGAGTGATAGAGAAGACGATGTAGCCATGTCCGTCTGTATGAGCGAAAGAATCTCGGGAGCGGTAATAGATAGAGACTTCGTTCTTTTTGCATTCGAGGCTAGGGAAACATTTAATGTGTTTGTTAGGCGACCTGTACTGGTACAGGGCCTCTTACAGTCGGTTACTCCCGACTGTAATTTTCTTACTTGTTTTATTTGAAATTGCTGAATTGCTTCATTTGTTGCGACAGCTCCCCCCGGTAAATCGTCGTTGTTGTGTTTATTACTCTGCTTAATTTCGTTTGCGTACGCCAAGCTTAAAGCAGCATCAATGTTAAGGTAGTTGTTTTCTAAAGAGGAGACGAAACTGCAGACCGTTACTTTCGGAACAATTTGTTTGTTATTCTCTTGTTTTTGTGCATACACCGATGTTATTCACTTGTAATATATATGTGTGTTCAATAATTGTTATCTTAAAGCACAATAAAACAAAAATTGGATAATGTTAATGATAGCTGACTATCGCAAGCGAACTAAACTTTAAGTTACCAGAAAAGAGCGCGATCTTACCTTATTTAGTATACCCTTGCTGCAACCATTGGTCATATACTCTTGTTGGATCAATTCCAGAGCACTATGTACCGATCCTTCCTGCTGTCCCTTCTATTATAGTCGCCCACAATGTTATTTTCCTAAACATTGCAATCTCTGTCGCAATATGTAACCAATGTTATATAACATAGCCAAAACCATTGAAAATTAACATACGCCAATCCTTCATGTTAGATCCACATCCCCTCCGGCCGATGGTGATAATGTCTTAACTGCTGTTGCCGTTTCCAAATGTCTACGCATTGCCTTCTTTTCTTATATATTTTTTTAACAGTCATTCTATTACTTTTGCTGTTAATATAATAGTTCCATTAGTAAACAACGCAATTGGCAATTTCACAGCCTCACAGCCTAAATGTTATCAATATTACTATGCATGTAATGTGATGTTCTGCTTTTTGTTCGAGTGTTACTGATCGATTTTTCCTTTAGATTTGAGTGGTGCTGCAAACCTTTGTTTATCTTTGGAATATATCCGAAGTTTGAGATCATCGTGGAGTAGCAGTTAGTTGGGGGTCGTCTATATCTGAGGTACGCATTTTTGTATTTGTGATGCCGTTGTATGTTACTATCCTTCTTGTCTGTGATGATTGTTGGTTTACAGCGAGCTTGTATGGTGCTTTTGTTCCAGCGTTGTGTGTTGTGAGTTTATGTGTTGCACTATTTGTGACTGTATTTATTTTTCCTGAATTAGTGGTTTTTTTTTGACTGTTGAGGTTGGTTGGATACGACTTTTTTCTGGTTGGTGCAGGATTCGTTTTCGAAAATGTGGTCATTGGCAGACAGGTTGATGCAAGTTTTAATGCTTTTGCAGATAGCAGTGGGGTGGCTAAGTCGTAAGCAGTTGTGGTATCTTAAGGGAAGTTGGCGTACGTTTACCTTCTCGTATCCGATCAATATTTTTTATGGGGTAGAATGTGCTGCAAAAGGTATTATAATAAAGATAGATTCTTTCTGTGTGTTTTCAACTTGTTTCATTATTTTGCGTATTTCAGTCACATTTTGTGCTTTGAGTTGAGTTTGGAGAGACCCTTTTAAAAGTTTTATTTTCGGTTTTATTGATTACAATGCATTTTGGAATCTAATTTGTGTTGTTTAGTGTAAATAGTTTATTTGTGTCTGGTGGATACGACATTGTTTAAATTTTTTGGCTTGTGCCCTAGCGTTTAGTTGATTGCTATAACTGTTTTGTGTTGTTGTTTTTCCCTCAAAAAAAGGTTATGCACTTGTGTTTTGTTTAGTATTATGTTCGCAAATCACTAGCGCGGTTAACATTGACTAGTCGTACTTTTTTCTTCATCGAAATTAAGAATGATATTGATTTTTAATACATAATTCCTCAAAGTATCACCATTATGCGCCACAGTTGAAGTTTGCAGTTTCCGCATTAATTTTAGTTGCCATGCCCAATTTAAAAAAAAAAAAAAAGTCATATCCGAAGTTTCTTTTCATTTTTATTGGTGTTAATTGTTTTGCGGTGGTGGGGACACATTCTCACAAATTGCATTCCCTCAAACGGCTGTTCAGAGGTAACCCCGTGTATACGTATCCTAACGGACGCTTGTGAGCCGCTTGCAAAATAATCGATATAGTCATTCTCAAGTTAATGGCAGTCAATAACTTTCCCTCCAAATGTGAACTTCTGCAAATGACCCCACCTAAATTTAGTGACCCAAAATGACACGGAAACGAGTTTTGACCAAGGGCCTTCAATAGAGGTTAATTTTGATGCCTACTGCAGCTGGTGTTATTAAAAAAAAAAACATAACTATTTTCTTTATTTATTATTAAAAGCGACAATCAGGGCACAGGTTGGTATATAGTCACAGTCACTAACTTTTTATTTTAAAGGAAGTTAAATTATGTATATACAATTATAAATTATATGAAGTTCTAATAGTTTTCCAATAGGATCTTAAATCTAGAACAGAAGATGAGGAAAGTAACGACGTTTTAACCTCCTGGTTGGTTTTGTCGTGGTAAATGGTCTGCCCAAGCGATTGCTGAGGTTTATCAAACGGTCATTGTATCCGCTTGAGAAGAAGGATGTTTGTACCTCGATGGTAGCCAAATTTCGGTATTTATGTAAGGTTGAATTTCGAACATACCATACACAAACAGTTATTAGCCTGAAAGCTTTGTTTTGTTGGTACAATAATTTGCTGGTAGATAGTCCTTTTGTTACGCAGCGAAAGTTTACTTATTTTGTTTAGTAGCCAGGACAGCTTCTTTAGGTTAGCGCGGCAGTTACCTACCACCGTTGTTAAGTGGTTCTTAAGGGTTACCCTTCGGTCTAGTAAGAGACCTAAAAGTTTTGTCTTGACGGCTCGAAAAATATTTCCGAAGGAGTTCGTCTCTTTAGGCTAAAACATACATATTTACACTTTTCACTATTGAGTTTGATGTTCCATCTTTTAGCCCAAACTTCAAAACACTGCAAGTATTCTTGAAGAACGTCTGCTGCCTCGTATTCGCAGCTTGAGCTATAAAACACGCTAACATTGTCGGCAAACAACGCAATAATCATTTTGGATGATACAGGAAGATCCGCTGTGAAGATAAAATACAGAATATGTCCCAAGACGCTACAATGCGGTACCTCAGCTAAGACTGGGTAAGTGGCTGAAATACCCGATCGCACTTAAAAGGAAAAGTTACGACCTTCTATAAAGGAATGCAACATTAAAAAGTAGGTGCCGGGAAAGCATCTTTAATCTTGGCCAGTAGTCCACTGTGCCACACACTGTCGAATGCTTGCTGCAAGTCGATAGAGGCGCTGTTGCAGTACCCTTTGGCCTTGAAGATACTGAGTATGTGGTTGACAACATGGTGGAGCTGTTCCGGTGTACCATGTCCAGCACGAAATCCGAAGCGTCTCCGCGGGTGTCCATGCCTTCGAGCGTATGGTCGTTGCTCCTGAAGGTCTTCATTAAGCTTTTTATAAAAAGCTTGGCACTCACATTTATCTCAAGGATGTTGAGTTTGCATGTAAATCTTCCGCAGCTGTCCTTTTTAACAAATCTCGTAGTTCTAAGGATACAGTGAAATAGCCACATGAAGGCCGATGGAAGCTCGATGTAGTGGAGGTTCGGGCCTCAACAGCGGCACTATGAATTTTATTTCAAAACATTTCCAAAGCAAAGTCAATATCTTTGCCGGAGTTAATTTCCATATCTAAATGTATTGAGTTTTTAAGGCTTCTCTGAAAGGCGGCGATATTCGTGCTCCGATTTATGAGTCTCTCAACTGTTTGAAGCGTGACGGCAGCCGCGTCCAAGGTAATAATAAGAGGAAGGTGGTCACCGTTTAGATCCAAACGTTCCTGCATACTTAGCTTAACATGAGGGATGGCTGGGTTTATGGCGAAGTCGATGCAACCAGGCAAGTTGTTCGCACGGCAGAGATGCGTAGTCATTGTCAGGGTGGCTAACGTTGTATTTTTTTTTTTTTAGAAGGCAAAAGTTCGAAATATGTAATAAAATACATTAAATACATAAATACATAAAATACATACAAGGAACCTCCAGGTTTACAAAAAACATATTCATTTGTTCACCCGTGGAACGATTTTTGGGGTTATGTACGTGAAGTACATTGTGTCCAAGCTTACTCAAATTGGTAAAAATATCTTTAGAGTAGAGTAGTGCAGCCTTTTGATTACTGCGCGGTAGGGTTTGTCTTCTTTAAGTTGGTAGCTGTGAAATTCAACTTTCAACTCATCCAATTTACGCACAATGACCCTGTATGTATTGGAGTCTTTAGTATATAGGCGAATAACGTTTCCCTGTGTGGATCTGGCGTCAATCTTATCCGGGTCCACTACTGTCTTCAACGTATCCAATATATTTTGAAGAAAAAAACTATCGGTGGGGGCCTAGGGGTTAAGTTATTATTTTCTTTATCGTTCTTACGCACGTTGCTAGCTAGACGAGTGGCAGCTGCAGCACTTGTATAAGGTAACTCATCTACACTTCTGAGTGATTCAAACGAACTAGAAAGCGAAAGTTCGTTATCGTCCATTTGATCATCTAAGACGCAAGCCATTTCCTTAAATCGGGATTTAAACTCATTATGAATAATGTTTGACAGCTTACAATCGATCTTGTTCACATGCTTGTGGCCGCCTAAAGGTGACAGATGCTTGTCGGACTTCCGTTTTTAGGCCCAGTACCTAAGGTACAAAAGCCTTTTGGTTTTCTGCAAATGTATGTAAATGGTAAAAATAATGGTCGGAGACCCGTCAAAGTTACCCCCATTATGGTTAGGAGTGATAGAGAAGGCGATGTAGCCATGTCCGTATGAACGAAAGAATCTCGGGAGCGGTAATAGATAGAGACTTCGTTCTTTTTGCATTCGAGGCTAGGGAAACATTTAATGTGTTTGTTAGGCGACCTGTACTGGTATAGGGCCTCTTACAGTCGGTTACTCCCGACTGTAATTTTCTTACTTGTTTTATTTGAAATTGCTGAATTGCTTGGTTTGTTGCGACAGCTCGCCCCGGTGAATCGTTGTTATTGTTGTTGTTACTCTGCGTAACTTCGTTTGCGTACGCCAAGCTTAAAGCAGCATCAATGTTAAGGTAGTTGTCCAAAGAGGAGACGGAACTGCAGACCGTTACTTTCGGAACAATTTGTTTGTTATTCTCCTGTTTTTGTGCATACACCGAGGTTATTCACTTGTAATATATATGTGTGTTCAATAATTGTTATCTTAAAGCACAATAAAACAAAAATTGGATAATATTAATGATGGCTATAGTTAAAACAATGCCTTTGAATGTTTGCCAATTTGCCAGAAGCACCGTTTATAGTTTTAAGCCAAGATTTATGGCTACTAAATCCTACTAGTCCTACTAATATTATAAATGCGAAAGTTTGTATGGATATATGTATGCATGCTCAACCAATTCGTCTGAATTTTGGACTAGAGATAGATGGGATGATGGAAAAGAACATAGGCTATGTTTTGACAAAATCAAAGGGGGCGTTGCCACACCCCCCCATATAAGCGATATTTAAAATTGGTCATATCTTTGCATCCATTTAAGGTACAGAGATGAAATTTGGTATACATGTTAAGAGAATGAGGAGAAGTCAACCTGTTGAGTTTGGACAAAATCGGAGGGGGCGTTGCCCCACCCCCCATATAAGCGATAATCAAAATTTGTCATATCTTTGCATCCATTTAAGGTACAGCGATGAAATTTGGAATACATGTTAAGAGGATGAGGAGAAGTCAACCTGTTAAGTTTGGACAAAATCGGAGGGGGCGTTGCCCCACGCCCCATATAAGAGACAATCAAAATTTGTCATATCTTTGCATCCATTTAAGGTACAGAAATAAAATTTGGAATACATGTTAAGAGGAAAAGGAGAAGTCAACCTGTTAAGTTTGAACAAATTCGGAGGGGGCGTTGCCCCACCCCCCATATAAGAGACAATCAAAATTTGTCATATCTTTGCATCCACTTAAGGTACAGAAATAAAATTTGGTATACATGTTAAGAGGATGAGGAGAGGTCAACCTGTTAAGTTTGGACAAAATATGAGAGGGCGTTGCCCAACCCCCCATATAAGCGATAATCAAAATTTGTCATATCTTTGCATCCATTAAAGGTACAGAAATGAAATTTTGGTATACATGTTAAGAGCATGAGGAGAAGTCAACCTGTTAAGTTTGGACAAAATATGAGAGGTCGTTGCCCAACCCCCCATATAAGCGATAATCAAAATTTGTCATATCTTTGCATCCATTAAAGGTACAGAAATGAAATTTTGGTATACATGTTAAGAGCATGAGGAGAAGTCAACCTGTTAAGTTTGGACAAAATCAGAGGGGGCGTTGCCCAACCCCCCATATAAGCGATGATCAAAATTTGTCATATCTTTGCATCCATTAAAGGTACAGAAATGAAATTTGGTATACATGTTAAGAGCATGAGGAGAAGTCAACCTGTTAAGTTTGGACAAAATCAGAGGGAGCGTTGCCCAACCTCCCATATAAGCGATAATCAAAATTTGTCACACTTTGCATCCATTTAAGGTATAGAAATGAAATTTGGTATACATGTAAAGAGGATGAAGAGAAGTCAACCTGTTAAGTTTGGTCAAAATTAGAGGGGCGGTACACCACCCCCGTATAGTTCCAAAAATGAGGCAAAATAAGAAAAGTAATTAGATATGCTACTATTTATCGGAAGATCTGCGGACGAAGTCGCGGGTAAAAGCTAGTCAATTTATAAACGGAACACAATGCGTGTACGTCCGATGGCTTCCGAAGCTTAATCAGATAATTTTTCACATAATTTTCTGTTTTTTTTTTTTTTTCATAGTTATTCGAAAAATAGTAATTTTGCAACTCTAATGCGTTGTTATTATACGTTTACTCCAATTATACAATTGTTTGTGAGAGCGAACTATTGTATTTTTTTAAGTTGTCAGTTTTATTTGTTTATAAATGTAAAAATCAATTTTCTGAATATATTCTGAATTTAACAAACAAACAAGAGTTTACAATAATATCACTCTGTATAATGGAAAAGATTATTAGTTTATTGAACAAAATAAAGAAAAAGAGAAAATATTTACAACTAAAAAACTAAACTATTTAATGAATACATATCGAATATATTCGTTGGGATGTGCCCAGAGGACCGGCCATATTGATAGATCATTTAATCGTTAACGTGTATCATGTTTTTATGATATTGCACACTCCATTTCGCCATGTTTGGGTACACAATCGAGCACAAGCGCTACGGCGCGAGACATATACGTCATGGTACCATAACTACCGCTGGGCGCACTGTAAGTGAATAGTTTTGCATTATCTTAAGATATATATGCAAAAAAATATCAGAAATGTCCTCACCTATCGTACAAGTGCTGGCAAATATATGCAGCTCCACTGCAAAGCAACATACCGGAGGCGGCCTGTTGCTGTTCTTTCCCATCCTTTAGCTTAGCACAGCAAAGCGTTGCATCACCCTGAACCTTTCGCTGATCCTCCAGGAAAAGTTGATTCGCCTTATGCACCAAGTGTTCGACGTATATAATACCTCCAAGCGAGGGAACCATATTATGTTCTGTAACCAACGTTAGTACCATTAAAGCTTCAACAACGAGTTGCCTATACTCAGGCTGTGGAATCTGATTGAGTGCAGTCTCCACTTCAAGTGCGAATTTCAACTCTCCTGGTGTCATTTCCTGCGTCAAACTCTGCTGCAAAATACGACCTTCTATAGCTAAGCCCTGACACTTCTCCAGCACTGTCCAGACGCGTGAGTAAAAATCGCGTGGCACACGATTAAGTGCACCATCCAAACGGCGCCGACGCAACCATTGGCCTTGTCGATCATCAATGGTTGCAATTAGTGCATCTTCTCCCTCTGGGTCACCCAATCCGATCTGACTTTTTTTGCTGACCCGACTCGATTTGCAACTAACTATAGATAAATTGCCACGAGCAACTGAAAAAAGTATCAATGCGATTTACTGTCATTTATGACTTGTTATAATATGCAATTATGCCACATACCGCTGCTGACAGCAAACTCTTTGCCGCTAAGTATATGATAAAGTAGATTCTTCATTTCAAACGGTGAGAGATTAAGTAAGTGCTCGGATGCAGCCTCGCCGCCACAATTTAAAGTACGTGATAGCTCCTTTGCCATTACTTGTATGATGAGGCCAACGCGCAGTCGTAACATTTCATGGAACAATTGTGGCTCTGTTCTTATGAACATAGCCAAGTAAACCATTAATTCTTGCGTCAACATTGCTGTACTTTCATCGTCACCGTAGGCCTTTACAAAAATATAAACATATTGTTAAATTCCTTGAAAAGCATAATCGGACTTGAATTTTAGCTACGGCTTACATCATGTATTAACTGACGCAATTCTGCTTCGGGCAAAGGTGCCGTTATGGTGAATTCGTTGTTTGGTGGCATGCCCACGGTAACCTGTAAGTTGTGGTTTTAAATTGTATTTTAATCTTTCGAAAAATATTTAGCATGTACCTGTTTTTGGCGCACCAATAAATCCGTAACGGCTTTGGCCAAATCCTCAACGCGTTTTCCTAACATTCCGGCCGTATGGCGCACCAGACCCCAAAGCTTCTGTTGACATGCCTTTTCGTAAAGACCCTTCAACAAATCACGTACAGTGACAACGCGTCCTTCTTCCAGCATGCCTTCAGATTGAGAAGAATTGTTAGTAAGTGTTGTTGGTGTTTCTGTTGCTACTGTATTGGCATTTGCTGTTGTTGCTGCCGCTGTTGATGGCGTAACCGCTGTTTCTTTTGCAGCTGTCGAATCGTTGATAACGCTTATAGCTGTGGGTACACTTGCATCGATAACAACTGTTGGCACTTTTTGGTCATCATCACTATGCGAACGCCCACCACCAACAGCAAGTCTGTCACCATAATCTATAGCTACTTCATCCACAAAAGCATGCTCCAATTCTTTTTATTGTGCAATTTAGTTTAAGGTTTTAACCATTTTTTGGTTTAATTTTTTTTATATCAACCATTTTTGAAGATTATATTTAGTATGCGAGGATTTATTTTTATTAATTGCGAGAATGTAGCGCATGCAAATGAAAGATTGTAGGTGTTTTTTAAGTTCAGTGGTTAGTTAAATAAAGTCGTATAGTGCACGAAGAGATTTGTTTGAAATGTGGCAAACCGTTTGCAATTACGGTTTATTATTGAAGTTAATGACGCAAAAATAGCCACAGATAATGAAAAATTAAAGAAAAAGAAGTTCGTTAATTTCTATTTGTAAATTTAAAACTAAAGTAGACCAATGTAAAATAATAAAAATTAACTTCGATAAAACCGAATTTAGTATGTCTGTATCC
The DNA here is from genome assembly GCA_035044805.1 of Leucophenga maculata. Lineage (NCBI taxonomy): Eukaryota > Metazoa > Arthropoda > Insecta > Diptera > Drosophilidae > Leucophenga > Leucophenga maculata. The sequence goes on from JAWNNP010003463.1 coordinate 59,295, forward strand.
GACCTGTTCCGGTTCTCGAATCCAATAAAATTGTTCGAGAGTGATTATTTTAAAATGCTCTGCTTTAATTTTCAAAAAGATAACATGATTTGAATTCAATTCAAATACGCAGTGTGAAATTTATACGAGTATATATCTTTATCAGAGTAAAAAACAATTTTAACGAAATCTCTTGGAATCAACTGGAACAGAGCGAACACTCTCATTATAATTGTTTTGTGTTTGCTTCCTATAAACACTCAATCTGTCCAACCGGTTGCCCCGAAATTTACTGGCATACTTAAGTTAGGCCAGGGGAGTAGGGTAGTGATCGCTGGTCACAATATTTGCTCTTAATTAATCATATGATATATAAGTTTAATAAATGCAGGATGAAAAAAAAAATGGGCCGTGCAACAGCTTATTTAATAATATTTAATAAAATTATTTGTATTTACGTTTCTGATTTCGTCAGATAAAATGGCTTCTATAAACACAGGTCGGTTAAGAAAACGACCCTAAAGCATGTAAAATAAAGCATGAAAATATGAAAGAAAATATGACATACAAATACAATTGTTTTTAATTCGATAAAGGAAATTTTCCCATATTTAGTAAACTCGTACTCTTCACACATATTGTGAATAGTATTATAAGGCTTTAAAGAAAGCGTCAGAGATCTCAAAAAGTAAATATACATTTCTTACCATATTATCTTTGAATAATACGTCAAAGCTATACAAATTTGCACTGAAATTGACAACAAACACAAAGAAATCTAATAATTGTGATTAATATTTTACTGAAATCGCAAGACGCAAATGTACCTAAAAACGGGAGCACGCCTGAATATACACATATTCTGTTTAAGATTGGCGAGACGTTTTTGAATTGTTCGTCTGCTGTTTTTTCTTTTTTGTAAACAACTTTTGGATCGCACCGTTGAATATGTGCACTCAAGAGTGTTATTCCATCCGATCTTTACCTGTGCTACTTTGGGCTTGGAACTACAAAGAAAACATTTTCAATCATCAATACTTGGCAAGCTGCCATCAAACTCAAAATTTTGAGCGAATACGCACCCAATATAAATTGCTTTTGGAATAATAAATATTGTTGGGGAATAAAGAATAACACTTCTTTGTACAGATGGTCTTCAATATTAATTCGTTATTGACCAATAGCAGCCCTCAGAGGGCTATTCTGAGCAGTCATTGGATTTGAGTGTTACTGAGGTAAGAAGTCCATACAAGAGCAGCATAATTTAGATCGTTCTATGAGTGGTACTATTTATTCTTACTTCAGGCAACCGCCTTCAGCACTTTGTTTCACAACATCAACCGATTGTTTTAGATTGTATTGATAGTCAAGAATCGCATAAACATCATCGACGTTCACCGGCCGACGATAAAAAGGTAACCATATATATACATATACATATATAAAAATGACATGTCACGTTGTTTGTCCGCGATGAACTCCAAATCTACTCAACAGATTTTGATGGTTTAAAAAAAAAAAAAAAAAATTTTTAAAGGGATCGGAAGAAAAACACTTTATTGGTTGGTCAAGGTCAGAAGAAGCAGTACTCCTAAATGCGTATGCTTTCCTACCATTAATGTAGTTTAGTCAGCGTTTTTTTTGTCGAGCAGTGTAGGGAAGGCTAGGTTTTAAATAGCATGAAGTTAGTAGGGTCCAGCAATATAGTGCGATTTGCATTTTATATACTTTATCTGAAGAGAATTCCATCTTAGAATCAAACTATACAAATTTGAATTATTCAAATCCTTTATTATATGTTAGAAGCAAGTTTTTTTTGAGTTTCGTATCATACGAATAACCAAATAAGCTTAGTAAAACTGTTTATTTTGAAATAAATTTAGACAAAAAGAGAACAGAAAAACTCCACACACATTTGTTATTGGATAAATTGTTCATTTTATATCGATATAAAAAGATGCTGTTTGGACAGATGAACTTCAGACTTTTAAAAGTTATAAACACTTTAAAAAAAAAATTAAACCAACTTCAAAAAAAAAAGACACTAAAAACAGTCACTAAAAAGCGAAAAAAACCTGAATTAGTACATATTTAATTCAAAATATTAAAAATATTATTATATGTGCAGCCTACTGATCTGTTTGAAGTCAGTGCGAAGCCAAATAGCTAGAAGCTTAGTTTACTTACAAGGTTAGGGCATTAGTGAATTTAAATCCGTTGTTGATGCTTGAGGTTGACGGTTGCGTGCATATATATGTGTGTATGCATACAAAATATATGCACGCAAACGTAAAAAAATCCATCTATCGTTTTTGCGCTTATAAACAAATGTAAAGTCAAACAAAAGAAATCTTTCTTCTTTATCTATCATGGGTGTTTATATAGTGAGTGAGAGATTGCGCAACCTTATAAGTGAACTGAGGCTAGAAGGTAGATATCAGACAACTGCAACGGGTGATTGCATACAAGCTCAAACGAGCTAGATTCAAAGAAAAATTATGTGATTGGGGATTGGGTTCATATTTGCTCCTACCTACAAATCCTATATTCATTTCAAATCACTTGAACGAAGTCATCTTTTTACCATTTCGTCTTCGTTTCACTCATCTTCATCAAGACAAAATCGATGAATGAATACGTATGATTGGATGATTTTTGGGCACATCCATTTAGAAAGAGAACGAAAATACATAGCATCTCTCTCCTTCTTGCATATCTAATTTATGTGTTCGACAAGCTTCCCTGTAGTTCGGCTGGTGTCAACACATTACAAAACGAAAAAAAAAGAACTAGTGATTCCTCGATTACTTTTCGTTAGCCTTTCTTTAATTATTTTGGTATGCAACGTTCGTAGCATAAAAAATAAATTTGCAAAACTCATCTCTCTCACTTTTAAACTCAGCAGAAAGAGGCAGGAAAAATACACATTTGTTGTTTGTTTGTGGTACAAATGCATACGCTATGCATTTTTTGTATTTGTAGACAAAAAAGGCGCCTAAAAAATCTGAGCAGGTACGCACAAAGTACACTTATACAAGGTACTGACAACTCCAGCTTCTCAGCAGCAGCAACGTGCAATTTTAGCACGCATGAGACAGAGTCGTTTTTGTACTCTTCCATTCTATTTCTTTATGTGAGAAAAGGCAGATGATTGCTTTGTTTACGTTTGCAAACCACAAAAAAAAATTTGCTTATATGTACACAGAAATAAAAAAAATATATTTGTATGTACACAAACTTTCAATTTGAGCATCAACAATGGTATGTAAATACGTGTAAAATGGAAAAAAAAAAAAAAAATTTGCTTATACACACATATACACATAAAAATAAAATATCGCATCCGCGGAAACACAACCTTTCGGCTCGAGCATCAACAGCGTTATGAAATTGCACGTTGAGTGCAGAGAGGACCTAGCTGATGTCATAACCTTATATAAGTGAACTTTGGGTACGCATAGACTATGCGTTCTTGTTGTCTATGCGGTCATGTGTTGCCTAGCAACCACTCATCCTTTTGTCTCTTTCGTTGCGCAATTTTTTTCCCGCGAATGACTTATAGCATTAATTGGCGCGTGCCACGCATCATTTGCTGTTGAGAGTTGAACGGAAGTGATACTAACAATAAAAGTGAATATGAATAAGTTCTCTATTCAGAGCAAGGAAAACCTGTTGGCAATGGAAAGGGGTATCACTGCGGGTGTCAACGGGATGGCAGAATACGTAAGTAACTATGTATTTACATTTTTTTATTTACATTTTTTTATATTTTTGATGTCTTTATATTTTTTTATACTTTATTTCTGCATTATTTCATTCCTTACTTTTTGATTTGCTATAATTGCAGGTGAAATGTATGCAAAAACTTTTGGCTGGGGATGGGGTAATAAAAAATTTAAAGTATATTTTGGAGGACACTGTTGCCATGGATTACAACGTTGAAGGTGTTATGGGGAAGGAATCCCTTAAACATACTCCGCAGTTTTATGCAGCCCTCATTGGTAAAATAAAGTATTTTATCAAAATTAAAACCCTTATTAATGAAAAATTTTAATTTCAGAGACCATTCCGACAGGGATAGATGCTGGCACGCCTGAACAACAGCTGCGCACCCTTCAGCGCCAGAAAAAGCGCATAATACAAAAAAAAGTCATTTAGAAAACAAAGAAACGCAAAAAGAAAACGTTAAAGCATAGGATGTAAGAAAATAAGTATTATATGTAGTATTTAAGAATTAAAATAAATATAATATCTATATAATATGTATATATTTTGTTGTTTTTCATTTTTTAAAAACCATTAGCAATTCGCGATAGATTTTGAATTAAATAATCGCTTGCGATTTTGAACTCGCGATTCGCTAACGACTTTGATTTAGTGAATCATTAAAGATTTTGAACTAGAGAATCACTAACGAATAGGAATTAACGGATTTTGAATCTAGTCGATTCACTAATGAATAGTAATGCAGAGACGGACCTTTAGATTCCCTCGTAGGACATTGCAATGTTAAATTCGTTAGTCGAATTGCATTGCAAGTAATGGGACGGGTGATCGATGGTAATGATTTGGAATAAGTGATTCATCTAGTCATTCACCGATGGTACCGAACTACAGAGTTTCGATACCGACTTCAAATAGATGAGTAGGTTGTACATCTATATATGTACATACATATATAAAAATGTAAAGTCCGTTTGTCTACGCTTAAAAACTCAAAATATTCTGCACCGATTGAGCTCAAATTTTAGCACAATATATAACCCGAAAGATTTTTTTTATCTAAGTAAGGTAGAAATCGGTGGGGGCTTTACCCCACCCACCATACAAGCGATACAAAAAATTCAACATGTTTTTTATCCATTTGAGGGACGAAATTTGGTATGCGTGTTAATGGGAATAGGAAAAGTAATCGTGTTAAGTTTGGTCAAAATCGGAGGGGACTATGAGCTCTCATTATCATGCAATCGTGCAAATAAAGTAGAGGTGTTGAAGACCAATTAAGTGATTTATTTCGGTAATCCTTCCGCTGAAAGTGTTTTATTTCAGTAATCCTTCTGCTACAACAGTGTTATATTTTTTCTGTTACAATTGTGCACAAGAGTTGAATTTGCCATATTTTTAGTGATTATTAAGCCCACTTTTACTTGAATTAGTTTTTGTTTTACATTTTTGTCTGTGTAATTACAATTGGATTTTTCGTGTTTAATGATTAAAGTTATACAATTATCTGTTATGATATTCAGATTTTATTTAATGTTATTTGTTACAATTGTGTTATACAAGTTTTTGTCTTCATCTATAATAAATTCTTTTTGGTTAAGATATATTGATTTGTTATTTTCATCTGGAATTGGCTCAAAAATAATTCGATTGTATTGTTTTTTAGAGGAAATGGGAATAAACACTATTATGATTATGTTATTTTCATGATGTACTAAAGATATTTTTATACTAGCGAGATTGTCCAAATCGGGTACTAAGTCAAGTTCTTTGTCCGTCAGTATAATGCGGGATAGGATAATCAGTTTACTAGTTAGGATGATTTGTTCGGAAGAGGGTGATTATCATAATTCATCTGATATATTACTTTAAATATGTTAAATTGTTCTCTTAGCTGATTTAAATTGCTAGAAAGTGGTTTTGCCAAGTATTCTTGTTGTCTGTTAATATAAACTGTTATTTGGTTCACTTGGTCTGAGAGATCTTTATTAATTGTAATCTGTTTGTTAGTTTTGGCTGCTAAGTCGTGTCCTAGTCTTGTTAAGATATCTAGACTGTCTTTTATTTGAGGCTTTTTCCTAAAATGTTAATTAGTCCTCTTTTATATATAAAATGGGGTTTTAGATTGTAGGTTTTTGTTTCTAGTAAATGAAAATTATTTTGTAAGGTAGAAAAAGCGATATCGTTTAGACTAACGTGGCATTTTAAGATTTCAATATTCGTGTTAATACGTTCTTAACTATTTTCGAATTCAGTTATGTTAATTATATGTAGATTTTTTTCGTAAGTTTTTATTATATGGACTGATTCCGTTTAAACGTATCCGTTATTTTCGTTTATGTCCTGTATTTCCAAGTGTTGTGTATTTGTCATTGTCAGCAATGTAGCAATGAATATTGTGGTAATAATCATTTTGATGCCTGTGGATGAAATGATTTATCGGTTATTATTTTGGAACTTTTTCTTCCTTTTTATATGAGATTTATAA